>OX459055.1:17189571-17789571 GCA_949775005.1 Orthosia gothica
AATCTACTACTACGCTGTTTTATTTGCATTGGATTCCTGTCATAAAAATAATTATAAAGGCTCATAGTAAGTATTTATGCGTTTTATTAAATTGCTTAGAACGGAACATTATTTGTCATCGACCCGCGCCATTGATTGACACTTGACAGTGTCAATCAATGTCAAATGTCAATTTGAAAAAATCGCGTGGCCATTTAGATATGATTTTCCAACGGGGTGATGTTTACAACATAAAAACAAACGAATCTAGCTATAATTTACTTTGGGACATGAAAAATAAATTTCAAGTCCAGCTCCTATAGAAATTTGGCCATTGTTCTTTAAAACCGCGCCATCAAATAATCTTTGAAATGTGAATTAATGCCCAATAAAAAGATAAATATTGTATGATAAATTCTAGAAAATTTTAGTTTTACACACAATTCAATAACAAATCGATGCGCGCCATCTGGTGATATTTGAAACAATGTTTTTTGTTAGCGCTGTGAACCCGTGACTTTAAATGTTATCTAATCTTTTTCAACTTATATTACAACAAAACTCTTGTTATAATTAAGTTCACTATTGACAAACTATTGTAAACATACAATAATTAATTTATATCGTGACTTTTAAAAGGTAGATAAAATTAACCACACCGATAAGCAATTTTTACCTAGCGAAATTGCAAGTACAGTACAACTATTTTCTTTTAGTCCCTCGGCAATCATCGCATTTCCGAATACAAACGAATGCTCTTATAAGTCCATCAATTATTAGATTTATCGTGTATAATTATTTGAATGCAGAACTAAGTACTTTATTGTTGTTTTGTTTTGAATTCCGTGTACAATATATAGAGCTGTAAAAATAGCAGCTTCAGCAACTTTCCTCCCATTTTTTAATAAATTATCTTCACATCATCAGCCTATTAATGTTCCCACTGCTCTCTGTGAGAGGGAATGGGCCGTAATCCATCAGGAGGGCCGAGTGCGGGTTGGCGGATGTCACATGTCTTCGAATTTTCGGATCTAGGACATGCCGGTTTCCTCACGATGTTTTCCTTCACCGTTTTGAGAGCAGTGGTGAAGAAATAATTTACACTAAGTAAAGCGCCTGCCTGGGCTAGAACCCACGACCTACTACTTGTAAGTCGCGGCCGATACCACTAGGCCACCACTGAAATTTTTCAAAATTTAAAATTATCTTAATCTCAATAAATTATACCTTTAAACGAGCAATTCTTGTATATATACGTGGGACACTCAGAAAGTTTTGCGAAACTAAAAAAAATTGTTCTATACGTACATATATTTTTATTAAATCTTTTCAAAGTACTTTCCACCAGCCTCTATACAAAGATTCATGCGCCTAAACCAGTTTTCAAAACACTTTTTCCAGTCCGCCGCAGACACCTCGTTTACAGCCTGCTCGAACGCAGCCAGCGCATCTTCCGGCGACGAAAATTGTATCCCTTTGAGCTGATTTTTTATTTTTGGGAATAAAAAGAAGTCACACGGTGCTAGATCAGGGCTGTAAGGAGGGTGACCCAGGAGTTTGACTGGCGTGCTGTCCAGGAAGTCCCTCGTTTTGAGTGCGGTGTGCGCAGGTGCATTGTCGTGGTGGAGCAGTAGCCCGCGGAGCCCTGTGTTTGGTCGCTTGTTGCTTATAACAGAGAAAACTTCTGGCAAACATTTGGTAGTATACCATTCGGCATTAATGCTTCTTTGATCCCGTAAGGGAATTGATACCAAGTGGCCAGTCAAATTAAAAAAGCTAGCGATCAAAATCTTACCCCCGCTTCTAGATCGCTTCACTTTGGTAGGCGTTGGCTCATTTTGAAACACCCAAACAGTCGACTGGCGCTTGGTTTCTGGGTCGTATTGATAAATCCAGGACTCATCACCTGTAACGATGTCGTAAACACGCCGAGACGAGCCTGCTTCAAATTTGTTAAGCATATCACGGCACCATTCCACCCGGGCCTGCTTCTGAGCATCGGTGAGGTTGTGCGGCACCCAGCGTGATACTATCCTCCTCACGCGAAGATGGCTGTGTAGAATCTCGTGAACGCTTCCCGATCCAATCTTCAATATGTGTTGAATCTCCTGATATGTAATTCGCCTATTGTCTTGGATTAAATTTTTCACTGCTAGCACGTTTTCTTCGGTAACAGCCGTCAAAGGGCGACCGCTTCTTTCGTCATCCCCCAAAGTTGGTCGACCGCGCTTGAATTCGTTATACCAACGATACACGGTTGCCTTGGAAGGGCCTTCATCCATGAATGCCATTTGAAGTCTATCGTACGATTCATCCGGTTTCAGGCGACACTTGAAATCGTATAAAATCATAGCTCTAAAATGTTCCCGGCGCAGATCCATATTTCAGTGAGACACAATACTTTGAATTAACTCGCAAAAAATGTGGAGGGAAATTTTGAAATTGGAACTTACTTATTTTTACTTATAAATAATCATATTTTCGAAAAACATTATAACTGGCCAGTCTCCCATATATAAAAACTTTTTTTCGCAATACTTTCTGAGGGGCCTGGTATAATGTGAATCTAGGAAACGGCTCCAACGATTTTCATGAAATTTAGTATGCGGGGGTTTCGGGGGCGATAAATCGATCTAGCTAGGTTTAATTTTTAGAAAACGTCGTTTTCTCTATTTTCACCCGAGCGGAGCTCGGTCGCCCAGGTACTTATGTTAATACATAAAATTATGTTAAAACAGTGTTAACTACTCTATACACTTCAAAGCTGATTGAGAACGTCTGCACCTAGTGCAAAGGGCAACTGATAGAAATCCGAATCCGACGACTGACGAGACACGAACTTTGCCGAGGGACATAAAGAAAATGTTTGTACTGTACATTCACATGGACGCAATGCGATGGAAATCGACGGATTTGCACTTAAAATACGGGCGCGATATCGCCTATCGACACAAATTAAATTGCGTCGCACCATCAGAAAGGTCCCTTACATGCAAGTTTACAATTATTTTGAACTAGAACCCAACTTAACATAAAATTAGTATTTGAAGCATGATGGTAGCAAAATGTTAGTATTGTGTGTCCCATTCACATTTTTATGGCTTTTTATGACGAAAACACGCTTATCAACTGACTGTAATTGAATACAAGTTTTATTTGTAATCAACTATTATTATTATTTGTAGTGAACAGTGGTGGCTTATATGGAAAGGATTCAATCGATAACGTACCCAAGTATAGTAGACACAGTGGATCTTTGTGTCTCTGAAGTTGTCTCTGCCAACCATTGCGCAAGAAACAGTTTGCCATCGAGTATACTGCATAGAGTAAGCGAGATAGGACGATGCGACAAACGTAAGCGAGTGAAAGAGGCAGTTATACAATGCTATCTTTACCTTCAACATTGACACAAAAATAGCTCACACATCCATTTCTCAACCATGTCATCAACTGCTTTACTCCACTCATCAAATTCTTAACTTTACTATAAGGCGCTTAACCCATCCATTTCTCAACCTTGTCAAAAACTGCTTAATACCACCAATCCAAATCCTAACCTTACTAAAAGCTGCTTAACCCCACAAATACAATGCCCGATCTCACCCAACACTTGCTTCACAACTTATCCTGATATAAAAGTCGCAAGTAGAGGGCATACGAGTCGGTTACTGCCAAGGCCAATAGATGTTCCACATGATAAAAGCTGTTGATAAGCGTGTCTCGCATATGAACAAAGCCTCCACCTCGAGCCAGCGATGCCAAGATACAATACTTACAACCTTGACCAAACGTCTCGTCGTTGAGAGCATCGTACTCATCCTCGGATGGCTCGCCACCTCCTTCGTCGTCATTTAAGTTCTGGAACAAAAGACAGATTGTTATTTTGAGTTCTGGACATAAAAGATAGTAAGGGTTCAGTGCTGCCAACTCGTTTAAGCAAAAACGCGCTGTTGGCTCTTTAAAAAAGCGCTAGAACGCGCTAAATGGTCGCTGTCAAAAAATTGCTCTAAAAATCGGTCAAATTCGGCGCCAAATTCAAACAAAACGCCCAATATTAAAAGACTAGAAATGTATAAACGCAGTTTTTTTATTTAATCAAATTATGTCATTTACAAGAGTTACAAACATTATAGTACTTGTTTAGTAATAATAAAATAAAGTAGTGACGTTTTAGTGTAATTATTTTATAAAATAAAGGGATTTAATTATCATCGTCTGATTCTACTACAATTGCTTCTGAGGCTGAAATAAGGTTGGTCTTGATCAGTTTTGGACTTGAATTTATATTTATCTGTGGATTAAATTGTCCTCAACACGTCGTTGGGAAGTTGAAAGTTTGCGCAGTTACTTTTTTTTAAAGAAAGTAACGAGTTTAAAAAAGCGCTAGATTTAGCGCTAGGCGCTAAAACGCGCTATTGAACAAAAAAAGCGCTAGATCTGGCGCTGAAAGCGCTAAGTTGTCAGCCCTGTAAGGGTTTAAAGCACACTTAAACTTGGAGAGTCCGTTAAAAACCGGCAAGCAACAGACTCCCCAAGTCTGAGGTCAAAAACAGTCAATGGCCCGAGACGCGTCTAGAGATCGCAGAGCTTTGTTGCCAATCTGTGGGGAATCCCCCAAAACGCGGGGATTTTCAATCCGATTGAATAAAGAGCGTTTATGTGGGGAAAACGCAGGGGAATTTAGACATTTACACTAGAACTGAACTTAGAAGTAATAAAAATGATATAGGAAGGTTTCTTTTTAGAGTTTCGATTTTCTGGTGATAGCATAAACAATAGGGGAGAATCAAGAAGAAAACTTGTTGCGTCGACCACAAGTTACATGAGACAAAGGCAGGAAGAAGATGATGGTGATTAGATCACTAACTGGGGCCGTACCATGACGTGTCAAAACTATCATGGTGTAACTGTAAAAACCGGCCAAGTGCGAGTCGGACTTGCGCACGAATGGTTCCCTACCATTATCGAAAAAAACGGCAACAAAATCACGTTTGTTGTATGGGAGAGACACCAAAAAAAAATAAAAAAAACGATTTTTAGGGTTCCGTACCCAAAGGGTAAAAACGGTACCCTATTACTAACACTTCGCGGTCCGTCTGTCTGTCACCAGGCTGTATCTCATGAACCATGATAGCTAGGCAGTTGAAATTTTCACAGATGATGTATTTCTGTTGCCGCAATAACAACAAATACTAAAAACAATCTAAAATGAATATTTAGGTGGGGCTCCCATACAAGAAACGTGATATTTTGCCGTTTTTTGCGATAATGGTACGGAACCCTACGTGCGCGAGTCCGACTCGCACTTGGCCGGTTTTAGTTTTTATAGCGGGAATAGAAATACATCATCTGTGAAAATTTCAACTGTCTAGCTATCACGGTTCATGAGATACAGCCTGGTGAAAGATAGACAGACGGAACGCGGCGTCTTAGTAATAGGGTCCCGTTTTTACCCTTTAGGTACGGAACCCAAAAAATGGACAGAGTTATCTCAGAGCTTGTTTAGCTCCATCTCTCTCGCAAAGTGGAACCATGATAATTTTGATCACTTCATGGTAAGGCCCCTAATATTGCTGTAAGGATCTAAGATAGGATTGAACTGACTGACTACTGACCATAGGGTCCTGGACTCGATCTGATGTAAGCTGTGTCACAGATAATATAATACTAGCATACAGATGCCTCATCCCATACAAAGAAACGGTGCCGACGTAACTAGCGTTTTTCATCTGATTAATCTTGTTATTTTTGTGAGTAAATCAATCGCGTTCGATCCCGTTTCACGGCAATAGATGGTGTTAGCAGCGCCTTGCAAGTAAGAGGTTTTACTAGGTTCGTGAATATTTTTTTCTTTAAATACAGTGAAGGTTCGTTTTATAGTATTTTTTTGTACGTTGTTACAGTTTTTTTGCCCCAAAATGTGTTAAAATGCAAATTTTTACAATCGAGTTGAATACCTCAGTAATTTAAAAATGCGCCATCTATGGCATCAATTTTAAATGATCCGTTCAAATATTCTATGAAATGTGAATTACCAGCCCGATATTCCATAATTTTGTACTTAGGAGAGTTGATTAAACAAGAACATACAATGTTTATGTTCAATTCCAGAAAATGTTAATTTTACACACAATTTATTGAATTGTGTGTACACGTCGCGCCATCTAGTGAGATTTATTTGAATCAAATCTTGTTTCTTAGCAATGAGACCCCGTGGCTGTGTTATTAAGTTATCCATGAGATATTTCATAATATTTCAGTGCAGACCCATAGCACAGATAATAAAATACTAGCATATAGATGCCTCATCCCATACAAAGAAACCGTGTCACAGTAACAGGCGTTTTTCGACTGATTAAGATGATTATTTTTATAAGTATGTACTTCGATCGCGTTCGGTTCCGTTCCACGGCTATAGATGGTGTTAGCAGCGAGTCGCAAGTAAAAGGGTTTTGTCGGTTCGTGAATATTTGTTTCTATAAATACACGATTTGTTTTAAAGTATTTTTTGCACGTTTTTACAGTTCATTGGACCAAAAAGTGTTAAAATACAAATTTAAAAGATCGAATGGCATCCCTCAGTAACTTAAAACCACGCCATCTATTGGAATCAATTTTAAATGATCCAATGATCAAATAATTTTTGAAATGTGAATTAAGAGCCCAATATTACATAATTTTTGGCTTAGGAGATTTGATTAAACAAGAATATACAATTTTTATGACCAATTCTAGAAAATATTAATTTTACACACAATTCAATAACAAATCCATGCATATCGCGCCATCTAGTGATATTTATTTGAACCAAATTTTATTTGCTAGCGCTAGGACCCTGTGCCCATAGGTAACAACTGGTGAAAATAACATAACTTGTGAAATAATGGTGTGACTTCTGCCTACCTGCCCGAAATATAGGCGTGATGGTATTGTATGTTTCATCAATATAAAGAGATGAATCAAATAAGGCCAGTGTTGTCACAACTTGCATTGTGAATAACAATGTTAAAGTGACCCAGATATCACAAAAACAGCATTTGTGCCACTGCTTGTATTACTTTATATGCTGTGATTTTATCTGCCACTAGCCTTTTCCCGCGGCCTCGCTTGCAATTTTGCGGTGGCTCAGTGGCTAAGACCTCGCCTGTCGTGCTTGAGGTTCCGGTTTCAAATCCAGGAAAATACCAAAGTTACTTTTTAGGGTTCCGTACCCAAAGGGTAAAAACGGGATGGTATTACTAAAACACCACTGTCCGTCTGTATGTCTGTCTGGCACCAGGCTGTATCTCATGAACCGTGATAGCTAGACAGTTGAAACTTCTACAGATGATATAGTTCTGTTGCCGCTATAACAACAAATACTAAAAACAAAATAAAATTAATATTTAAGTGGGGCTCCCATACAACAAACGTGATTTTTTTACCGTTTTTTGCGATAAAGTTACGGAACCCTTCGTGTGAGAGTCTGACTGCACTTGGCCGGTTTTTTTCATTATAATTTATGTACTTTCCTAATTTATCTTGGACATCACAGACAATGTTGAAAGAAAACATTCAGAGGAAGGCTGGATTTATAGTTAATATAAGGTTTAAATTTGCTAACCCGTCGTACAAACGTGGCAATGCTCATGCCTCTCTCTGTACCTATGACAAAAGGCCTTTGGGTAGTGGGACAGTAACAATCTGGTATTATTATTATATTCACTCCGGTGGCCTATTCTAGAGGAACTGATTTTTTCTAAGATAGAAGAAACCAAAAAAAAATTAAAACACTCAAGAGACAGTGCAGGTTTTTATCAGTGAAAGCATTTTCTAAATTCAATCAGTACTGCCCGAGATAACTTCCTAAAAATACAATTTTTATAATGATGGTTTAAATATAAACCAAATGGTTATTTATTATTGCAGTATTCTGTACTAACGATTTGGTTGTTTTATTAATTCATGGTTGATCACAGGATAAAACCATAACATGATGCCAGTTTGCACTGAAGGTTTGAGCAGAAATGTACCTACCTATACTGTACAAACTGCCAGTTATGTAGTCATGGTTGAGGTTTGTTGTTGTTTTTTTTTTTGTTGTTGTTGCTCACTTTTGAGTATTACCTGTATCACTAATGTGGGTACTTGGAAATCTTTTTTGACAAATAAGGTTTGTACAGCACCCTCCATGTGGAAATATACTAGTCTAATTTATTGCTATTGCTACCTTGTACCTAATGAATTACTTCATTTATTTGCATTACAGTAGAGTATCTCTTTTGCTGTTTGTTTTCCCATTAAATTGGAGTACCTGAGGAATAGACATGAGTCTGCTGCTTTGTACAGTGTTTTATTTAACCTACTTGTGCATAAACTTTTAATCCATACTATAATTGTGAAAGTTACTTGGTCTGTCTGTCTATTCTGTTTTCATGTCTTTAGGGCTGAATGAATTTGGATGAAACTTGGCACACAGGTATATAAAGTCCTAGATTAATAAACTTCCTGAAAATAATGTCTGTTAGTGGGTTAAGTAAACTTTATAAGATTTAAATTGCTATGGAGTTGATGAATCCAGTGTGGTATAATGGGACATCACAGATTATTTATCCGCAGTTCTCTGATATCTAAATAAGTGCCCACCTTTCCAATATTATTGAGTTTAACTTGTCATAAAATCAGTAAATCAATTTCTTATTAACTTTGACAGGCAAATTTTCTAGCCTCGTAAATTGTTCTCTGGTTTTATTGTTCTAAATGTATCTTATGGTAAGTTCATTTTTGTATTTTTTTAATAAATAATAAATTTTATTCCGTGGTTCTGGTTTTTAATTATAAAGAAAACAAATGAGAATCCTATCAACTAAAAAAAACACAAAACGCGATAAGGCCGCCTGTTGTATGTTCATTTTGTTCTAAGATGTCTTTTTGAATTATTAAAAAAAAACTGTTTATCTTTTTTTTTTATAAATAAACAACAGGCACACCATAGTAATAGTAGCAATAGCCAGTAGCTAGAAGTTTATGGTGTCTGCACTCAAAAGAAGATGCAGGGAAAGGTGTATGAGGTCATGTGGCATGTGGTATTTATGCATAGTTTTAAAAGTTTTCTTACATGTGGTGTTTTGTTTATTTGGTTTATTGATTAAAGCTAACTTAAGCTATTACTCACTATAGAGGCCTTTGGCACTGGACTATGACCCACTGTTTTGGTAAAAAATTACTCATATACAATTAAAGTTATTTTGTATAAAACTTAGTATGTACAGAACAATGATTACTTGTATTTCATGAAACAAATATAACAATGTCAGTTTGTTAGTTATCAAGATCTTGTATACAAAGTAAACAGTCTTGTCATGTAACTACTGAGTAATACATAGTTTGTAAGCATTTGTAAGTACTAACACATATGGCATTAAAAATCCTATTGAGAAATCGAAATGCACTTCTGTCCATAAGTTAGATAGCAATTAGATAGGTAGATATGTAACCAAAGCTAAGTAAATGTATAAAATGCGGTGTACAAAGACCATCGCGTATTTCAAAACAAGAATGACTCAGTAATCACTAAAAATATACAAAGTCAAGAAAACAGTATTTCATAACGTTAGAACACGTTTTTAAGCACGTTTTTTGGCGCGCTTTACATGGGTCAACGTGCATAGGCGTAGTTTATGGCTATAATCTAGACTATTACGTGTTTTTCTCGAAATTGTGAACGGAAACAAACAAGTGACAAGTAGAAATTTGAAAATACATAATTATAAAATGTATAGACCACAATACGTCGCTTTTCATGTTTATTATGCTTTATTAAACTGTTTTGATGATGGTAGTTGGCCTAAATTGAACTATAACAAGTAAATACAGGGTAGAAAGTAGAAATACTTGAGTGTATAGTGAAATGCAGCATTTTAAGTGGCGTGCTGGCAGTCAGAAACCTCACAGTTTTAGGGTTATTATATATCAAATAAATTGTATTTTACAGTAGAATAACGTTTGGACTCACCGATAACGAAGTATCGAACCCGAAGAAAGAATCTGCCATTGGAATTTTTCATATATCATGGACACAATTGACATGACTTGTCACGGTACATATGTCGCAATGGCGAAGGCGGCCATGACATTTTGAGCCAGTGCTGTCCCTACACTTACTAAAAAGTAGTGAGGGGCTCAATTACTTACTTTTCTTTGAAGAAAAAAGGACATTCTCGTATACATCGTTTATTACCCGGAAGGATGCAAAAAGATAACCCTCTTTGCATGCAGCTTATCACATCAACCGGGTTTTTTTAGATCTATATTGTTTGTTTGTTGTCTCAATTTTATTAAACCAACTTTTGTTAACGAATAAAACATTTCTTTTTCTATGAAAAAATGCTGATCTAATGATCTGAAACTTATAGCTATAATTTGTGTGATGGGCTAACATTGCTAACAAGGATCGCTTTGTGGCGCATGCAACGGTTATTGCGAGAACTAAATAAATTTCTTCAGTCAACTTAAGAGTATAACGACTATTCTACAACATGTGCAGACTACCTGGCTGACTTGGAACGGAACCAAACGCGATCGATTTACAAAAAAATAATCAGTGTAATCAGATGAAAAACGCTAGTTACGTCGGTACGGTCTCTTCGTAACTTTTATGGGATGAAGCATCTGTATGCTATTATTATATTATCTGTGCCACTGTTTTAAAACTCTCTATTTTTTTATTGATCATGGACTCTATGCTTTCATGATCGTGACTTACCAATTGTCTATGTCCGAGACTGTCATCAAAATATGTCAATGTCACTTTTTTTTTGCTGTCAGTGTCAAACAAACTGTCAAATAAAGTCAGATTTTGTAAATAATTTGTTGTGATGATGATTTGAAGATAAAAAAAATTCAAGGCGAGCCATAAAAATATAAAAGTTATGTATTAAATTCTTTACGGTTATTCGTATAGAAACTGTGAAAAAAGAGCAAAATTCTTCACTTGATTTTCGTCTTGATTAACAAAATTTCGCGATATTTTTCTCAGGAAACTTTCAAAAGTGAATTTGAAATAAGTTTTGAATGTACTTTGGAACTAACTATCTCATTTAGCAAGTCAATAAATAGCAGGTAAGTGCGATAAGTCCGACTTCATTTTAATTCATGCATAATTCCACGTAATTATTACGATTTCCAGAGCATCTTAATTAAAATACTAGCTTCCGCCGCGGTTCACCCCTATAGAAATAAATCTTAATCCATACCAATATTATAAATTGTTACCTTTTCATGACTCTGAATTTAGCGGATAGCAGACAAAATAAAATTTCAGATGAGGATATCTCCAAGCGAAATTAAGTTCTTCAAGTTTACCAAATTGGAAATTGTTTGTCGTTGATTTACCTACCAGTGATAATAAACGAATTTATTTTTTTACTTTTTAATCATCTTTAGATTTATGAAAAATTAAGACAACCAATTTTTATTAAAATATCCTATGTGTTTTTCTGATATATAAGCTATATTACTGCAAAGTTTTATCATAATCTGTTCTGTATTTTTTGCATGAAAAAGTAACAAACATCCATCCATCCTCATAAACTTTCATATTAATAATATTAGTAGAAAGAAGGGTTTTAAATTTGAATTTGAGATTATTTAGTCAGTGTAGTCTTACGTAAAACTGAAATAAATTAATTGTATATTCAACTACAGGGGGAAAATACCTATAATAAAATGTTAACTTGCCCATTGCAGGCAAATTGTTTATATAATAATATCATAAATAAATTTTCCTTATGTGCATTGAAGGCTTAAGCTGAATATTAGTAATTATATTTTTATGCTAGCTGTCCCACGCGGCTTCACTCTTGTCAACTGGCTACCTATCCTAACCTACCTACCCTACATACATGATTGTTGCGTAACTTAAACCATTTACGCAGCTCGTTACTCTCGCTAAAACTCAAAAACGGCTGGACCAATTTGAATAATTCTTTTTTTGTTTGATCGCCAGTATACAGGGAAGGATTAAAAGCAAAAAAAAATGGTAGGTTGGATAGGGTGGGTAGGTTATGGTAGGGTAGGTTAGATAGGTATGGTAGGTAGGTAAGCTAGGGTAGGGTAGGTAGGTAGGTAAATTGGGTAGGGTAGGGTAGGTGTGTAGGTCTAGGTAGGTAGGGTAGGGTTGGTAGAATAAAAGTACAATGAATTCAAGAAATGAATGGTGTTTTGTTATTTTATGTCAAGACAACGTTTGCTGGGTGAGCTAATATATAATAAATCAAAACAATCACAAATAATAATAAAAGACTTTTTGTAGGTACCTACATCGAAAATATTTCCGAAAAATATATATATTTAAATAAGTAATAATAATTTTTACCTATATTGACATTAGTACTGTATATTGACATCAGTATTGGATATTGACATTGGATTTGTATATTAACATTAGTATTGAATATTGACATTTGTAATGTTTTGCCTATATTGACATAGCCTTATTATTTGTTTTCAGTCTGTGTCTTGACATGTACTGTTTTTGACATTTTGTTTTTGTTATATTATTGTTCCTATTATTATTTGTTTCTCTTTTTATTGACATTGATTTCTATTGATATTTATATTGACATTGATTTCTATTAATTTGGATTATGCAATTCTATATAATTGTTGTTTAATTGTCCAGGCTTATTTTAGTTCATTATTTTGATTTACCTGCCTTGATTTTATTTAATTTCTTTTTTTAAATACTTGCAAACATTTGTACGCCCTCTGGCATAACATAGCGCACTCTTTATTACCTGTATATACCATTATTATTGTACCTATGTTAAACAAATGAATAAATGACTTATGACTTAAGCCAGGGTGTTAAAGTATAACCACGGGGTCTCATTGCTAAAAACGAAAATTTGGTTTAAATAAATCTCACTAGGTGTCGCGACATGTACACACAATTCAATAAATTGTGTGTAAAATTAACATTTTCTGGAATTGAAAATAAAAATTGTATGTTCTTGTTTAATCAACTTTCCTAAGTACAAAATTTTGGAATAGTGGGCTCTTAATTCACATTTCAAAGATTATTTGAACGGATCATTTAAAATTGATGCCAATAGATGGCGCATTTTTTTAATTCTGAGGCATTCCATTCCACTCGATTATTAAAATTTGCATTGTAACACATTTTGGTGCAAAAAAACTGTAAAAACGTGCAAAAAAATACTATAAAACGAACCTTCACTGTATTTAAAGAAAAAAATATTCACCTACCTGAGAAGTGAGAACCTAGTAAACCCTTTTACTTGCAAGTAGCTGCTAACACCATCTATTGCCGTGAAACGGGATCGAACGCGATTGATGTACTACAAAAATAACAAGATTAATCAGATGAAAAACGCTAGTTACGTCGGCACGGTTTCTTTGTATCGGATGAGCATCTGTATGCTAGTATTATATTATCTGTGGTATAACCAACAGAACCCATTACTTACATTTTTAGATTTTTTTCTATCTTTGAGTTGTGCACGCATCACGTAAAATGTATGAAACCAATGTACGTAACTTTTATACATAAAAATAGTTGTGAGCAACTTGAAGTATTATTTAGTTTTTGTTACATCGCAATCGCTTTATTTTATCAAAAGATTTATGAATTTAAAGTGTTCAAGAAGTAAAATATCACAACACACGCAATTCGGAAACTCGGACAGTTGAAATCCATATTCGATAGGTGGCGTTGTGCATTTGACGTCATTTTCTGAATGGCGATATTAAGATTCTCCGCAGATTATTTATTATTTATTTTATTAGTTTATCCTCGCACTGGAACGCCTTGCAGCAATTACACCAATGGAGCACAATCTATCTATAATAAACAAGAATAACGAATAAGAATGACTCTAGAAAAAAATATTGGTATGGTAGGTAGGTAGGTAACTAGGGTAGATAGGTAGGTAAGTAAGTATGGTAGGGTAGGCAGTTGACGGGAGCAAAGCCGCGGACACAGCTGGTAATTTAAAAATAAATGTAATCATTACTGTTGCAAGGTTACATTACCTCCATGCATATAATATTAATAATAATTTTATTGTAATTTATGTTAGTAATAATTTATAGCTACACCATTTGAACTTTATAGTAAGGGTCAATTGGAAATGATGAAGCAACAGTCATTATTTTTATAGTAATTCTTTATATTTTTTATAGCAATTTGACTTTAATGAACACAGGATGATTTTTAATTCTTTGGGCAACTTCCGTTTTAGTATCTTGTGGGGGGTTCCCGTACAGGTACCTAAAGGAAGACGAAAATTCGCGAATCTTTAAACAATTCGAGAATTTACTCATTTTTATTATTTAAGACTTCATGCACACCAACATACAGAGGCGGATTTAATGTCATATGTATTTTTCTATTACCAACAAACATAATGTCCCACATACTTCATTCGCTGGGAAAATTAACAACAATAGAAGACAATGGGTACAATATAAATATAAATTGGCGTGTGTGAAGTTTTGGGACGGCAGCACAGATAGATATTTAGATTCATTTGTAGTTTTAACCTGCCAAGAAATTATTGCAAGTAGAGTTTCTTCTAATCTAAGTTAAGTAAGTAGAGTTTCTTCTTATCTAAGTTAAGTTAAGCTGGTGTCGGCAACTCCACGTCTAAGCGCGTATTTTGCGTACGGGCGGGATTCGTCTTAAAATTAAGTTTAATCCATCAAGTGGTGTGCCTATTAATAGGTTATGAGTCGGGCAGAGATTGGCTAAATGTGATAGGCCGGTTGCGTCTTACCACACTGTCTTTTCGGGTTTTTGAGACAATTTTAAACAATTACATTATATATTTTTTACATTACTTTATACTATCTATTTTACATATTCTTTCAATTTATAAGTTAAGCACACGTATCCACTTTATGACATTATTTTAAGTATCTAGTATCTATTTATTTACCCACGTCCGTGTATCACTAGCGGGGTGCCAACTCAAAATCAGCGCTGGGTGTCTGACGCCCAGCAAATGCTGAGTTGGTAACCCTTTCGGTATGGGCACGCTCGGCGCAATCACTGTTAAACCTTGTTTGTACTTTTATTTTTTTACTATTCTTCTGTTACTTTGTGATTGTTGTTGTTGTGTTGTTTCTATGTCGAATAAATGCTTTCTATTCTAATCTATTCTTCCTCACTCGATCCATCCCAGCTCCTCGAGGAAATTCAGCAGCGCCTTGGTGTTGCCAACTATCCCCTGTACGGTACCTGGGTCACCGAGGAATTTGGCCCTGTAACCAGCGAATACTAGGCAACTTAGGAGCAGGTGTGCTGCTGTCTCTTCCTCCTCCATACATGCTCTGCACAGTGGGCCGTGATGACAAAAAGATGCTTGTTAAAAGTCCCATGGCCAGTTGTTATGGCTGTGACTGCACGTAACTGTGGTTTTGTCAGTCTCAGGGCTTTCTGCGTAAACCGGCCATCTAAAGAGGGAAGTGCACCTGCACTCGCTATGGTCATTCCACAATTTGTGGTGTTGTTCTCTGGTGCGCTTCCTTACCAGATTGCGGAGGTTACCGAAGGGTAGTGGTACGATGGGCTCTGGCCCATTCGGGCCAGCTCATCCGCTGCATCATTACCTCGAGAATCGCTGTGCCCCTTGATCCATTGAATGGTTACTTTATTGTGACCTGGTTCAATCGTTGGTGACACTCGTATATCAGCCCAGAGCTAACCGTGTGGCTGCTCAGTGCCTGCAGGACGGCTATGCTGTCCGAGAGAATGCGTATAGAGAAGTCCTCAACATGCCTGGCTAGGATGGCTGAGGCAGCCAAGGTGATGCCCAAGCACTCAGCTTATTAATGCTGAATGCATGAATTGCTGATGTATCCGGTCGTTGATTGCTTTTTTTAGGGGGAGTTCGATGTTGAGTTCCTCAAGCAGAGCGGTGTGTTGTGTCTCTCTCTTACCCCATAGATCCAGTGCCTTAAGGCGTACTGCCGCCATCGTTGCTTCTTGCTGTATAAACAGGTGGAGAGGGGGGAGTCCAAGCATGGCCTCGAGCGCAGCAGTCGGGAGAGTCCTCATGCAGCCCGTTATTGCAGTCTTCGCATGCGTTGTAATCTATTCACGGCTGTACTTAGCTTGGTACGAGGCCACCACACCACGGCCCCGTAGGTGATCATGGGCCGAATCACCGCGCTGTACAGCCAGAGTATGATTTTGGGGGAGAGTCCCCACTTTTTACCCGACTGCCGGTAATGTGTTTATCAGTCTATGTATGTATGTTTGTTCCTATATGGCGTTCCAGAGACCAAACGCGCTGGCCGATTTTGATGATTCATATGTCAATCGATGCGTCTTAACCCTGCGAGTGTCATAGGCTACATTAAAATTGGATAATAGAAAAATGGCGGATTGTGGGTGCCATATTGTGGGGGCCCAAATTTTTTTTTCTTCCAAACCCATCGTGTGGGGTATCAAAATAAAGGGGTTTAAGAGGTGATTTCAAAAATATATATGACACTTATATGTTTAAATGTATCTAATTCGAAAAAAACTAACTAAAAAGTTATAAATAAAAAAAAAAAACAAAAAACCCGACTGTTTCAAAAGCGAACTAAAAAGTCGTAAACTTCCTTGTTTACGACTTTTTAGTTCGCTTTTGAAGCAGTCGGGTTTTTTGATTTTTTTAATCAATTTTTTTTGCCTATCATTTTCTTGCATTGCCAAAAAGTGATACATGCCTTGCTCAGTTTGTTGTCCAAATGACTGCTCCAGTTTAACTTACTGTCAAGTATGACTCCCAGGTACTTGACCTCGTTGGACAACTGTAGTCCCGTGTTGAACAGCTTAGGTAGGCGGAAAGGGCCTAGAACTCTTTTCTGAGTAAACATGACTAGTTCAGTCTTAGAGGGCTTTACTGATAGGTCATACCCCCGCACCACTGCTCCACTATACGCAGTGCTTGCTGGGTGAGATTGCAGATAGTTCCAGTCACCTTCCCAGGTACGAGGATTGCTAAATCGTCTGCATAACCAATTGTGTAGTAACGGTTACACTTCTAATCTAAATATGGTTTCAAATTTTTAAATCATAATTTATCTGTTATTGTAAATCATTTTTTTTTTTAAAGAACCTAATACTTAACTAATTTTCGGATATACTTCTATGGCCTATTTTTCACACTGCTGGTCATATCCTCCGCCGCCGTCTAAAACCAGCCCTCCTGGTACTCGTTCAAATCATCTCGCCACCTCTTATTCGTCCAGTTTCGAAAGCACCTTGCGCCTTCAGGAACTCCTACGTCCTTACCTATTATGTGGAGAATATCAAACTATTACCCAGTGTATCTGCATTCCGCTGATGTGACCCGCCGAATCTAATTTCTTTATCCGTTTATCCTCGCACTGAAACGAGCACACAATCTTTTCAACTAACTATAAGTCCAGTTTTCAATGATGTCCAAGGTAAACTTAGAAAGTAAATATTGAATTGAAAAGAGTCACATGTGTACTTGCCCGGATTTGAACCCACGATCTCAAGCACACGATCAAATACTGACCACGACGTCGACGCTATTTGATCCGGGCAGCCTTTTTGCCCACGTCTGTAATGCCCGTTTTGGACTGCAGCGAGGTATTCCGTACGTATTTGGTCTGTTCTTCTTACGACGAATACTGTTACATAGATCTTCGACAAACTAGAGCTGCCGTATTGCGTAAGTGCGCAAAGAGTTTGATCGCTATCCAACCGACCAAATCGACCAATCACACAAGACGGAAATCCATATCGCGTCATTCATCACGCCTGTCACGCATGTCATTGGTCGGTTGGATAGCGATCAAACTCTTTGCGCACTTAAGCAATACGGCTGCAAGTCTTTTGCTATTCGGTGAGCAACAGTAACAACACCGTAAATTAGGAATGTATAATAACGCTTTTTTAACCGACTGCCGAATGAGGGATATGTTATTCGAGCGTATGTATGTATGTCCATTTCTTTGGTACGCTCTACAGCCCAAACGGCTTGACGGAATAAGGCATATGACATGTCATTGGATTCGTCTCATTATGGTAGATGACAATAAATATCTATTTGGTCCGTCAGTTAGATAACCAAAAATATTGGACACGTATTTTTTTTTGCCACGTGAACAATAAATTACGGCTTTCATTTGACTACTATCTCGCCTGATGATAAGCGATGATGTGGCCAGTTAAAGACCCCC
This sequence comes from Orthosia gothica, assembly GCA_949775005.1. Classification (NCBI taxonomy): domain Eukaryota; kingdom Metazoa; phylum Arthropoda; class Insecta; order Lepidoptera; family Noctuidae; genus Orthosia; species Orthosia gothica. Next base: position 17,207,755 of record OX459055.1, read on the forward strand.
AGGGTAAAGCTATCAGAAATATCTACCATGCACCGATACCGCATCGCCGTACGTCTTGGCGTCCAATAATTGAACGGGCTTGGCAAATAGGATTTTATTAATTTTCTAATTAAAGAATATTGAATACATCACTGTAATATTCTATTACTTTTTTCCAGAAGCAATGGTCATCCAGGTGAATGTATTAAACGGAACGTTGAAGGGGAAACAAGTCCAGACGTTTTACGGAAAGAAGTATTACAGTTTTGAGGGCATACCGTATGCTAAACCACCTGTTGGCAGATTAAGATTTGCCGTGAGTACTTCCTTTGGTATATTTTTAACCCCTGCCGGTAAAAGAGGTGTTATAATACAAGGTGTTATAAGTTTTACGTGTGTTGTTGTGTATATGCTGTGGCATCATAGCGCCTAAAAAATAAATGTTTGCATGCCGAATGGTAAAATATGGCTGAGCATTGATATCATAACAACTATTGTATATTACCCATATTAATTTGCAAAATAAAATTCTATTCTATTCTATTCTAAACGGATGAACCGATTCTGTTTTGTTTGAAAGGTGATTTTGTCGAGAGTGTTCTTAGCTATGTTTAAATAAAATCGGTTCACCCGTTCAAAAGTTATGGGCGTTTTACTGTTTGAATCGGGGTATTTTCGCAAGATATCGTGTTATAATTACGTGTTCAATAGATTTTAGATCGAAGCGTATCTACTATGTACTAGATAAATTATGTAGCATGAAATAAAAATGTGTCGGGGGTTTTTAAAATTTTGAAATTTTACTTGTTTAGAGATAGCTGTTTACAGAGGACAGATGTGTGTAGGAATGGGAGAGGGAGCTTATGCCAATTAGTGGAGCATAACAGGTTAATGTAAGTTTTTAAGCTGACATATTCACAATATTAGAATTAATATTTGTTTCGGGATATTTACCATTTAAATTTAGATTTTGGTTGAGAGCTCTATAATTCGGCACCGTTACAAGCGCTATGGTCACGAGAACTAAGTCTTTGCGGGTGGGTGTTGTATAAGAGCTGACATATCTGTCTACCCTCTTCCTCACTCGTTTTTCACGCACGATGCCGCTACTACCAGAACTTGTCTCACTAGTTACTCGACATTGTTCACGATATAGGAAATATACATGGTAAATATCCCGAAACAAAACCAGGTCATCGTTCTACCTAGTGGGAGGCAAACGCATCGTCTTCCGGTACGCGGTTGCCACTCCAGAATTTTTCGGTCCCATCGGCCATCCGTTCGGCGAGCAATGTGCCGTGCCCACTACCATCTTAAGTTTAGCAATTCTTCGGGTATTTAGATAGATAGATATTATCGGGCAGAATAACATTACAGGCTAGATGCGCTAGACAGGTAGAGACTGTGTTCTCTAATTTGGTTTCCAGAGAGGCTCGTGGAGTAATCAAAGCCGCACAGGTCGATCTTCAAGGTTAAGCAATTCTTGCCAGGTCGGTCCGTGCATGAGGGCCCCATCCACTAACGTTCATTCCTTCTGACTTTTCCTGATGTACAAACTGTACGGAAACGCAACGGGATAAAATAAAACCGTTGAAGCCACTAATTAATCCACAATTCTACATTCTTTCCTCGGAATTTATCATGACAGTCCCGCAGTCTAACAGGAAAAACAACCCTTTGATCATCATACACACGTTTAGGTACATACAGTACAACTATTTTCTTGATGTCCCTCGTCGAACTTCATGTTTTGTCAGTCGTCGGCTTTCTATTGCTAATGCCTTTTGCACTTGGGGCAGACCGGACGCACTCACTCAACTGTTTTGTTTTCCTGGAGTAATACTCATGCATACTGCACTACCACGGGGAGATACGAGCAGTTATGTGGAACTCCAACCCACTAAAACTCCACGGTGTCCTGCAGCGCCGCTTATGGCGGGCACACGCGTACGCGTTAGCACTCACCTCGAACCAGCCGCGGCTGTCCGTCACCGGACCCTCCTCTGGGGAGAACCCCCCATCACCGGCGCACCCAGGGACCAAAACAGCACGTGGGTACCAGACGACACCGTGTATGGCACCCGTGGTCCCCCTGTGACGTCTCAGGTCAGTGGTCCCGCCACCTACCATTTTTCGGCCCCAGGCGAAAGGGAGAGCGGCTAAAGCTATACCGACACTCCTCCTCCCCTGCGGCTCCACCGCGTCCGCCATCAGGCGGTAGCGACCACGTCCAGGCCGCGGAAGGTAAGGAGAGCGGCGCACTGTTATACCGGCACTCCTCTCCCGCTGCGGCCTCCAAACCTCAGCCGCAATTTCGTATGGGAATAGCTTACTGTACATTCTTGTCAGTTTGCATCTTGTCAGTCAAACCAAGGGATTCGTGTCTATGGATAGTTATATCATTCTATGCAAATTAGCGGCCCATCCACTTATGTTCATTTCTTCTGACTAGTCCTGTTGTACGAACACGAAATGATTGCAAACGCGCGCTGATTCACGCAGGACAAATAAACGGGCACTAGCTTGATCCGTCATCGTCATCCATTGGTTACTCTTACCCACCTTGGAAAGCAGGTTAAGCTGTTAGTCCCGGCTGCCATTTGTAGATCTTTGACAGTTGTTAGATTCTGGTAGTCAAAAGGCTGGCAGGGTGACAGATAGCCAATCTCTTATTACCAAAAGTTTTCGAAGACAGAAAGGCACTCTCTACATGTATACGTATTTAACCGCAACCAGTTATCCTGGAACGATGATGTGGAAAGACCACATCTTTAAACTAATACATGCCTCCTTTTCAGGACCCACAAGAACCCGAAAACTGGAATGGCGTCCGCGACGCTACGAAGCCTGGTAACAAATGTTGCCAGCTTAACCCATACACCTCCTCGACAATGGAAGGATCAGAAGACTGCCTTTACCTAAACGTATACACCCCATGTCTTCCATTCGAAGGGGTGACAAACCTACCCGTTCTATTCTTCGTGCATGGAGGACGTTTTATATTCGGTTATGGAGACTACTATAGACCTGATTATTTCTTGAAACATGATGTGGTTGTAGTTACACTAAATTACAGATTAAATATACTAGGCTTTTTGTGTTTGAATATACCAGAAGTCCCGGGAAATGCCGGGTTGAAGGATACAGTTTTCGCATTGAGATGGGTGAGAAATAATATAGTGAACTTCAATGGGGACTACGATAATGTAACTGTTTTTGGTGAAAGCGCGGGTGCGGGGGCCGTAGCATCATACATGACCTCTAGTATGGCGAATGGTTTGTTCCATAAAGTGATAGCACAGTCAGGGAATTCCATCGCAGACATATATATGGTCGAAGATGATCCTATAGCTAAAGCGAGGCAAGTAGCCAGGAGTTTGGACCGTGATGACTTGATTGAAGAAAGGCAACTGTATGAGTTCTTTCTCGAAGTTCCGATCCAGGAGCTTATTGTCGCTTTTAGCATGGCCGAAATAGCCAGACCTCCATCTGTGATCCAAGCGTTTTTCTTGCCGGTAGTCGAACATCAGTTTCCCGGTGTGGAGCAGTTTTTAGACCAATATCCTCGAATCGATATACCGATGAATCGATACACGAATGTGCCAGTCTTAACTGGGATGAACTCTCATGAAGGCGCATTATTCTTGCAAAAAGACGGTGCTGGCAACATCGAGTTCGAAGATGATTTTTACTATTTCATGCCTCAATACTTACACATACCACGAGGAGATAGTCGAGTCAGTGAATTCGAAACGAAGGTCATGAAATTTTACTTTCATAACCAGGGAGTTAGTGAGAATACGAAATTGGAATACGTGAATATGGTTTCTGATGCATACTTCCAGTTTCCGTTAATGCTGTTACCAGAAATGTTGGCAAGACACAGTGAAAATGTTTTTGTCTATAAGTTCCAGTATAATGGGAATTTGCATACTAGGATTATGGGGAATTTGGGGTTGACGGGGGCGAGCCATGGAGATATGATACAGTATCAGTTCTATAGGGAGAATAAGCACGAGAAAGCTACAGATGCTGACGGAAAAATTATTAAGATGCTGGCCGAAGCTTGGTGTACTTTTGCTAGGAATGGGTGAGTTTTATATATATTTTTTGCGTAACATAAAATCATTCCTGTATTCCTCGCAAGTTTTAGTCATATGTAATAAGAGGCATGCCTATTGCCATCAGCGGGCATTAGTCTATAGCCTGGGCTTCTATAGAGCAAATCCAGGTTGAAAACCCAATAAAAGTGCCCGACAATTGAACCCCTGATGCAGCACTTGCGACCACTAGTCCACCGAGGCAGTTTTTTAGGGTTCCGTACCCAAAGAGTAAAAACGGGACCCTATTAATAAGACTCCACGATCCGTCTGTCTCTCTGTCCGTCTGTCACCAGACTGTATCTCATGAACCGTAATAGCTAGACAGTTGAAATTTTCACAGATTATGTACATATTTCTGTTGCCGCTATACCCACAAATACTAATAAAAAAGTTAAATAAATAAATCAAAAAACTCGACTGCTTCAAAAGTGGCTGACCAAAATCTGGTGTATCCTGCGCCTGCACAGCATGATTTTCTCCTTGTTTACTTCTTTTTAGTTCGCTTTTGAAGCAGTCTGGTTTTTTTATTTATAACTTTTTAGTTAGTTTTTTTTCGAATTAGGTACATTTAAACATATAAGTATTATATATTTTTGAAGTCACCTCTTAAAACCCATTATTTTGATACCCTACACGATGGGTTTGGAAGAATAAAAATTTGGGCCCCCACAATATGGCGCCCAAAATCCGCCATTTTTCTATTGTCCCATTTTAATGTAGCCAGTGACACTCGCAGGGTTAAGACGAATCGATTGACGTACGAATCATCAAAATCGGCCAACGCGTTTGGTCTCTGGAACGTGCTTTGAACGTAGATCCCCTATTTTGCGCGGACCTACCGCACCAAATAGGCCGGCGGCGGTTCGGATACAGAACGCGGTCCGCCATTTTTTGGTGACCACTGCTCTATAGCCTCATAAAGGTAACTATCTTCTTCTAATTTTGATTTCTGTTTCAGACAACCAACATGGCAAAATCAAGAAACAGAGTGGCAGCCATATACAAAGAGCGGAAAACAAATCTTAATTATAGACTCAAATATGGAATGTGTCAGAAACCCCGACTTAGAAAGACTCAACTTTTGGCTCAGTATTACTGGAGAGACATCTAAATTATAATTTAAATTATGTATTTTTGTTATTTGTTCAAGAACAAAATGAAAGAGCAAACGTACTCAAAAAATAATTAAAATCCAACTTAAGGTAATGGTTAATTGTTGCACTGAAGTATAGGATGGCAAAAATTACTTAAAAAAAATGAAACTAATACATATTTAGGGTGCCGTACCTCATATGATAAAAAAGGAACCCTTATTTCACTCTCTTGTCCGTCTGTCTGTCCGTGTGTCACCACCGATTTTATCAGGAACGGGTGGACCTCGCAAGTTGAAATTTATACAAGACCCTGAGGTCTATAGTCCCTATAGCCATCCGTTGATGATTTTTATACACCTAGTATAAAAATCATCAACACGATAAAAACATGGGCAAATTTTGATCTCCGCGAAAACTTGTAAGTACCAAAATTTACCTTAATTTTCAACATTTTTTATTTTTCGGAATTTTTCCTTTTCTTGTGCTGTAAGACCTTGCTTTTAACCAAAATTGACAATTCTAGGTCAACCGGAAGGACCCTATAAGTTTTGGGTCGTAAACCTATAATTATGGTAATTCACGTTGACCTAGAATCACGAAATTTGGCAAAAAGTAAGGTCTTACAGCACAAAAAAGCATAAATTCCAAAAAATAAAAATGGTTGAAAATTAAAGTGTGTCCCCCTACCTACATAGTAGCCGCCACCCTGGTTACGGAACCCTTCGAGCACGAGTCCGACTCGCACTTGGGCTGTTTTGACATTATTAACATTATGCCAAAAGTAATAACTTTTTGCAAGTAATTTAAATTGACCTTGGACTCTACGCAAGTGGTATTTATTCTATCAAAAAAGCGTCGCGAAAGCCATTAGTCAAATGTAAAAAAAAAATTTGACTGCCAAGCGCTATCAAAACGTCATGACAGTTTTGTAATACAAGATATACGTACCCCCAAAGACCTTATACTTCTTACTACTAGACTGTGCACTATGGCGCAAAAAACGGTCCGAGCGAGAGGGCTCCCGTTGGTAGTGTGTCTCTTTCTAATGAGGTGACCATGACCAAACATAACAAGGGACAAATTGATTGTAAAAACAATAGTGTAAGTATCCCGATATATGTAGATATGCTACCTAACTACGCTACCTAAACCTACCAAATTCAAGGAAAAAAAAAGAAACGTGTGTATATTTTTTGGAATCTACATCACTTATCATATGGTGTCGGGTGTAAAGAATTTCAACATCCCATGTTTTTCCATTGGTGTCTTATGAGGCGACTAAGGGACAAACCAGAGAATGGGCAGCAGCGTTCTCTGTGCATTTGTAACAACCATACTGGGATCGCCAACCCGCCTGCAAAGCACTCCCCATGAATAGCACAAATAAAACATAGCCCCTAGTGCCCGGCAGCCTGCCTACCCTCTACTACGGTAGCGATCTAGGTTAAGGTATGGCAAGAGGTGCAAAGAATCCCGGACGAGATCCGGCTACCCCAACAAATACCGACGACAGGACCTGGCAACGTACAACACACGCACACTCCGGACTCCGGACCGACGATAAGATCACCGACCTCGAAGAGGAATTGAGCAGTTTACTATAGAGTATTATAGAGTTATCTGAAGTTCGAAGAGAGGGGGGGACTCGACAACCCTCAAATCCCAAGTCTGGATAAGTCTTGTTCTTCAAGACTCATCGTATAGATAGGAACAAAAAGCTCTCTGATCTTACTCTCAAGCTCATGAAGGAGAGGCGTGAGATGATCCTGCAGTCTTCAGACGATGCTTTGAAATACCCCAAAGGATCTCAATTATTTCACATATTGTCCAGTTGCGTAGATAGTTGAGAAACTTAACTTCACCAATTTTATTCCACTAGGAATCAATTTGCGAATAATATTAACAGCCGCTGAATTTTACTCGAACAAAACCCGCCAAAAACTCCACAAACCTGGTGGTCCTACATTTAGTATTACCAGGCCCAAACATTTAAAAGTACTACTCTTACTCAGTATTAATGAATTATTTTTTAAATACAATGAATTGATTAATTAAAGGAACTGTAAAAATATTTAAATACGCTTCAAAGTTTCATAGACTTTGAAACGTTTTTAAATATATTTTTTATTCGTTCGTTTTGGTATTACATAAAAAAGAAAATATAAAATTTTCTACCAAACCCAATGATTAGTTGAGCTGGCAAGATGTGAGACAAGGACACACTACCAGCGGGCACCCTCTCGCTCAGGACCGCTTTTGGTTAGCTACCGCTTATAAGGAAATAGCTAACCTAGGCGTATGATAATAGATTCCATTTTAGCTAAACAAAAATTTTTGGTGCACAGTCTAGTAGTAAGAAATACGTATAAGGTCTTTGCGTACCCCTAATTACTTGATAAAGAATTTTGAGTTGATAACCTGTCAAGCACAAAAACTTGTAAAACTTTAGCATTTATGTAGCGACTAGAACGTTACAAAATTCGAATATTCAATTCAGGAACCTGCTAATTTAATCTGATGTTGGTCACGCATACTACTTAAACAAGCTTAAATATTAGATAAAGTTTTTAGGGTTCCGTCTCAAAGGGTAAAAACGGGACCCTATTACAACTCCGCGGCCGGTCTTTCTGTCTGTCTGTCACCAGGCTGTATCTCATGAACCGTTATAGCTAGACAGTTGAAATTTTCATAAATGATGTATTTCTGTTGCCGCTATAACAACAAATACTAAAAACAGAATAAAATAAATATTTTAGTGGGGCTCCCATACAAGAAGCGTGATTTATATGCCGTTTTTTTTTTGCAATAAAGGTACGGAACCCTTCGTGCGCGAATCTGACTTGCACTTGGCCGGCTTTTTTAACAAGCTTTTATATTAAAAACTGCATTGTCATGAGAAACTTGTGTTCAAAATTTCAGTTTAATCCAAAACCGGGCAGTCGGTCAAATTTAAATTGCAAGATTTAATTACAGATCAGCCGTGTTGCCTAAGTGAATACGGCAACGCAAAGAGTTTGATCCGATATCGGCTAGTGATTGGTCGATTGGATAGCTGTCGAACTCTGCGTTGCCGTATTCACTTACACAATACGGCTGGGACAGGTAAAATTAAATAAAAGCTTGTAAGAATAGATTGAGAGAGTTCTTACCTGACTTTTTTTTTGTTTTGATCCAATAATATTTTATCTGTGATAGTATATTTAACTTAATTTCATAAATAATCAGTCGCGCAATATTTACCGGTGCTATGTACGGAACGTGTATTTTCATGTAACTTTTTTAATTATGTTTTGTTGGTCATTCCTAATTATCAATGTTAGAAATACTAGCGAACTTTCGTTTGTTAATTTTAATTTAGAAATATCCAACAAGGAGCATTTTTTAGTTACATACAACTATATCAACATATTTTAGTTACTTATAAAAAATCTTGTTTAATTTTATATTTTAAACATTCCTACTTATTCAAAAGAAGAATGATAAATTATGTTTTATACAAATAGTTTTATACCTACGCGTTACCTATTTTACAATGAGAAATGTTATGTTTTTTATTTAAACATAGAAAATATTGTTAATATATTACCAGAACAAAATTTGTTGTAGAAAAAGGATCAGATCGGATTCATAATAAAATGTTTAAACAAAAAAGAACTTTATTTTCTTTGTTGTTATAATTATTATCTTAAAGAACAGGGACAGGCTTACAGGCTGGGATATCATTATTATATAATATAATCTATGTGCACATATAGTGCAACAACATTTAAAAGTAAGATAAAGTAAAAATAAAACCATAAAAATTATATAACATATTTTATTTACGCATAATAATTATACAAAAATATAATTCTAATCTATTTATTATAATTAAAATGGAAATGATAGAGACTAACAATTATATTGGCACGTAATATCTACACTATAGATATAGAATACAATTTTAGACAAAAAATATAATTATTATGATATAAATACTTAAAGATTTTTATAACACCATCCATATTTTTTCCAGGTATTAAGGTATTAATCAAAGAAACGATTTATGCAATAATTACATAGCATAACATCACGCCAGAATTCCTCGAAGGGTTAGACAGAGGTACACCACTATAGCAGGCGCGGATCTAGAATTTCGCTCAGGGGGGCAGGGGGACAAATGGCTCTCTAGGGATATCATTGAAAAAAGGCTGTTCCTGCTTTTCGGATCGTTTTAAAAACCTCCTTGGTTGTTTTTTAGTAGGATTTTTGATGAAATGCAAACTTCAGGTTAAGAGCGAGTGGAGCGAGCTCGAAAATTTTAGGACATCATTGGTAGATATAGCTCAGGTTTTGATAATTTTTCAAAAGTATCAGAATGTAGACAACTTCTGTTGCGAGAGCTAGCGTAGCGACCTCGAAAATTTTTGCGCCCTGCATCGGAAATAAATTTTCTGTTGTCTATTTATTTAGACTCATGCACAAAAGGTACAAAGGCGGACTTAATGCCTTACGCATTCTCTACCAATCAACCAAGAATGGTGAAGAGGTAACACAACCATCGGACTACTAGCCATCATCATCATCGTCATCGCCCATTCAGACTACTAGTTTGGTCGTGGCCCAGGGGGGGCGCAATTGTCCCCGTTGGCCCCCTCCCCCTGTATCCGCGCCTGACTTATAGTACACCCACATTCCGCCAGTTATTGCCATCAACCGGACATACGTTTAAGCTGTTCAGTACATTTTTATTAGCATAACTCGACAAAAGGTGGGGAACATACATAAACTCACGTCTTTTTCACATGCGGGTAGACAGAAACTACAGAACCAACTGCCGCCTGTTACGATCGTTTTGCTTCATTTACGTAGGGTACTGAGAGAAACAATTTGGATGGAGGTAAAATAAAATACTTGGTATAATACCTGTTCATGGATTTTAAGTATGACCTGACAAGACTATGTCTGGAAATTCAGGCCAATTTGAAAGACATCGCCGACTTAGTCATCGAACCCAACAATAATATTAAGACTAAAAATCTGACTAAATAAGTACAAAGGTATAATTTTTAAAATAATTTCACATACCTAAGTACAATAAAAACCGCAATAATTTGAGGACTTGCAAACTATTAAAATTCTCAATTAATCTTTTTTGGGTTAAAACATTCACGCCTGTAATCCCCGATGGGTTAAGCAGAGATTGTTTACTAGTAAGTTTAGTAGTAGGTAAACCAACCTTTCCCCGGTTATGATTTAATCAAAGTATTGATAAATTCCTTCTCTGTATGAAAAGATTTTGCCCTGGAATGGAAATAATCGGCTGATATTATTATTATTGAGAAATTATATAGTTTGCCTAAGCCCTCAAAGTTCAAAAACTAAGTCTTCGATGCCTTTTTCAAAATATATAAGTCGACAAAAATTCAAAAAGAAATTATATATGGCATACGATAAGAAAGACCTAAAAAAAATATTCGTGTTTGGGAATATCAACAATATTTAAGATAATATACAACCATTAAGGAAGACAATGATATATTCGATTTATAAGAGGAATATTTCTAAATCTACCCTCATTTTTTCGAGCCTAATTTCTTTCAAACTCCATCTGCCTTTACCCAACTATATCGGGGTCAGCTTCCAGTCTAACCGGATGCAGATGACTGCTTATCTGATTTTCAGAACCCAGTTACTGTGTAACACCATCTGAATGCCACTTGGTAGTCAGACTTGCGGGCTTCTGACTACCCGTAACGACTGCCAAAGAAAAAGATGAGGGTAGATTTGAAAATACCTTTTTGTGTAGGATTCTGATCTCTTTCTTGGGGCATTAGCCGTATGTCCAGCACTGGAATGCGATTTGATTGAGAGATAGGCTAAATATATCAGACTGATTGTAATGAAAGCTGAATCCTGCCCACATCAAAAAGGATAATCATTAAGGTCGAAAACGCATTGGCAAGCAGCAGCGAATCAGAACTTTCGCTAGTCGCACTAAGCTTAGTTGGGACCAGAGGCTTTAAACAAAGTTTCATTCTATCAGCGATGGTCGATAATATAAAGGGTGGGCCAAAAATCGTGGTTCAACCGAAACAGGGCGATATTTATTTTTCCTGTATTTTTTACTCCTAGTAACCTTAACTATCGCCCTGTTTCGTTTGATCCACGATTGTTTGCCCACCCTGTATATGAATATACGATTATATTATCGACCATTCAATATGTATGAATCATTCACGTGACTTTTCGATAGCGCTTGGCAATCCCACTTCTGATATTTTACTAATCGCTATCACGAGCTTTCGTTGGTTTTTTTTAAATGCTCATTAGGCTCTAGAGCCTAATGAGCATTTTGGAACGTTAGTTCTACTTCGCTACTCGCCACGCGACTCACTATAATCTAGGAAAAAAGCAAGTCGCCTTATTCTGACGTGTCAAAATTTTCATGGGATCATTATGGGGTTGACAAGTTATATTACGGCCCCTGTGCGTTTTCGGCCTAAGATACAAATACTATACAATACGATAAGTATGAAAAACAAAGATGAATGATTTTAAATATGTAAGTAAGTATCAATGAATAAAAAAACTGATTTTCATATACAAATCGATTTTTTCCCTGAATTACTCTTAAAATTAGAGATGGAATGTAAATAAATACTGTAAAATTAGAAACTAGTATAGTGACTAATATCTACAGACTAAGATTTTGATTTGATTTTCAGTTTTGGAGTGAATGATATTTGTTAGATGCCTTGTTTTGCCTCAAATTGTAACAACTTTTCCTAATACCAGTCCTTAAAAAAAATACTAGGTTTTTTTTAGTCTTCATAAACATAATATCACTCCAGTATTCTCCGAAGGGTGGTGGGCAGATGTGGCACCTATTGTTCATCTACGTTTCGCTAGTTACGACATCAAGCCACAAATTCAGATACTGCTCTTGACAAATTTCAGACGGAAAAACCCAATTTTGTTCGACCCGAGAATTGGACCCAAGTCCTCGTGCTCAGTAGTAGCGCTTCCGACTAACAAACCAAAGAGGCAGTCCTACAAGTGTTATAAAACAATACTAGGGCTTTTTAGTCTTCATATAAGACACTGAGTATTTTTAACAAGCTTTTAATTAACTTGCAATGTATGTAAGTGTGTTCGGGTCAAATCTTGCAACTGAATTTTAAAGCAGTTATCCTCCACCGATTAAGATGAAATTTTGCATTCACGTTTAGTTTGGATGACAATGCATGGTTAGCTAAGTGACGTCATTCTAAATCCAATATAGCAGACTGCCCAAGATGGCGGACTAGTTATTTTTTGTTCACTGCCATGATATGGGTATCAAATGAAAGGGTTTGCTGAGAAGAATACGAAAAAAGCTTGTTCAAAAAAATATTTTTAATGAATAAATTATTTATGTTTACCTACAGAATTTTTTGGTAATACAAAAATACAGATAATATTAAAAATGGAATGTAAATAAATACTGTAATGTTATCTTTCCTAAATAATCAAAAGTATATTCCAAATTGAGGCCTGGCTACGTCCCACACAAAGAACCAACTTTTCTTAAAATTTAACCCCTTAGGCTCCGCCGTAGTCGGGTAACAACAAACGCCATTTTTTCATTCACTCCAAAATTATAAAAAATCAAAGCATCATGGGTTCTCAACACAAGAAGGCCGGGTGAAACTGACATTCTAACAAAGAAAACGTCGCAATTGAAAAAATGACAACAATGTATGGTATTGTCAACGTCAAGTGCTATCCAAATGTCAATTTGGCATTTAGACCATTGGCATCGAGAACATCGAATGACGTTTCGTCTAGACGCTCTTGTGTGTAGAACCCATCAAAATCATGACTACCTTACTTCTTACCTCCAAGCGATTCGAAGAAATTGACAAACTTATTGACTCCAATATTCTTAGGAAGATCATCTTCTGGTGGGTCGTTCGCCCTAATAACATCTTTAGGGGCTCCATTGGAACGGGCAACCATTTTAATTTCATTTGAAGGCCGAGGAGAAGCAGGCTTTGCGGCTCCGTTAACCGCTTTTGGGACTAACTCCTCAATCTTCGCTGGCTCAGGTAATTCTTTAATTTCAACTACGTTATCGACTTCGTGCCTTTCCGGGATTACTTCGGGACTTGCCGGGACGACTTCGGGTATCTCCGGTTCGACGTCATTTGTCTCTGTGATGACGACGTTGTTTTGTACGACTTCGTTATTCTCTGGCTCAATGTCGTTGTTGCCTGTAATGACTTCATGGGTTGAAGAAATAACTTCGTTGTTTTCAGTGATGATTTCGCTGGATTCAGAGACGAAAGTGTGGGATTCAGTGAATGTGCTTGAGTTAGAGTATACAGTCACGCTTTCCGTGAAGGTCTCGACGATTTTCGGTTCTGTACTCTTGATTGTAGTTTCTACGATATTAGTCCTTGGGTGGTCCCAGATACGGTAGTGTTTGCTGTAAAGGTCGTCCCAAAATTCCATCTTTTCGTTTTCCGGGTTTGTTCCTATGGACAGTTCTTGGCCTAGGTTCAGGTAATAGAGGTTGTCCTTGGTTACTGGTAACCAGGTTACGGTTAGGTAATGGTTCTCGTCCGGTGTGGGGTTTCTGTAATAGAGAAAAGGGTTGATTTAGAATTTGTTATTTGACTATAGAAATATAGATCTCTCGCGTCCGGCCCAGGTTCAGGCCATGGTATGGAGCGAGAGGGCATGGGAAGCCTCCTTCTGCGAAGCAGTAATGCTCGCGAAGGAGGGGAAGCAGAACGTGTGAGGGAGACGCAAAGGAGACACGCCCCTAGCTACCGCTGGAAACGCCCTGGGCGTCGGGCGTCGCAAGCCGTTTCCCGGCCACCGGCGAGTAATGTGTAGCTCGCCGTCCGATAAGGACCAGGCCCGAGTCGACGGCGCGTAGTGTTCCACGCGCGTTTCAAAGAGATGTCAGCAAAACTGACGGCGTCCGCTAGGGCCGATGCCTGTCTAGATCGCGGATAAATTTTAAAGAGAGTTATCGCGGCCCTGGCTCAAGCAACTGAATGAACACGGGTGTGTTTTAGTCAGTAAATGTCTGACACGTCCTCCCGCTTCACCCAGAGCGGAAGAAGCATTGGATGTTTTTCACCTCAAAAAAAAGTCTACATGTATATGCTTATATGTTATGATTATCTAACACTAGCGAACGACTCGCAGTTTCACCCGCGTAGTTCCCGTTCCCGTGGGAATACAGGGATTAAAAGTAGACTATGTCACCCGGGTATAGTGAAGCTTCCCAACGGTGAAAGCATTTTTGATATCGGTCCAGTAGTTTTTAAGTTTATTCGTTACATACAAAAATACAAATCTTTCCTCTTTATAATATTAGTATACTAGCTGACCCCCGCGGCTTCGCTCCCGTCAACTGGCTACCTACCTACCCTACCCTGCCTACTGAAAAAAAAAAAAACATAAACCATCCACTAAATAGTCCAAACAAAGCCTAAACATTTGGTTTGGATAGGTGAGCCCGTTCTTGAGTTATAAAATTACAACGAAAAGTGGCATTGATTTTTATTTATAGACTAGCTGACCCGGCAAACTTTGTTTTGCCATAAAAACACCAAACATTTATCTACCCTACCTACCCTACCCTACACTACCCTACCCTACAATACCCTACCCTACGCTACACTACCCTATCCTACACTACTCTACCCTACATTACCCTACACTACCCTACCCTACGCTACCCTACCCAACCCTACCCTACCTACCTACCTACACTACACTACTCTACCTACCTACCCTATCTACCTACCTACCCTACCTACCTACCCTACCCTACCTACCTACCCTACCCTACCTACCTACCTACACTACACTACTCTACCTACCTACCTACCCTACCTACCTACCTTAAATTACCCTACCCTACCCTACCTACCTACCTACCTATCTAACCTAGCCTACCCTACCTACCCTATCCAACCAACCATTTTTTTTTTGTTTTTAAGCCTTCCCTGTATTCTGTCGAACATAACAAAAAAAGAATTATTCAAATCGGTCCAGCCGTTATTGAGTTTTAGCGAGACTAACGAACAGCAATTGATTTTTATATATATAGAAGATAGAAGATATAGATATTGTTACTTAGGTATAAAATATTATGAGAAAATTCTAGGTTGATATATCATGGTGTAGATAATAAAGGTCTCAGCACACATATGGGATTGGAAAGGGATCGTAACCGTAACGCCTTTCGCCTCGCTGTCAACCAGGCGTCAACCTACCGTATGCACGTAACGAAAGCGTATCAGCAGCGCCTGTACGTCAACTCGGCTACGGCTAGGCGACACCGCGCTTACGCCTCGCCGCCCCCTGGCTGACCTGGTTGGCACCAGATCAGTTTGAATCCAAACGTTAAGTGTAGCGCACGGTTATGTCTTGGTTTACAATACGTGAGTTGGCTATCATAGCCATAGCACTTGATGAAGAGGAAAAAGAAAATAGCAAGAAAAATTAGTTCGTCGTTAAAAGGGGAAAGGGTGGACGAAGAGATGTGAGCTCGGGTACGGAGAGACGTAAGCGCGGGGACGATGAGCCGTAAGCGCGGGCATTCAAGTTCGGAGCCTGTTCCGAGGCGAGGCGATTACGTTATTATTCCGATTAGTGTGCGTTGCAGTAGGGAGTTTAATACAAACCATTCTGAACGGCTCGAGGCGATACGGTGACGATCCCTTTCCGATCCCATATGTGTGCTGAGACCTTAAACCAGTTCATAAAACAGTTCGCTTGATCATCTGGGAATATTGTTATACTAACAAAAGATATAATAATTCTCTGTGTACGGATAATAGGGATGTTTCCTGGGTAGAAAAATGACAATTATATTTAGTCCGTTAGTGAGATTATCAAATAATATTGGACATGTATTTTTTGCTTTACCAAATCAATAAAAATTTACAAAGTTAAAGCGCATCAAAGTTCAGGAGTGGGAGCTTGTGACGTCACTAAGGCAGTATAAAGTGTACTAGCGGCGTGACGTTTCACGATATTTCAACGCATTATGTCGTCGCCACTTTAAGTTTACGTGTCAAAAGAAAAATACTTGTCCAATATTTTTTATTAATCTATCTGACTGACAAAAAACAAATTTTCAGTAAACTACCCTATTGCTTAGATTTCCATGTCGCTAACTTATGTCATCAACAAAATCTTCTGTCTAGCCTTTTCCCGACTATGTTAGGTCTACTTCCGGTCTAAGGGCTCGTTCACACAGAACATCTATGTTTCCAGGATCGTTTTAACGGATCCGTCGCTACTGGAGGTGATATTCACACCGCGTTTACAGTACCTTTTTAACGGATCCGTCGCTACTGGGGGTAATGTTCACACCATATTTACAGTATCGTTTTAACGGATCCGTCGCTACTGGGGATAACGCCCCGCGTGACTTTGATTTGATAAAACGGATCAGTATTTTAAAACTGTTGTGTGTGTTAACTCGCTCATAGAACTACATACGTCAGCGCCGAATAAAATTATATACGATAAAGCGGACCTGTAAAACGGATATTTGTGTGAACGAGCACTTACAAGATGTAGCTGAATAAATAAATAATAAATAAATAAATTCTTTATTTCACCAAAAGCCATCACAATACAAGAATCAAAAACAAGAGTATAATAAGGCTTATAAACTAGGACACAATAATTTTAATTCCCTGACTCCTAAACTAGGTGTATGTGCCTGTGTCTTAGGAGTCAGTGATTCGCCGTAAGAAACAATACAGAGCCATAGTATAATAACAACGGGACGTTTAAACAATTAGCAAATGGTGTAAAAGAAAACAGAATATAACCTATGTAAAAGAGAAATAAAATGAAAAACCAATAAAATGAATACCAGTATTATACATTGCGCGACTATCTATCTGACCTCCAAGGCTCCAAACCTAGTGACCCTTGGTGAGTTTCGTCTATCGAAAAAAATTAAACTAGCTTTAACTCGTGGCATCGCTTTCGTGTCTTAAGTATCTCACAGGAACCTGGATAGACCCAGGTTACCTAAGCACGAAGTCCTTAGTTTCCGCCTTCGTTACGGGTGTTTCCTACTCCGTATCACATACGGACGCATGATTCATTCGGAGACCGAACTACTAATGAATGACAACACAATTTGACAGTTGTACCTATTGTATGTTTTACCCGTCCGATTTTTTTTATAATTACGGAGTAGGTTTCACTTCGAAGTTCCGGAGTTCTTTCGGACGGGCCCGTAACTTCAATGACGGAGTTAGAGAGAAAAGAGAGTAAAAAGGGACAGTGTTATTCGTCCTGTATAGCTTCATCTCTCATACAGTACCTACGTAATCATGATAATCAAATAAAGTAAAAATAAAAAGTACAACTCACCCGCTCTTAGCAAAGTTAGTCCACAGCCTCAACATCCTCTCCCTCATCTTGACATCCAAAGTGGTAGGCTCCACATCTTTCTGCAAATCATTCTTGAACAGATACCCCAGTTCATCCATATGCATGGCATGTTTCAGACCAAAACTGTTCAATATTTTTTTTGATATGTTCAGTTCGCCAACGTAATCAAATTTGTAGTAGTAAATTGGCTTTTTAGACACATTGACCAGGTATTGGACGTATCTGTGTGTATCTATATTGATCAAACGGTCTGATAGGAGTTCGAAGTACTCTTGAAGACTGTCGACTCCTGTGTGACTGCCCTTGAAGTACAACTTCTTGATTTGCTCAGCAATAGCTAATGATTCTTCCGAATTCCTCTCGATGTTCAAGTCTTCTGGGATGAAAATTTGTAAGTCATCTGTTTTTCGTTCTAAAGCGAACTCTAAGGAAGTCGATCCAATCATGATTGGTGTATCAGCGATTCTGCCAGATGTTAGCAAGTCTGTGAAGGATTCTGTGATAACTGCTTCTACACCTGGGAACTCTTTTTCAACGACGACGCCAAAAGCGTTAAGCACATCAGGGAAGGAGTCCACTGGGTTGAGTTTATCATGAGCCTCAACTATGTCTCTTGCTGAAGTAGAGTTTAAGAAATCTAAAATCTCTTCCGGATCTTCTGATTCGCATCCTAAGATCTTGGCGAGACTTCTGGCAGATTCAATAGGGTTTTTCTGAACAGACCAATGGGCTAGAGCAGTTCCAGACTGTATAATAGCCCTGCTGATAAGGTTCTTGGTCAAAGGACTGGCTGTAAGGACAGAAACAGCTGCTCCACCAGCAGATTCTCCAAAAATAGTAACATTACCGCTGTTACCACCAAAATTGTGGATGTTACTTTTAATCCACCTGATAGCTTGGACCATGTCTTTGATGCCAGCATTACCAGGAACTTCCGGAGTGTTTAAACTCAAGAAACCAAGTACTCCACACCTATAGTTCAACGTAACCACAACCACGTCTTTTTCAACCAAATAATCAGCTCCATAGATGTTGGAGTTCCCTGATCCGAATGTAAAACCTCCTCCGTGGATGAAAATCATGACGGGGAGGAATTCTCCGTCTAGATTGGGGGTGTACACGTTTAAGAAGAGGCAGTTCTCATCGCCTGTGTATTGTTTGTTGTTGAAAAAGTCAACTTGTGGGCTCACGCTGCCTTCTGCGGTCGCATCGCGAATGCCGTCCCATGGTTCTGGGGGCTGGGGCGCCTGGAATTTAGAGAAAGGAGGATAATTCATTATGAAACTTGGGTCAAAAATGGGGGAAAAAATGGGTCAAAATAAAAACTGTTTGCTAATTTTTTTTATTGTTTTGCACGAATTTTTAAAGATTTTTTTAACCAATATTATAAAGAAGAAAGATTTTTTTCTTTGTTTGTACCGAAAAGGCTCCGAAACTACTGGACTGATTTAAAAAATTCTTGCACCAATAGAAAGCTACATTATTCCTGAGTGACATAATCAATTTTTAATCCCGAAAACGGGTCCTGTGGGGTGGCCCACGGGAGCGAAGCCGCGGGGATCAGCTAGTACAAAGTAATCACGTTCAGGAAATGCTTGATTATGTATTTTTACACATAATCTAAGTAAGCCAGCCATTCATTTTAATTTTGAATATGCTGTGCACTACGTCTAACCTATTTTTTTATAAACATATATTCTTATTATCATTAAATATGCTGTGCTAGTGCAAAAAAAAATAAGCATACGGTTTTTATTTTGACCCAATGTGATAAAATTCACTTTTGAGAAGTGCTCCTTTTGAGAAGTGCTATTTTGCGTCAATTGCACATTTTGCGAAGTCCACATTCTTCATCAAACCCAATAGAAAGAGCGTATAGATAGAAAAGAATAAAGGTGCTGCTAGTTTCACCAGCATTTAAACAATTTTTAGCAAAAAAATACATTTTTCCCCCACCTCAGTTACATAACCATCTGCTCAATGACGTGTCGGTAAGATGCTGTTGCTCTTATCGTGTTTACCCATAGATAGTTAAGATACAGATATTACTTATCACTGTGTAGCAACCGAATAATATTTGTTCACCTGCACTGTGGAATCGTGTTTTGTAAAATGGGAAATACAAAACTTCTGTGAGAGAAGCATTTTTAGATCTATAATTTTTACTATACATTACTTTTGTACCCATTTTTTTTTATTTTTATTCACCTGTCTGTTATCTCCATACCCTTGGTCCGCCTAAGTGCCTGATGTCGCATTTTTTTATTGTTTTGAAAGGGTGACAGCAGAGATGTCGGATAACATAGTCCGGTCAAGTCAGTCCACAAAATAGGGGTACCCTTGCATAAATACCAAAGAAGCTGAAAATTTACATGAAGAAAGAAAGAAATTATTTTTATTCAAGGTCAACAAAGGGCCTAAAAGTCATTTTTTTTTTAATTCTCGGCAAGTTATGATTTTACTTTAATTTGTGTTCAGAGTAAGTTTGTTCCTTGTTCAATTTTGCACGTACACTACAAAAATGTTCATTTGTTTTCGAGATATGAGCCAAATATATTTTTTTGTGTTTATTTTTTGTACTAAATCTGTGCGTATGGTAATTTAGGCTAGTATAGTTATGTTTTATGCTCAAGAGAGCCGTTCAACATTCAAATTGACGTCTTCATGTTTCGACGGCAATATTTTGGTAAGTACATAAAATACTTTCTTGAGCATAAAAAAATAATTTAACTGGGTCCAGGCCGTCACAGTCACCGTCACAGGGAGGGAATGGGCCATAGATCACTGTCCGGGCCCAGTGCGGGTCGGGGGGTATAACATGTCTTTGAATTTTTGATTCCTAGTTATTTGATCCAATGGCAAGAAACCGCCCCGTCTGTAGATTTTTGTCATCTTTCTCTCTCAAACACGACTTTTTTGAATCATCAAAGACAAAGATTCGGTTATTTAGTCAAAAAGTCGTGCTAATATATGCACGTTGCTCTCTCTTCTATCAGTAGCTAAGCCGTAAATTATTATAGAAGAGTGAATCTTACCTTGAACCTCAAGGATCCTAGGGGCGGCTTAGCATAAGGGATGCCCTGGAAGCTGTAAAAGGCTTTCCCCGACGGACTATTGACCACTTTGCCTTGGAGCTGGCCTTGCTCCACACTCACTACCGGTGCGTCTGTCATCCTGCCCCCTCTGTGGACAAAAGGGAAATGGTTATAGGATTACGGTTACATTTAGGACCCATGTGATATTGGCGAGCTTGTCATTATCAAAGCAAAATAAAACAAAAGTAATGACTGCCCGAGCGTCGGATCAAAGCGAACCTAGGACCCAATACAAAGCAGGCCGTAGGAATACAATCCATGAGTGCTTGCACAATAGCAGAGCAGTGGTGGCCTGTGGTGGCCTTATTGTAACGGCCCCGACTTACGTGTCGTAGGTCGTGAGTGCGAACCCAGGCAGGCGCTTTACTTTGTGTAAATTATTTCATCACCACTGCTCTCAAAACGGTGACGGAAAACATCGTGAGGAAATGGGCATGTCCTAGAAACAAAAACTCGAATACATGTGACATTCAAGTGTTTAATAGATTACCTCTTGACTTGAAAAGCATTTTGTATACAGGCTCCTTCAAAGCAAAGCTCAAGGTATTTCTTTTGGAAAAATGTCTATACTCTGTAGATGAATTATAGGTTTGTGTTATTTTTGTGTTGTCAATTACCAATTAATTAATTGTAATCGTATTATTACTTATGTCTGCATGTTATCTAATGAATTTGATTTAAGCTTAGTGTTTACTTTTAATTTTATTGTTATGTTTTATGATGTTAAAATTTCGAACACAATGTATATTGTAAATGAATAAAATTGAATTGAATTGAATTGAATTCACCAACCCGCACTGGACCCGCGTGGTGGATTAAGGCCCATTACCTCTCTCACAGAGAGGAGGCCTGTGTCCCAGCAGAGGGAGCATTATAAGGCTGATGATGAGTCGGCGAAAATTTTGGCAAGTTTTTTTTTACGTCAATGTTAACATTTAATTAAAACGATTTTATGATCGTGAAAGTCAAGCACGTGTTACTGCAGACCTACCGTCTCCTTCAGAAATCAGATCATATCAGAACGTCTGCTAAATTAATCAATACAAATCGAAATCAATGAAGCCGTTTTTGCGATTATCGCTCATACGAACAGATAGGCTGATAAAGAAATTAAGATATAAATCAATTCTTTATGATAAAAATCTATATTTAATCAATTAACAACATAATTGGTATAGTTTGTAAACAATGAAGCTTGCCTAGGTGACGGCACGGTTGGCGTTGGCTGCCGCTTCGTATCCCGAGTTCGATTCCTGCACGGAACAAATAGGTATTTGTATTGCCTTCAGATAGTTGTTTCGGGTTTGGCTGTTTGTATGATTTGAATTGATAATTTTCAGAGGGCTTAGTGCAAGTTTTTAAACTTAATCTATCGCCTAATCGTAACCTACAATATGTACTAAAACTGAAAGGCGCCGCCTGGTGACAATTTTACTATGGAAGGCCTCTTTTTACCCGATTGCCAAAGGAGGGTAATGTGTTTATCAGTCTATGTATGTATGTTTGTTTCTATGTGACTTTCTAGAGACCAAACGCGTTGGCCGATTTTGATGATTCTTACGTCAATCGATTCGTCTTTACCTTGGCGAAAAAAATGGCGAATTTTGGGCGCCATATTGTGGGGGCTCTTTTTTTTCTGCTATACCCATCGTATTTGGTATCAAAACAAAGGGTTTTAAGAGGCCAACACAAAAGGATATTACACTTATTTGTGTAAATGTAATTAATATAAATTAACCAAAAAGTTAATTTAAAAAAAAACCGACTGCTTAATAAGCGAACTAAAAAGACGTAAACAAGAAGAAAAACATGCTGTGCAGTCGGAGGATACATCTGGTTTTGATCAGCCAGCTCGTGAATATGTATCCTCCGACTGCATAGCATGATTTTCATCTTGTTTACGTCTTTTTAGTGCAGTCGGGTTTTTTTAAATTTTTTAATTAACTTTGTTTTGTAAGTATTAAAACTCGGAGTAAGGCCATAGTATTAGTAAATATTTTTACTCGTGATTATTCTTTACAACCGTTAATCTTAAGATTAAAATATTTTACGTTAATAACATCGATAAGCAAAAATAGTACAAACAATTCATTAAGATAACGTATTATCGGACATAACTTATTTAAATAAGGCGCTGAACCTATTAAATATCAAAATCTTATTCTAGCGCCGAATCAGAGAAATTCTGGATGTTAGACTAGCCCGTAGACTGCTCAACAACAGTGGCGACCACTAGGAAAGTGCCGAGCAATGAAGCTAGATGAGTCCCTGCAAAACGATTCTACTCTAGTGGTTTTGGTTGGAGTCAGCTAGAGCAGCAAAATATGTTGTAAATCATGTGGACATGGGTTCTCTAGTCTCCCAATCTTGGCTTACAGAATGTAGACTTATACAACTACGCAACGTTCACAACGAAAATTTACGACCCCGAGGTTGTGACCACTGACCAGTAACTTGCGAGCATTGGCTGGAACATTAGATTTTGTCTGAAGATCAAAACTATCTTTTAAACTCCCATCCCACACATACGCACAAAACGTTTTGGGAACACTTTTATTATGCGCTAACGAGTGGAATTCCCTGCCGGAGTCTGTTTACCGACAGCTACAATCTAGGGGTCTTTAAGTCAAGAGTGAATATGGTATTTCTAGGAAAGCGTGTTTCACCGTCGACCACATCATCGCTTACCATCAGGTGAGATAGTGGTCAAGCGCGAGCCTATAAGACTTTCTAGAGACATCAACTTTTACACAGTTCATCCATCGTTTCAATTGTTATAGTCACATTCATACTCTTCATCATCATATCAGCCGAAAGATGTCCACTGCTGGACATAGACATTTCGATGTTTGGGGGAGGAAACATCATACTCTTAGCCAGACAATAATGAATAGTTATTTTATTAGAGACAGCGTTGATCATCTTCTCTCCCACTATAGCAGAAGTCACCAAATGGCGGACCGCGGTCCAGATATGCCGATCTATTTTGTATGAAACATAAGTAAACAGTACAATATAATTTACTTGTGTTGCTTGAGTATTTAATTTAATCATTTATCCCGCGCTTTATAATTTAATATAACGGACACCAAACGAAAGTGATTGGTGAACCCTGCACTATATAATGCCCGTCAGTGACCATACAGTTCATTTATCAAAGTATAGGGTTTCCATCCGTCCGGGTTTGCCCGGTTTTGTCCTAGTTTAGACTTAAGAAGAATCTGTTTTGAAATCTTCTTAAAGTTTTAAGAAAATTCTGTTTTGTTTCTTTTTAAGACAAAATTTAGTTTTGAATTGTATGAAAATAAATTAAAATTTAATTTATATTAAAACTAATACAAATATATTTTATTCTACTGAGTAACATAGAAAAAATACTTTGTATCACAGTTCTTGGCCTGGTTGCCTGATTTTAGTGATACAGCCATATCATCATATTACACATTCAGAATAATATATCACAAATTCACAATACTAAAGTCACATGTTAACTCATATCAATCCTATCACTTTTACTATGATAAAAACATCCACGAATAACACTAACATAACATCACGCGTTTATCTCCGAAGGGTTAGCACAGTTGAACCTATAGCACCCATATTTGACCATATTTGCCAACCTGCTTCTGAGAAATTCCAGATGGAAAAACACAATAACACTTTCCCCCACACGGGTATCGAACCCAAGACTTCAAGCTCAACAGTACCGCTTGCGACCACAACACCAACGAGACAAGCACCTCCACGAATAATTTCACACGAGCATAGATAATACAATATACTAGCATAGCACGAGTATCAAACTCACCGATTTTCACAGATAATTTTTCGGAGTAATCCTACAGAACCACTTCGGGTGAATGTAGCAGATATACTAAAGGTTTTATCATTGATAGAGATAGCGTATCTAGTGAAATAGTATTTCTATTTCGTAATGGTATTCGTTTTGTAAGGGATATGATGAATGATCTGTTTGATTTTGGGTGAATGAAATCATTCTGCAATGATGCAATAAATTCTGAAATTGTTACCTGAATCTTAAGATATTTAAAAAAATAATTAAACCGACTTCCAAAAGGATATTTATTTCAACTGGGCCACCAAGCGGCACTTTTGAATGTCACAATTTAAATTTACATGGAATAAAATTAATTTTTAATTTTTATTAACATACTAGCTGACCCGGCAAACTTTGTTTTGCCATAAAAAGACCAAACATTTATCTACCCTACCATACACTACCCTAACCTACCCTACCCTACCTATTTATAGCCTATGTCCTTTCCCAGGTCTCAAACTATCTTCATACCAACTTTCATCTAAATCGGTGCAGCGGTTTAAGCGTGAAAAGGTAACAGACAGACAGACAGACAGAGTTACTTTCACATTTATAATATTAGTATGGATATACAATTGAAAATTCTAAAAACAAAAACAAACCTATATACAAATACAAAAGGGAGACGTAAAAAACAAAACACTACACCGTACATGAGAAGCACCAGCTGTCAAATAAAAAAGAGTCATCAAAATCGGTTCCTAATTACCGTAATCGCGTAAAAAACATACATTTGACTAAAATGTATGTTTGTTACGCGAAATATACAGTTGGATATTGAGAGATTGAATTGAATTCGGATATCTTTGAATTTAATCGATCCTCCTTTTTGAACATACATACATACATAAACTCACGCCTTTGTCTCATAGGGGTAGGCAGAAACTACAGAACGCCACCTGCTACGATCCTTACATACTTCTTTAGCTTCACTAACATTCATACATCTAGTCATACACACACGCCGTTTATGAGTACTGCGCACCTGGCCTTTCTGAAGAACATCACCAATAACTAGCTTTTCATTCATCCTCTAAACATGGCCAAACCATCTTAACATACTCTTTTAAATTTTAGTCACTACATCTTCTTTTAAACCACAACGTTGTCTTATTACCTCATTCCTCAATCTATCATTTAAAGTTACACCACACATACTTCGCAAGGAACGCATTTCTACTGCATTAATCCTACTTTCATGTCTTGTTTGCCATACCAAACCTTCACTTCCATACATAAGTGTAGGCACCAGCACGCTGTTGTGAACGGCAAGTCGAGCTTCCGGAGACATTGACTTGCTGGTCACAACCGCATGTATAGCACTATTCACTTTATTCCCTGCGTTCACTCTCCTTTCCACATCCTCTTCAATCTTTCCATCCTTTGTGAACATACTTCCCAGACATACAAACTCGTTCACTTGCTCCACACTAGTCGGTTGAAAATGAGTTTTGTATTTCTTTCGTTTCGCGAAGAGCCAGCTGTTAATAGATCTCGCCTGATGGAAAACGACAGATGTGGTGTACGATGGAACAAACGAGCACAGAAGATGGCTGTTCACTCTTGCTTTGAAGGTGGTAAGAGTACACAGACTCTTGCAGAGACACTTAAAGACGACGACTAACGCCAACGACCTTGAGGGAACAAAACGCGCAAACGTTTCACACCCGCGCGACCCAAAATTTAGTAGTTTTTTGTACTTGCCTTATTATTCTGTGGCTTTAAAAAAAAGCCTCAGATCGAAATGTAGATAATTAAATTGTCTTCGAGATGGTGTCGATTTCATCAAAATACGCCCAACGGTTTTGGCGCTATTGTCGTGTTTTTGTCCGTTTTAGACATAATTTTACAAATTAATTACACTATGTTATACGAATAAAACTCAAAATGTTCTTAGACCAAATTATTAAGAAAATAGTCTAATGTAACATATATTTTTCCAAAAAATTACAACCAGCCGTTTAGACGTGATTCTTATTCTAAAATCAGCTAATCAAGGGAATCGGCGCCTTAAGACACTTTTTCATATTTAGACCAAAAATATTAATTAAAAAATATATTTTTTAAACAAGCTTTTTTCGTATTTTTCTCAGCAAACCCTTTTATTTGATACCCATATCATGGCAGTGCACAAAAATAACTAATCCGCCATCTTGGGCCATCCGCCATATAGGATTTAGAAGACGTCACTTAGCTAACCATGCGTTGACAACCATACTAAACGTTAATGCAAGATTTCATGTTAATCGATGGAGAATAACTGCTTTAAAATTCAGTTGCAAGATTAGACCAGAACACACTTACATACATACATACATTGCAAGTTAAATGGAAACCGCTACCTAAACATACAAACTTAGCTGCTGTTGATTTCTCGGTCCCCTATACCTAAATCTACCTGTAAAGGTGCTTGCTATGCATGCCCGAAATAAGCTACCTATTTAAAAAATCTATGCGTAGGTATAAAATTTTTGAAGAATGTTAATTTGCGAATGGTCGGATCACAAATACACACTCGTCCGTTTAAGACTCTTGGAAAAAATGTTCATCATAGATCGGAATCTTTAATGTCCGATAAAACAGATAAGAACCCTCAATGTTGTTGACCTAGTCTTCGGGCCATGCTGAGAACATGACTAACGAATTAGACTTGAATTTTTTTTAACCTCTTATTAGTAAATCCATCATTGCGGACTGCCACCCATACGTTTTGGTTTGCTCTTGACTCTAGTCTAGGTCAGAGGTGACAGAGACAGAGTCGACGACGGAGTGAGCTTACCCAGAAGAAGCCTGAGATTCGGGTTGAAAGCGTTCGGTAATTGGAATAAAAACGGTTTTGGGAATATTTTCATTGTGCATACAGCTAAGGAGTGGAATTCCCCGCCAGCCTGGACCTGGACTTTATTTCCTGATAACTACAATCTGGGGATCTTTAAGTCAGGAGTGAATAGGTTACTCCTAGGAAGGCGTTCTTCGCCGTCGACCACATCATCGCTTACCATCAAGTGAGATAGTGGTCAAACGCTAGCCTATCAAGGTCTACTACTAATAAGGACTTACGACCTCGTTTATAAGTAAAATTTCATTATTACCTACTCTTTTTAGTGTTTTAGTTTGACCGACTTCAAAAAAAAGGTAATCAATTCGACACGTATGTATGTGATATTGTTGGAACTGCACAATATTCACATAATATGTTATTATATGTGGGCTTCTTCTAAACACGTGCGCCAAATTTCATAAGTGCATGTTGTGTTTGTCCACGTATTACTCCGAAACTACTTATCGGATCGTGATTATACTTGCTGTGTTGGATTGAGTATCTCTCAACTTAGGGATTAGTGCAAGTTTCTTCTAAATCGGTCCAGCAGTTTTCAAGATATGATTATGGAGCATACAACGGAACCTTAGCAACAAACAGCACGAATGTGTAAATTGAATTATTATGGGTATTTTGTTAATCCTGATGGTACCGTACTATATAAATTGCTCATTTATTGTGATGGTGTACTAGAACTAAAAACTTTTTCACAAAAATAAACCGACTTCAAAAGCAAAACACTTATTAGTGCAAAATAACGATCGTTTCGGAAGTCGGTGAAGGAAAATGATAAAAACAAGAGGTACCTACCAAAGACACCGACTTCCGAAACGATAGTTATTTTGCACTTTTTAGTGTTTTGCTTTTGAAGTCGGTTTATTTTTTGTGGAAAAGTTTATTTTATTTTAGTGATACATTGAACATGGAGAATAAGAGCATGTTAAGATGGTTTGGCCATGTTGATAGGATGAATGAAAGGCGACTAACGAAAGGTATTTACAAGGCAGACGGGAATGGAAACGCCGGTAAGGGACGCTCTAGAAAGACATGCATGGACCTTATTGATGATATTCTTCAGAAAGGCCAGGTGCGCAGTACTCATAACCGGCGAGAATGTATGACTAGATGTATAATGAATGTGAGTGAAGCAAAAGAAGTATGTAAGGATCGTAGCAGGTGGCCTTCTGTAGTTTCTGCCTACCCCCATGGGAAAAAGGTGTGAGTTTATTTTCATGTTGAACATGGAATCGGCTCACTGGCAGTTATTAGAGAGGGTTCGGTTAAGATACCTAGAAATAGTCAGTATTGTTATAAGCCTTAATTTTTTTATTGCTATGTATAAACGGTGACTGACAGGCTTGGTTTGTATGGAACGTTTTGATAATGCTTACACTAACAACGGCTGCAGCACCAAGGAGTCTCAGGGCTCTGTAATCTATAATTTCGGGGACATGTCTTTAAAATCTTACCTTATACGCGTTCGGAAACTGCTCAAAAGCTCTCTAGACGTCGAATTAAGTCTGTAACGTCTAGGCAAGTTACTTGTACCCTCCTCTTTGAGTCTCCAGTCATAAATGTTCACATTTCTTGTAACATCTTCATTAAAAGTATCAAGAAAACCCGACCAACTGTCGTTGTGTTCGTATTTCCGAACGAAGTTGGCGATTTTTTTGTTGACAGGTTTTTGTCCGAGTGCGAGAAGTTTCGATTCTCTTGCCAAAAGATAGCGTAAGGCTGTCCTTTTTAATATTATCAGTTCTTCTAAGGTTCTTGCCATAAAATTAGGACACACTGATGTTTTAAATTAATCAAAAGCTAAGAAAAACCGTTAACACCACTTCAGTATTTAAATGAAAAATCACGTCACAAATTCACAACTCAAAAAAAGAACATCCAAATTCAAAAAATCGAGGGAACTCTTTTCCAAAGACAATAAAATCACATATTCTTAAACGATACTGCTTCTAAACAAAGGCGACGCGACATACAGCCAGCTTCACGACTCCGTGGAAATTTCAAGATCAATTATTATCAGTGACGTGATGGATAGTGCAAATTAGTTTTGAGGCGCCTGCTGAATGGTTTTACATAATAGATAAATAGGTAGCTATTTACGTGCACGTAGTAAATAACGTTATGTAATTTTGTGCTAGATGTGGTGGGAATGTGATTTTAGATAAGTACTGATTTTTCGTGATGGGAAGGAATTAAAACTTGATTTTTCGATAAGGGGTACCAGCTACGATAGACGATTCTATTTTCTTTTCATTCTGGCCTTTTGGTAATAGCTATAGCTAATGTAATGGCACTTTTGTCTACAGCTCAAGGGCCTTGTAAAGAAAACCTTACCCGAAAAAGTCAAGACCAATAGATGTGATGCTGTTCTGCAAACGGTGGATCATAACACCATGTCATGCATGCCCTAAAAAATCAATTGAGAAAGACTCCTGCGGACAGGTGCGACTGGAATATGCGATAACATGTAAAAGTGTTTGTATAAGCCAACTTACAGAAATAAAATCATTTATCGTAGAAATTATTACGAAAATCTTCTAAAAATGTTTTACAGATAAAACAGTTTCGATAAAAAAAAATCGTCGCGCTTAAAGCGCAGATACCCCTAAGTAGTTGATTTTAAAATGAGAATCATGTCTTAACGGCTAGTCGTAAAGTTGTGTTCGTATAACATAGTGTAATTAATTTGTAAAGTTATGTCTAAAACGAACAAAAACACGACAATCACACCAAAACCGGTGGACGTATTTTAATGAAATTGACACCATCTTAAAGACAATTTAATTATCTACATTTCGATCTAAGGGTTTTTTTTTTAAGTCATAGAATAAGGAAAGTACAAAAAAACTACTAAATTTTGGGTCGCGCGGGTGTGAAACGTGTGCGCGTTTTGTTCCCTCCTCAAGGTCGTTGGCGACAATCGTCGTCTTAACGACGTCCCTACATCATAGAAGTTCTGTTCTGATTCACTTTATATTGCCATGCTACACGAAAGATTCTTATAAAATGCACCATTCATTTCCAAATGACATATATAATCCTACTCAGAGTTAAACCGCATGGTTATTAGCCTTATCAGAGTTCAGTTGTGATATAAAACCAGCTGTATACTTCAAGGCCGAGTATATGAGTGTATGTAGAGAACATGACTGACCGTTTAGCACTTCAATATACAAATCATGTGTGTGTATTATGCAATGTACGTTTAGAGTACTCAAATCGAATTATTGATGAGTTCGATCGCCTTATGGGGAGCGTCGAAAATTTTGATGGTTTGTAACTTAGGTGTGTGAATAGCAGCGGAAGCGAAAAGTAAGCACTTATATTGACAATGATTAGCACAGCTTAGACTATCATGATTTTAGCGTCAATATCGACCAGTATTTCATCATCATCATCTCAGCCGAAAGACGTCCACTGCTGGACATAGGCCTCCCCCAAGCGTCGCCACACTGATCGGTCCTGTGTGTTTCGCATCCACCGGACGCCCGCAGCCTTGACCAGGTCGTCGTTCCACCTAGAGGAAGGCCTTCCAACGCTGCGTCTTACGGTACGCGTAATTAATTACGGTAAGTATTCTCATAACTTATAAATATTAGGAAAAAGTTTAATTTTACAGTTAGTTTTCATTTGATTTTTGATAGCAAGCGTGCACATTTTTTTATAAGTCAATTCAATAACTGTAATTACACCCACGCCCTTCAACTGTCATCTTGCGTTTGATGGCAAGCGACAATGCGTGTCAACGACGCATGCGCTTGGCGCCAGATAAAAGACACATGTGTAACTAACTACCTTCGATAGATTAGTAATACTTTAGTAGGTCTTTCAGTCAAGCGTCAGTCTATTTCTAAATTATTAGTCATTTTAGTTAGTCACGATCAAGCGTTTTCCCCGATTTCTGAGTATTTAAAGTATTTGTCAGTTAAGTATGGTTTGACATGTTCTTATCTCCAATTAATCAATTCAGAAATCGACCATTGGTCTCAATACTGGTACACCAAATAGTTTGTCTTCTTTGTTAGTACACCAAATAGCTTTAACATTTCAATTAGTAGATTTGAATTATGTAGTTTTATGTAGTCATTTTAGTTAATTAGTTTTAGTAATTTTAGTAAGTACACCAATTAGTTTCAGTAATTTTAGTTAGTACACCGATTAGTTTTAGTAATTTTAGTTACTACACCAATTAGTTTTAGTATTTTTTGTTAGTACACTAATTAGTATTAGTAATATTAGTTAGTACACAAATTAGTTTTAGTAATTTTAGTTAGTACACCAATTAGTCACAACAGTTAGTTTAGTCTATAACTAAACGTAACTCACCGGAGGTCATCTAAAAAGTCGTTGACTGCTGTGATCATTGTTCAAGCTGGAAAGACAGACAAACATATGTTAACTACTTTCTACTGCTACACAATCATTTCTACAACTACATTCTAAATTCTAAGAACAAAATTGAATTAATTTAAAATTTGAGTTTCCGCCAGGCTCTTCAAAAACCACTTCCCAGATTCCCACTTCGTGCTAAGGCCATTTCTGGCTTCTAATCTCACTAAAGTAGACCAGATCCAGCTAGTATGTTGATGTTTCCAGGAGGTAATTTTAACGCGTGTTAAAACTTTTCATGACGACAAAGCCGTTGGCAAAACAAGTATAATAATAAACTTGAGTTGACACGATAGATTATCCCCGTATTACCTCAAAACCTGAAGCTAAGTAAATTAAATTATCCTAAAACTACCCTCCATTTGGAGGTTATGCCGTAAGAAGCGTCTAGACATGCACTCAGCGACGTAATAAAACGGATGGCATAACACTGCGACTGACCTGGTTAAATAGAACCTATGCTCTGCCAACTGAGGTTAGACTTCTGGCGCCTTCGTATAAGGTCCAATATTATATCGCTAGTTATATTTAAATCCCATGAAATAGGGGGGGTTGAACTAGTCGACGGCGCGTATATGGAATCTATACCTTCACACAACGGTCATGACGTCAGAAACCGCGTTGCCTTCGGGTATATTTTCAAATCCAGTAAACAAAAATCATTTCAATAAAGTGTACCTTTACCTAACATTTGTGACGTCACTGGCGCGTGTTGATATCGGGTATACATTCAGATTTAGTATACGCCCCTGCAAGTATTTTAAAACATACCCGACCGCAACGAAGCAATTTTATTGTTCTTTATATTATTTAATGCGTCTATTTTAGTTGATCTACGAATAAATTATGGTCAAAGAATCAGTCCAAGAGCGAGCGAAGCGAGCTCGGGAACTTAGGGCACCCCGACACGGACAGGTTAGGTTCGAACGAGATGACGGGAGCTGAAGTGAGCGAGCAAAGCGAGCAAACTCAGCTCCCGTCATCTCGTTCGTGTTAGGTTACTTTTGACCCTGCAGACAGAAATAGGAGCCCCGCGCAGCGGGGCTACGTCGACTTTGTTGCTTTAACTCTAGTCGTACTTGCACCTATTCTATGTTAAAATAAAACCAATGTCAACATTAAAATAATAAAGAGCACTAGGTAAATTTACAAATATGATTAAAAAAATCAATTCCTCACCTATAAAATAAACGTCCCTTTATCAAACGAATGTTGCGGTCGGGTATATTTTGAAATCCTTAACACGACGGTAAATATTTTTATACTATACCCAAAACGAATGTTGGAGTTGGGTATATTTTAAAATCCTCAACACGGCGTTACATATTTTTATGGTATACCCGTACTCAACACTATAGAGCGTTGTGTGAAGGTATAGATTCCATATACGCGTCGACGGCACGAACTATTTTATGCGCGGGGATAAAATGCATGCTATCTTATCCGACAACACGTGCGAAAGAAATAGATGCTGTGATGAGCAGTGAAGAAGCTAGTTCGCGTACGAATTAGCACTTTTGCGAATTTGTATCGAAATGGATGACGATTTAGGACAAAAAAGAGCGCGCGAAATTTTATAAACAGACCTTTGGGAGTCTAGATATCATGAAAAATCAACTAAATGTATATTTGTCTAGGTGGAGCGACGACCTGGTCAAGGCTGCGGGAATCCGGTGGATGCGAAACGCACAGGATTATTTTTTTCATTTTTGAATCCATACAGGACTAGATAATGATGAGACAAATTGATATTATTTTTATTTTGAACGTACATCGTCAAACATTGGAGTAATCTCTAGACTACGTTTCATGGAAGAATTTTCAACTAGTGTAACCTTAAAAACGGCCGCTGCAGAACATAGACCTCACCTAAATATCGCCACATTGACCGGTCCCACTATTGTCATAATCTACCGGATTCCCGCAACCTTAACTACTTATCTATTGCTATCAACTAAAATACAGACCGTTTACTATAACTTGACCCTTGCCGTCATGTTTGCACCATCGCTTGCCAAGGTTAGGCAGAGTACAGCAGGTGCTTTTGTTGGTAAGGTGCAGGTGCTTGAAATTCGCTCTGTCAACAGCAAAGTGCTGCTCGTCTGTTTGACGCCTTAGTTTTTTTTATATTGAAACTATCACGGGAACAGTTATAATGGACGCAATGTAAATGGAATGGAAATTGATGAAAACAAATTGCCTGATCCGGGAACTGAAGTCTGTGCATCTCATGCTGCCAGGTCCTGGGTTGATGACCGGATCAAAGCCATAAAATCAAATTATCCTTAAAATACCCTGTATTTGGAGGTAATGCCGTAAGAGGTGTCTAGACATGCACTCAGTGACGTAATAAAACGGATGACGTCACACTGCGATTGACCCAGTAAAATAGAACCCAGTTCTGCCAACAGGGGCTAGACTTCTGGCGCCTTTGTATAGCACGTGCAGAAACAAGTTCCTTATAGGGGAAGTACCTTTTGCCATCAACTAGTTAAAAATCCAGCATCCGGGCTACTGAGAAATTCAAGATGGACAAACCCATTTTAATTGCCTGATCCGGGAATCGATTGCCGGGTCAAAGCTACCAATTCAAATAATTCTAAAACTACCCTCCATTTCAGAGGTAATGCCGTACGAAGTTTAGTGTCTAGACATGCACTTGATGCACTAAGTGACGTAATAAAACGGATGACATCACACTGCGACCCGGTTCTGCCAACAGAGGCTAGACTTCTGGCACCTTGGTGAAGGCAGGTGCAGAATTGTGAATGCACAGCACTTATACCACTAGTTATATTCAAATCCCATGTAATAGGGTGAGTCAGTAGCGGCGAGAATCTAAATTTAGGGTCCGAAAAAATCCAGATGGATAAACCCAATAACATTGACTGATTCGTTAATTGAAGCCGAAACTCCCGAACTCTCCGGATAGGATGAAATCTATAAACATAAGCCTATTATATTTCTGCTGACAGAAGGTAGATTCTGGCGCTTTGGTGAAGGCAGGTGCAGGAATTGTAGGTAATTGGACCTAGGAATCAATACAGAATTAATTGTCGTGTCTCGTAGTCTCACGAAATGAGTATATCACTGCAAATTCCTCTACTTTATCTGTAGAACCCTTGAGACCCCTGTAGGGGAGGTGTTATATTAAAACCTGTGGCAAAGGGAAGGAAATATCATGGTATCATTTCTTACGAACCTATTTGACTCTGTCAGGGAAAAGTTGAACATAGCTTATGTTTTTAACAGACTTCAACAAGTAAAATATCAAAATTTAAAAAACCCCCGACACGTTTATCTTGCGAAAACACCCCGATTCACACAGTAAAACGCCCATAACTTTTGAACGGCTGAACCAATTTTATTCAAACATAGCTAAGAACACTCTCGACAAAATTACCTTTCAAACAAAAAAAACTAAATCTAAATCGGTTCATCCGTTTAGGCGCTATGATGCCACAGACAGACACACAGATACACACGTGAAACTTATAACACCCCTCTTTTTCCGGCGGGGGTTAAAAAAGAATATTTCTCTATTCGACCAATTTCTTTTTTTTATTTGTTTTCGCGGATAATTTTTACACTACATTATTAATAAAGATGGATGAAAAGAGATTGCATGTAGCAGAGATGAGAATGTTGAGATGGAAGTGCGTTGTGACGAGAATGGATAAAGTGAGAAATGAGTATATTAGAGGAAGTTTGAAAGTGGCGCCAGTGACAGAAAAGTTGAAAGGAAACCCCTTGTCCTGGTATGGTCATGAGATGACGATGGATGAAACGCATGTTATTAGAAGAGTTACGAATATAAACGTGGAGACGGCCAATGAAAAGATGGATGGACTGTGTGAGGAGTGATATGAAAGAAAAGGGAGTCAGTGATGGCGTGACGGGGGATGGTATGGAAGAAGACAACGTGTTGCGCCGACCCTAAGTAACATGGGACAAGGTCAGCAAGATGATGATGATGCACATCATAAATATTTGTTAGTCTATCATACATCAGCGGCTGAACGGATTTAGACGAAAATTGGCACGAGAGTAGCCCGTTAAACTTTTTATCTCGGGAGTATGTTTTAATAGGATAATATCAGACTATCATATAGAAGATAGAAACATGGGAAGAAAGTTTAGTAGACGAGGCGAGAAGCATAATAATTATGCAAAAGACACAAAGAATTATTTTCTGAATGTCTAGCTTGAGCGGGCCAAATCGGGTGTCAAAAATTGCATTCTAATTTAATTTTTCTACTATATTTTCTTAATAAGCTATCGAAAACTCATACTTATGAATATCTTAATTTGCATAAATGGTTTATAAATAAATACAGTTAGCATAAATTCTACATAATGTCAATGCACTAGGCAGGCGAAAGTTCGTCTGGGACCAGACTATTGATAAGTAGAAAATAGCGAGAGCTTGGAATGGTCTGAAGTCTGACAAATAGAAATACCATCACTCGGTGAGCAAATGATTTCTTCTTTTATCATTATCGGCCTAGCATTTGCGCAACTATGTATAGTTTAGGTCAGATTTTCATTGCCTACAGCTGACAAACAGTAACGACTGATCGATAAATATCAAAAAATACGACTGCTTGAGAAGCGAACTGAAAAGACGTAAACAAGAAGAAAATCATGCTGTGCAGTCGGAGCGTTTCATCTGGTTTTGGACAGCCAGCTTCGCGAAGTATCATCCGACTGCACAGCATGATTTTCTTCTTGTTTACGTCTTTTTAGTTCACTTTTTAAGCAGTCAGGTTATTTTGATTTTTGAGTTAACAAATTTTTTTGTTCGAATTAGGTACATTCAAACATATAAGTGTTATAAAAAAAAACCCTTTATTTTGACACACGGTGGGTTTGGAAGAAAAAAAAAAACTCTTTTCCAATTTTAATGACGAATCGATTGAAGTAAGATCATCACAATCGTCCAACGTGTTGGTCTCTGGAACGCCACATAGGAACGGAACAAACAAACATACATACATACATAGACTGACAAACATATTACCCTCCTTCGGCATTCGGTCGGTCTCCAAGGTTTAGTAAGGCAGGCCTGTAGACGGGCTACCATTTTTAACGCCCGCCAGAAAAAGAGGGGTGTTATAAGTTTTTAACGCCCGCCAGAAAAAGAGGGGTGTTATAAGTTTCACGTGTGTTGCTGTGTATCTGTGTGTCTGTCTGTGGCATCATAGCGCCTAAACGGTTGAACCGATTTTGATTTAGTTTTTTTGTTTGAAAGGTGATTTTGTCGAGAGTGTTCTTAGCTATGTTTGAACAAAATCGGTTCAGCCGTTCAAAAGTTATGGGAGTTTTACTGTTCGAATCGGGGTGTTTTCGCAAGATAAATGTGTCGGGGGATTTTAAATTTTGAAATTTTACTTGTATTATAACACACCGATTCTTCCGTACCTCGGCAAGCACATTAACCCATGAAGGTGCATGAAGTGAGCAGACATCCCCTTGACAATTTGAAGCCGTATAGCCACTAATCTGCTTAGACTAGTACGTATTTAACTGCCTAAGAGCCTACTTGTGGGGACAAACGTTTTGTTCTAGATAGACTATTGTATAGTATATGTTCAATTTAATCTGAAGTTGTTGGTGTCATCATCACCATCTTCCTGCACATGTTTTGTTCTATATTACTTAACGTCGTCGCAATAAGTGTTCTTTTTACCCGACTGCCGAAGGAAGGTAATGTGTTTATCAGTCTATGTATGTATGTATGTTTGTTCCTATATGGCGTTCTAGAGACCAAAGGCGTTGGCCGATTTTGATGATTCTTACGGCAATCGATTCGTCTGAACCCTGCGTGTGTCACTGGCTACATTTAAATTGCGAAATAGAAAAATGGCGGTTTTTGGGCGCCATATTGTGGGGGCCCTATTTTTTTTTCTTTAAAACCCATCGTGTGGGTTATCACAATGAAGGGGTTTAAGAGGTGTTAACAAAAATATATTTAACTTACATGTTTAAATGTACCTAATTCTAAAAAATAACTAAATAGTTGTAGATAAAAAAAAAATAACAAAAAACCCGACTGCTTAAAAAGCGAACTAAAAACACGTAAACAAGAAGAAAATCATGCTGTGCAGTCGGAGGATACATATGCGCGAGCTGGCTGACCAAAACCAGATGTATTTAAATATTTTTTTTCCATTCTGCCCTATTAAGTGTTAACCGTCGTTTAGTATTTTCCAGTTTTGCATCGGCAAAGTTAATATTGTCCTTCAATCCAGTTTATCTTTTCATTAGTGCAATATTCGGTGCTTTAATTGTTTATGAACCACAGTAATGCTACCTAATGATTTTGGTTTATGTAGCTTTTTTTACGGAAACGTCGGTACTCGTGTCCTACTCGCACTTGGCGGATTTTTCAATACTCATAATGAACTTTTGAATCAAGTTCTTGTACGAGTAAAATTTCAAAATTTAAAAATACCCCCGACACATTTATTTGGCGAAGACTCCCCGATTCAAACAGTAAAATGCCCATTACTTTTAAACGGCTGAACCGATTTTATTCAAATAAAGCTAAGAACACTCTCGACAAAATCTCCTTTCAAACAAAAACAAAATCAAAATCGGTTCATCCGTTTAGGCGCTATGATGCCACAGCCAGACACACAGATATACAGCAACACACGTGAAACTTATAACACCCCTCTTTTTCCGTCGGGGGTTAAAAATCGTATAGAACTCTAAAAATAACATTCACTCGAATTGTGAACCTTCTACTTTTTGGAAGTCGGTTAAAATCAAAAGAACATGCAGAACGAAAACAAGTGTCTCCGATGACGAACGCTCAAAAACCGCGATGCACTCACATGACTCATATCAATTAACCATAAGAGAGTTCAAACAATAGTGTGACATCGCTTGTATTCTTTTATATACGTCCACTGTGAAGGAAAGTTGGACAAACAAAACAATGGGCTGTTATGGCTCAGAAGATTATAATAATCGGTTTCAGGATTTACTTGTAAACATTTACAAGTGCTTTACGATTCAATCATCATCATTATATCAGCCGAAAGACTTCCACTGCTGAACATAGGCCTCCCCCAATTGCTGCCACATCTACCGGTCCTCGCATCCATTGGATTCCCGCAACCTTAATCAGGTCATTGGTTCACCTTGTTGGAGACCTTCGAACGTAGCGTCTTCCGGCACGCAGTCGCCACTTTTGAACTTTTTGGCCCTATCGACCATTCGTTCTACAAGCAATGTGCCCTGCCCACTGCCACTTAGGTTAGGCAATTCTTCGGGCTATGTCAGTAACATTGGTCCTCCGAATGCGAATACCTTCATGTCTCACGCAAGGAAACTACGAAGGCTTACAGTAGAGAATAAAACCGAGATTCCGATCCCGAGATTCGGGATCCCGGAATCCCGTTTTCTGGCCCCGAAAATCTCGGGACTGTGCCTGGCTAATCTCGGGATTGCCACTAACAAGGCTAATTTGTATTCCGTAATCCGTTGAGCCTGTTCGAAAATGGAGAAGTTCGTGGATATCACTTAGAAACATCATATTAGTATCTATTGTCTATTCCTCCAACCATCGTAGAACCTGAGCGTTTTCAGCTGCTGGTTATGTTGGCAATAAACTACGAAGCAGGCTTGGAAGTCAGACATTGGATGCTTTGATATTTCTGCGATTATATTTTCGAAATTCTAAATAGCTTTTTTGTGTTGTCTTTTTCTTTTCTTATTATATTGTGATTTGTGTTGTGCAAAGACATTTTTATTTTTTTCATTTGTGCCTAATTAGAAACCACATAGTCTAATCCCGGGAGCCCGGGATTACGCTTCAAAAATACCGTAATCCCGGGATTGAAAAACATGCTCGGGATTGTATTCTCTTACAAGTCACCCAAAGGGCAATAGAGAGGGCTATGCCATTGCCCTTTGGGTGGCTTGTAAGCCTTCTGATGAGGCACATTGTGAGTGACGACGTCTCGGATTCATCATCCAATTCAATTTAAACTATATGAAGCATGAAAATAAATCAACAAACTATAATACTACATACACGTACACACAATAACCGGCAAAAATCCCACATAACCGTACATATCTAAGATAAACACTCAATAAGATAGTGGAGAAACAGATAACGTCTAAAGATTAGCATCTCGTGAGCCGTGAGAATTGAGCATTCTGACTGGCCCACTTCAGAAAGTTGGCACGGAGATAAGACGGTGACGTCAACTTTCTAGTCTACGGTAACACATCCTAATATTGATCCTGGCTGCAAAATTTGTGTGTCTATGCTACGAAAAAGTAAGTAAGTATGTGAAAATTGTAAGGTTACATTTTTAATCCCCGACGGAGAAAATTCCTCGGTGTTATAAGTTTGAGTGTGGGCCTGTTTGTTTGATTTATGACCTGATTTTGATTTAGTTTTTTAGGGTTCCGTACCCAAAGGGTAAAAACGGGACCCTATTACTAAGACTCCACGATCCGTCTGACTGCATGTCCGCCTGTCACCAGACAGTATCTCATGAACCGTGATAGCTAGACAGTTGACATTTTCACAGATGATGTATTTCCGTTGCCGCTATAATAACAAATACTAAAAACAGAATCAAATAAATATTTAAGTGGGGCTCCCATACAACAAACGTGAGTTTTGTGCGATAATGATACGGAACCCTTCGTGCGCGAGTCCGACTCGCACTTGGCCAGTTTTTTTATTGAAAGGTGACTTTATCGACAGTGTGCTTAGCTATGTTAGATGAAAATCGATTCAGCCGTTCTAAGGTTATGGGCGTTTTAATGTTTGAATAGGGGTGTTTTCGCAAGATATCGTGTCATAATTACGTGTTCAATAGATTGTCGATTGAAGCGTGTCTACTACTAGATAAATAATGTGGCATGAAATAAAAATGTCTCGGGGGCTTTTTAAATTCTACTTGTTTACGAACTTTGGGATTATCCTAGTCTCTCATTCACTATGCGACGTAAAACTTTTTTATCGGTGACTGTGCCTATTGTGCAGTTTTGTTTCTACACCACTGCGCTAATACAAATTATTTGAGTGGACCTCTTTTCCAATGCCCACTATTTTAGGCACTTTTGGCCTTTAGATAATCCTTTATAAAGTAGACAGGCCACCAGTAATATCTTGAATGGAACCTTTAAGGCGGTACCCCGAGCAAAACGCCACGCAAGCCGTTTTTTTGTGCTGATTTTAGGAGCTATCTACTCGTTATTTAAAAAGAAATATCAAATAATAAAAATACATTAAATTTCTACATAATATTGATTCTAAAATGGTAGATTTAGTTTTTTTTTAAATGTTGTATATATTTCACTAATCTCCTTCCAAAAAAACATAAAAATGAGAAATAATTATCGATATTATGCATCTCCTCGTAAAGTATTCATTAATTATTTTTTGTACTAACACTAATGGATAGACAATTTAATAACGAACATTTTTGTAGATTTTTTTTTCAAAAGACCAATATTCGATTTTATAAAGATTTTATTCTAAAATCTGGGCGTATTCACTACTGTAATTCATGTGCAACCAGTGCCGCTAGACCAATAGGAATGCTCACATCTCATGCCGATTTTTTGGTCAGGGTACCGTCTTAATTACTGTAGGCTGGTCGGCGATAGGCCAAGAAGGAGATGGCGTTAGAGACTTCCTATCTTAAGGTTTGGCCAGTTTAAGCAAAGGGGTAAGTGGAAAGGGAGGCATTTGCCCTGCATTGGGGAGAAACTAATTAAGATTACTTTTATACATACAAATTGTGCGTAACTTGACCTTACTTAGTTTTTGTTTCATCACAATCGGATAACTATCAAAAGATATATGAATTTAAAGTGTTCAAGAAGTAAAATATCACAGCACACGCAATTTAGATACTCGCGACGGTTGGCGCAGGGCGCACGGTTGGCGCAGTGGTTGAGCGATTGACTGCTGCGCTGCGTGTCGCGGGTTCGTTTTCCGCACGGAACAAGTATTTGTATGACCTACAGATAGTTGTTCCGGCTCTGGGTGTTGTGTATGTGAGTTTATATGTTTGTAAACGCACCCACGATACAGGAAGAAATTCCTAGTGTGGGGCAACGTTTTTTTTAAAAGAAAAAGAAAGAAAGTTAGAACTACATATTCGATAGATGGTTTTGTGCATTTGATGTCATTTTCTGAATGGCGGTAATAAGATTCTCCGCGGAAGAATGTCCCTAAAAAAAAATTAGAGGAACAGGAAACCTAGAGGAAACCTATTGACTTCTTAAGAAAAAGTTAAAAGATAGATATCAATCTAATCTCATTTAAATATGAACGATAAATGAAGTACATTGACTTCGTTATCACACTTTGCGAATAAAAGGAATTAAGATAACATCAATTTTGGCTATATTTACATAACCGACAACCGATAACTAGATTGAAGAGCTCTTGGCTACGTAAGAACTGCTGCACGGGTTGATGCAACGTTTACCGAGGTTGATGCTTGGATGGGTGACCATTCATTGAATATCAAGATCGTCCGAAAGCAATATGCGAGACCAATTGGAGCTTTAGTTTAGCTTGAGCGACTTCAAAATCTCTGTATCAGGTTCATATTTGGCTTATGTAAATATGATCACGTTTCTGAATTTCGTACTAAGCTCAAATGGCTTCCTATTCGCCTTCGCCGGTATGCCCACATACTTTCTATGCTTTATAATGTGCTATTTAAACCTTTTACTCCTTTTTTATC
Source organism: Orthosia gothica (assembly GCA_949775005.1). Classification (NCBI taxonomy): domain Eukaryota; kingdom Metazoa; phylum Arthropoda; class Insecta; order Lepidoptera; family Noctuidae; genus Orthosia; species Orthosia gothica. The sequence continues at coordinate 17,250,224 of OX459055.1, forward strand.
TCAAAGGACGCTTTCAGTTCCTCTGTGACTGCCATTCTAGGTCCTTGAGATCATCGGCAAATCTGAAATTAAGTATTCGTATGCATTCCACTTCCTTCTTTGACAAATCATTCACGATTCAAGCAGCTCGGTTGTGGAATGCATTACCTTTTGAAATAAGACGTGCTCAAACACTGCCAACGTTTAAGAAAATGGTGAAGGAGCATTACCTTTCACTATAATTTTTATTCTTCTCATTTCTCTGTTATATTTGATATTCATTTATGTTAATTTGTACACTGACAGCCCTAAATTCTTCTGTTGCTCAGTCCATCCAAAGGTTGTCTGTAAGAGATTGCCTAGTGCGATAAGACCGCCCATTGTACACTAGTTATTGTGAACGTTTGTCCTATATATTTTTTGTGGTGTACAATATGTAATATATATATCTATATATTTATGTATATAATAAATAAATAAATGAAGCATGTTCAGCTGATCAGCCCAGCTGTCAATTGTAGTACTTTGATAATCTATACTTATATTTGTACCGAATAGGCTCTGAAACTACTGGACCTATTTTAAAAATTCTTTCACCTATGGAAAGCTACTTTATGCCGGAGTAACATGGGATATAACTTATTTTCAAAAAAAATAGAGATCCTTATGAAAATTGCAATAATATAACCCAAAGCAGCATAATTTTCCTTATACAATCCAATATTTAAGGTGATCGCGCACCTAGACGCACCGCACTCGCCGCACGCGCCGCAGTCATCGCATTTTCTCTTGGCCCCGCGCTATCCGCGCCGAACGCGCCGCACGCATTTTATCAACTTCTGTATATCTTGAACTATATTTTCATACGGATACGGATCATGTTGCCACGCCGCTCGCATCGCCCGCCGAGTCTGATGACGTCATCCGCACGCGCTGGTGGTATACCTACAGCATTTTGCTGAAATGCGGCTCGTGCGGCGCGGATAGGTGCGCGAGGCTGCATACGATTTCATATAAAGATTTATAAAATGCGATGACTGCGGCGCGTGCGGCGAGTGCGGTGCGTCTAGGTGCGCGTTCACCTTTAGCGTGCGCTGAGAAAACAATTGGTGATACATACAAATTATGTACTACATGATTAAAGTACTCATTATTACCTACAAACAAGTCTCAGAGAGAATATATCTAACTATCATAGTTAAGTCACATTAGCTATTAACCTACATTCGTATCTATTGTAGTATTAATTCTTATTCAAATAAATAGTTTAACAAATTAGTAGGTAGTTAGGGTAGATAGGCTTGACGGGAGCGAAGGCGCGGGTGTCAGCTAGTCGTTATGTATAGATCCCCGAAATTTAGCCAGCCAGTCTTTTCGTGATGGCTCCTCACGATGCGAACACCGATCGGCGATTTAAATTTCAAATACGTTCACATGGACGCAAGTTCAACCGCTTTGCACATAAAATTTTCTTAGAAAATATGTGTACCTATGGTTTACGCGATATTCGATATCACCTATCGAAGCAATTTTAATTTCGTCGCCATTAGTTGGTCCCTTACCAAAGGTCGGAGGAGTGACAGATAGCGGCGGACAGATCTATGGAGATATAGATAATGGCTATTACAATCCGTACACCTGCAGCCTAATTGCGTAAGTGAATTCGGCAAGGCGCAGGAATTGATCCCATCAATGGACCAATCACGAGCGAGATGAAAGACGCTACTGGAGATGTATCCGTATAATAATTTAGGCCCTTACTCCGGTTTAGAGCCGTAAATCGGTTACTTTCTAAAGCATACTATACGTAATGGCTGGGTTAAAAGAACTAAAACTCAGCTACTGTCATCTCCTTCAATCTAGGTTACTTTAGACCCTGCAGACTTGCAAAGGCAAGAGCGGAAGAGCCCCGTCCGGCTCCGTCGAGTTTGTTGCTTAAATAGTAATCGTACTTTCCTATTCTATATTAAAACCATCAAAATTAAAATAATTTAGAAAAACACAAATTTTATCACCCTGCCCAATATGTGATAAGCATTATTCAGTAAGCCCGGTCAATTTAATTATTTCAATAGTTTTTAGGGATCCGTACCCAAAGGGTAAAAACGGGACCCTATTACTAAGACGCCGCGGTCCGTCTATCACCAGGCTGTATCTCATGAACCGTGATAGCTAGGCAATTGAAATTTTCACAGATGATGTATTTCTGCTGCTGCCGCCTAATAACAGAATATAATAAATATTTAAGTGGGGCTCCCATACAACAAACGTGATTTTTTTGACGTTTTTTTGATATAATGGTACGGAACCCTGCGTGCGCGAGTCCGACTCGCACTTGACCGGTTTTTTATCATATTGCCTACTCATATTGGGCTTTTCAAATTGCCCGGGCATTATGAATAGTGCCGTATTAATCACTTGTTCCATAACATATACGCGATACGCCTTAAGACTGATAACTTGGGTCTACTATAATCACGATTTAATAATTATGTTAAGTTCTCGGTAAGCGTTGACCGCATCATCGCTTACCATCACAAGAGATAGCAGTCAAACGGGAGCTTATTAAAAATTGTCGACCCGACCATCGAATCCTGCACTTACATAAGTATAAGACTTTTACTTTTCAATCGTACGGCACCGAATCCGCTGACCTTGCATTATAGAGCTTTTACGAGTGAAAGTTTAGCGACAAGTGCCGGCCAGACTTAAAAACATGTTACATTACTAAAATGTTGTAGGGTTGGCACGGTGACAGAAAAGGGGTGAGTCTTATTTTTTCTTTTTAGAAAACTTTCAAGCGTATTCCGCAGAATATTACGAGAAGGACAGGACGGCAGGCTTATTACGTATATCTTTTGCAAGAGCAAAACCATAGCGATCAAACGCTTTATGTCATAAAACTTGGAATTACCTGCAGTGTAGATATGGTAGGTCCTACACAATCGTTTGCTAATCGCTCGCTGTTTGTGAAATGCACTTATTAAAAAAAAAACCGCCAACAACTCTAAAACTTCTGTATGGAAGAGCAATTATTGCGCAAAAATCGCTATCGTTTTATACCCGACTACGGCGAAGCAAAAGGGATGGTTATATTTTTGACCGGCATGTGTGTATGTTCATATGTTCCCTCATAACATCTAAACTACTTGTCGTAATTTGACAAATGAAGTGTCATTGGAAGCGTCTTGTTTGTCCGATATGTGACTTCATATTAAATTGAATATGGCGCCCTCTGGGGGCACGAAGTTAAGAATAATCTTTGCAGCATGTATTATTTGTTACGGCAGTTTGCATACGACCACGGTTATCCTCTGAACACCACTATGAATATGTATGAAATACAATAAAACATTTATTACAAGTAAGTTGTTTATTTAATACCCGATACTTAACGAATAGTTTGGATATAACAATTTTATATGAGAATTGTTTCTTGTTTCATACTTTTTAGAGCGTGTTTTTTCAGTATTCGGGCTTCAGTTTCAAAACTTATTTTTTTTAGTTTTTCCAGCAGTTTTTTTAAGTATTTTAGCTGAAATGATGATGATGCACACCATTGGAAGTTTCAATCCGTCTTATTTGTACAGAAATTTCATAGAATTAAAGTCAAAAGTATGAGCTATTACTTTCAAGTTTCAGCATGCCAATAGCAAAATTGTAATTACAAAATTTTGGCTATGCTTAAACAGAATTCGGGACTCAATATAGTTACTCAATATTCTGGCCTATCGGAATTTTCACATCTCAAAATAAATACTGAAAGCGGCTATAAAAAAATACTCATACAATTAATTAACAACATTCAGAAAATAGAGAAAATAATTATGAGCAACTAATTAAAACAAATTCGTTTACTGTGATTTACTCGAGTGACAACCCTACCTCCAATATTATAAGATACCGTTCAGAATATAAAATAAACGTTATGTATTGACAAATCATCTATCTATACATATAAAACGGTTAACGATCCGTCTGTCTGCCGATGTTATGACTGTCTGTTTGAAGACTAGACACTACTGAATGCTTCTTGATTTTATGGGTTTTGAATTCTAAGACTACAAAATAACTTCGCGTAATTGACATACGAGTAAGTACGTACTTTCCCAATGAAGTTTCTGGAATAATTTAACGGGACAAAGTCACATTATAGTCAGTAGTCACAGCGGCAGGCTTATTACGTATCTTTTGTAACAGCAAAACGATAGCGATTTTTACGATAGTGTCCTTTTTTAAATAAGTGCATTTGACAAAAAGCGAGCGATTAGCAAACGATTGTGTAGGACCTACCATACCTACAATGCAGGTGATGCCGACTTTTATGACATAAAACGTTTGATCGCTATCGTTTTGCTCTTGCAAAAGATACGTAATAAGTATCTTTGACTTGAATGTATGCGGATCTTTGTGTCTCTGAAGTTGGATCTGCGAACCATAGCGCAGGAAACAGTTTGTCATCGAGTATACTGCATACAGTAAGCGAGATAGGACGATGCGACAAACTTAAGACGGTACCCTGACCAAAAAATCGGCATGAGATATGAGCACTCCTATTGGTCTAGCGGCACCGGTGGCGCATGAATTACAGAAGTGAATATGCCCAGATTTTAGAATAAAATCTTTATAAAATCGAATTTAGGTCTTTTGAAAAAAAAAACTACAAAAATGTTCGTTATTAAATTGTCTATCCATTAGTGTTAGTACAAAAAATAATTAATGAACACTTTACGAGGAGATGCATAATATCAATAATTATTTCTCATTTTTATGTTTTTTTGGTAGGAGATTAGTGAAATATACAGGGTGTCCCAGAAATCGACGTCAAGCCGTAAATGGGTGATAGACCAAGTTATAACAGTTCTCAGAAAAATACGAAAAAAAATCTATCTCATGTTTTTAAAAATTTATGGTCACTTTAATAATTTACTAAAAAAATCAATCCCTGTAATGGTTCTTTAACTCCAATTGCTACAAATCCCATAATTTATCTATTTTTTTTATTATTATGTAATCTTGAATAATGCTTGTGTAGATTTTTGCCTAAAATTCAAAGCCAACTCCTCCTACTTGGAAGAAAATTAAACTTTTTCAAAACCAAATTATTCAAATTTACTATTTCGCCCAACTTTAACTGACTGAAAAAAAAATGTACTACGCTAGTTTGGCAAGTAACATGAAAAATTGGCGCATTTAATAAGGATTCAAAAATGGTGTAACACTTGCTAGATTACGTTTTCAATAATTGGTAAAAATTTTTTTTGTAAATAGTAGAAGAATACCCGCTCAGGTGGATAGGGCGCGGTGGAACAATCTTGTGGCCACCCCGTTCGCCTGATTTAAATCCCCTAGATTTTTTTTACTGGGGAGCGGTAAAAGAGAAAGTGTACTCAAAAACAATAGAGAATTTAGCCGAGCTGCGGGAAAGAATAACGGAAGCCGTTGTCTTTGTAAACAGGGGAAGATTTGCCCGGAAAATAACCAGATTTTTTTTAAGAAGATGTCGTGCTTGCATTGCCGTCGAAGGAAGGCAGTTTGAACATTTATTGTAATAAAAAAAAATTAAATCTGATAATTTGTTTTTTTTTTCTACAATGAGAAATCTGGTCCTGACTTAAAGTAAAAAGGTTGAGTAACTATCATAACTTTGCTCTTAAATTACGTAAAATTTAGATTTCTTATCTCGCTCCCACTTCGTAAAATGACTCTCTCCGTCTCTATCGAACTAGAAACGGAGTTTAGCAAAGCTTTAGGTAAGCTAAAGTCATTTTAAGGAAGTATGGACATTTTGGGTAAAAACCGATACTATTTACAAAAAAAAATTTGACCAATTATTGAAAACGTAATCTAGCAAGTGTTACACCATTTTTGAATCCTTATTAAATGCGCCAATTTTTCATGTTACTTGCCAAACTAGCGTAGTACATTTTTTTTCAGTACAGTCAGTTAAAGTTGGGCGAAACAGTAAATTTGAATAATTTGGTTTTGAAAAAGTTTAATTTTCTTCTAAGTAGGAGGAGTTGGCTTTAAATTTTAGGCAAAAATCTTCACAAGCATTATTCAAGATTACATAATAATAAAAAAAAATGATAAATTATGGGATTTGTAGCAATTGGAGTTAAAGAACCATTACAGGGATTGATTTTTTTAGTAAATTTTTAAAGTGAACATAATTTTTTAAAAACATGAGATAGATTTTTTTTCGTATTTTTCTGAGAACTGTTATAACTTGGTCTATCACCCAATTACGGCTTGACGTCGATTTCTGGGACACCCTGTATACAACATTTAAAAAAAAACTAAATCTACCATTTTAGAATCAATATTATGTAGAAATTTAATGTATTTTTATTAATTGATATTTCTTTTTAAATAACGAGAGAGAGCTCCTAAAAACAGCACAAAAAACGGCTTGCGCGGCGTTTTGCTCGGGGTACCGCCTTAAGCGAGTGAAAGAGACAGTTATACAATGCTATCTTCACCTTCAACATTGACACAAAAATAGCTACTGCGCATGGTCTTGCAGCCAACTTCAGAGACACAAAGATCCGCTGTGGGTATTATAACACTGGTTGTCTTAAATCCCTCATGAAGAGGCTCCCCAGTCAAACGACAATCTGAGACCAAAACATAGATCACCTGGAGAAAATCTTAACGCATTACAATATAGAAATTCAACCAAACGCATAATTTATTAACGAACTCCATCATGAGATCACCACTAAATTAAAAGACGCATTCGAGTCTCAGTAAAAATTTCCATCGTCTTGACTTTCCATAGAGCACATGTGGGTCTAGACAAGGACATTCTATTAACGAAAGCGTCTCGATAGCGGTTGTAAGTAAAATTTAAAAATTTAAGAAACCTCCTTCACATTTTTATTTCATGTTACAATAAAACACGATATCTTGCGAAAACAGCCCGATTCAAACAGTAAAACGCCGATAACTTTTGAACGGCTGAACTGATTTTCATCAAAACATAGCTAAGAACACTCTCGTTAAAGTCACCTTTCAAATAAAAAAAAAACCGGCCAAGTGTGAGTCGGACTAAATTATCGCAAAAAACGTCACGTTTGTTGTATGGGAGCCCCACTTAATTATTTATTTTATTCAGTTTTCAGTAGCTGAACGGAGAGTCGTAATTTTTTGGAAATATATATTTTACATAAGACAATTTTCTTAATAATTTAATCTAACAACATTTTGAGTTTTATTCGTATAACATAGCGTAGTTAATTTGTAAAGTTATGTCTAACACGGACAAAAAACAATAATCGCACTTAAATCGTCGGGCGTATTTTAATGATATTGTCACCATCTCAAAGCCAATTTAATTATCTACATTTTGATCCAAGGCATTTTTTCTAAAGTCATAATAATAAGGAAAGTACAAAAAACTACTAAATTTTGGGTCGCGCGGGTGTTGCGCCTTTTTTTCCCTCAAGATCTTTGGCGACAGTCGTCGTCTTGACGTGCTTACCGAGGGACGGTGGAATCTCAGTATGTTAAGATGGTTGTGAGGTCACACAATTATTACCAATGACGCCTCTAGTTGTTTCCGTACTCTGTGCAGCCTTTCGAAGTAAAAGTCTAGTTAGTATTTATTTACTTTCTTGTTGATGCAACGTCAATGGTATGCAGGCGCTGGGAGACTACCGGGTAATGCCTACGCTAGTTAATATATATTAATCTTTGTGCAAAAGTTCAATGAACGTAGTAAGATTATCACATTATTCTAACTAATACTATAAATGCGAATGGAACTCGGTTTGTCTGTCTGTTTGTACCTTTTCACGTCATAACGGCTAAACTAAACAGATTAAGATGAAACTCACGGTAGACCTTGTCCTGGATTAAAGACAATATTATTAGCAAGGCCGTGTCTAGTCGCTTCCGTACTCTGTGCAGCCTTTCGAAGTAAAAGTCTAGTTAGTATTTATTTACTTTCTTGTTTCTTGTTGATGCAGCGTCATTGGTATGCAGGCACTGGGAGACTACCGGATAACACCTACTCATGTTTTGTTGTCGCTGGTTTTATATATTGATCTTTGTGCAGAAGTTCAATGACCGTAGTAAGATTATAACAGTAAATCTATACTAATATACCACAGATTAGAGAAGTAACTACCTAATACATATTAATATTATTAAAAAAGATAATTCAAAAAACCAAAAAACCCGACTGCTTAAAAAGCGAACTAAAAAGACGTAAACAAGAAGAAAATCGTGCTGTGCAGTCGGAGGATATATATTCGCGAGCTAGCTGACCAAAACCAGATGTATTCGAATTAGGTACATTTAAACTTGTAAGTGTTATATATTTTCGAAGTCTCCTCTTAAAACCCTTTATTTTGATACCCCACACGATGGGTTTGGAAGAAAAAAATAATTTGGACCCCACAATATTGCGCCCAAAATCCGCCATTTTTGTATTATACAATTTTAATGTAGCCCATGACACTCGCAAGGTTAAGACGAATCGATTGACGTAAGAATCATGAACAACATCGGACAACGCGTTAAACACATTACCCAAGTAATAAAAAAGTCTCGTTTGTCTGTCTGTTACCTTTTTACGTCTACGAAATAAAAACAAAACTCACAAACTGGCACTGGGACACGCGAAGACCTTGTCCTGGATTCCTAATCACTTTTCACCCAGGACTGTACGACTCTTAGTCGTTCATATCCTGACTTTTGCTTCATATCCTAAAGAATTTGGACTGCATTTCCATGTTAATATCTTAAAACCTCAGACAGTAAATTGACCTTTTTAAAAAATCTCTCAGTCGCTTCTTTACCCCTCAAAAAGACAGAGACAACACGACGGTTCACCCTTCTCAAACATCGACACAAATTAGCCATTATTAGGCGCCACTTAACTGCCTACCCGCGACGGCTAAGACTTGAACATACACGAACATACAACAGACGGGATCGGAATGCTAATGATTCATTTAAATTCGCATACACACTGCCGACGACATTTTGTTAGCAGTGGCGTCCTGTGAGTCACGGATCCTAAGGTTATGGGAATCGATGCCACATGGCGTTTGTAACTGATATATTTGAAAATGGCGACTGTCATTGACTGTTGTTTGTCGTTATTTATTTTTACTCATCATCTTTCTGCCCTTGTCCTATGTTACTTGTGGTCAGCTCAACACGTTCCACAATTAACGGAGATATCGGTGAACATAAAAAAATAAAAAACTTTTTTGCAAAAAAATACTACCGACTTCCAAATAAAAACTACAAAGTGAAAAATAATATATCTCCGAAGTTCTTCATCAGATCTTCACCAAATTAAAATGGGAGCAATTTCGAAACATACTCTTTCAAACAAAAAAAGAATTTTCAAAATCGGTCCAAAATTGACGGAGATATCGGTGAAAATACATAAAAAAAAAAAACATACAAGAAGTCGAACATAGAACCTCCTCTTTTTTGGTAAGTCGGTTAAAAAATAAAAACAATGTCGAACATAGTCCAATGTCCTCCTTTTTGGAAAGTCGGTTAAAAATACCTATCCATAGCTGTGACTCGAACTCGAACGTTTATCATTAGGCTATTCAGACGGGCAATAGCGGCAGTGAAACTACGAGTCACATTGCACCAAAGACCTTATACGTATTGCTTTTGCATTGCACGCACGTCAACGTCATTATTGACATTAGTAGTATGATTAGAGACCTAAAATCTCATAAAACGTATTTTTTTGTCTCGTGCATTAGGTCCCGAATTATTATTTTTACTCTAGCTACACTCGAAAATACTTGAAATAGGCCTTGAAGGTATATCGTTGATTCGACATAGAGAGTTGACCCCTGGTTCGCTGCGTCCCCGCATGGGGGTGCGGTGGGCGGGTTTTAGGAACCCCAACTACCTACCATTTTCTGAATTGCGTATGTTCCGATATTTTACTTCTTGAACACTTTAATTTCATCTAACTTTTGATAGAGTAGGTTGATTGTGATAAAACAAAAACTAAGTAATACTTCAAGTTACGCACAATTTTTATGTATAAAAGTTATCTACATTGGTTTCGTACATTTTACGTGATGCGTGCACAAGTAAACAGACTAACAGTTAAACAGACAAAAAATCCAAAAATGCTGGCAATGGGTTCTCTGGCTATTATTTTGGAAATATTTTCGATGTACAAAAACGTCTTTTCTACAGATTTATAATATGTATTGATAAACCTTAATGTACAAGAAAAGAATACTCACATAATTAAATTGCTTTTGATAACTAGTGGGATTGTCTAGATAACTTGATTCAAATTTTGATATAAAAACGGCAGTTTTAAAATATTAATATCAAGACAAAATGCATTTCTTTACTTATTGAGAACAACTTAGGTACTGCAGAACCATTTTTTTGTCGACAGAGATGAATTAATTAAGAAGATCGTGCAAGGGGAATGTTTGAAAAATAATACATTAGCGGTATCAGAGGAAGACTACTGCGCAGTTTTGCTATCTGATTAATTTGACCCATAGATATAAATCTAACTGGAGCGATTGTATACTGTATTTACTTCAGGTGTCAAAAAACGAAGTAAAAACGATCAATGATCGTACTTTGAGATTTTCATTTAGCACTATCGGCACCGGAAATCCACCGAAATCTAGAAAAATCCCTAATTAGGCGATATTGAGTTGTAAGTCTATATAAATAAAAATCAATGTCACTTTTCGTTGTAATTTTATAACTCAAGAACGGGCTTACCTATCCAAACCAAGTCCTTTGTTCGGACTATTTAGTAGATGGTTTATGTTTTTTTTATTAGTAGTACCAGTAGTTATGGTAGGTAGGGTAGGGTAGTTATGGTAGGTAGGTAGTTGACGGGAGCGAAGCCGCGGGGGTCAGCTAGTACTAGTACTGTATAGAAAAAGTTGGCCGAGGCATTGGAAATGTTTTCTTTCATTGGTAAGTAAATTTGTTTTTAAAATGTGTGTGTAAAAGTGGCATGCTTGGTTTTCAAAGTCAAAGTCATATTTATACAATTAGGCCAATAAACGGCACTTTTGAACGTCACATAAATTAAAATTAAAAATTACAAGTAATAAAAAAAAAAAAAAAAAAAACTACCGTGCATTCGGAAAGTAGATTGTTATGGAGAAGAACGCACAAGAAACTCCATACTTACTCTTTTTTTTTAAATTGGTGTTGTACAATATTTACATACGTACATACATTAATATATTGGAGGACGATGCACCCAGAATAGCTCTACACACTATACTACGTACAGGTATAAAGTATTAAAAAGCATTAACAGGAATATTAATTAATTTGATAAGTAGGAACATGGTTCTCACATACTTATAGATATTACAAACATAGGTAAAATACCTAATTCAACAACAACGGAACAGTGTGTGTCAATTTCAAAAAAAAAAAAAAAACAATGAATACAATAACTATGAATGGGAATATAAATTAACAAATTTGATTTTGTCTACACCAAAGATTGCCCTATGGAGCAGGACCAGCATGTTTCCAAACATTCTTATCTTGAATATAATCATCTAATTTGTTTCAAATACTTAATTAAAAATAAATACCTATATATACACTTAAATAAAAATAAAATAAAACTACGAATAAAAGGGCGGCGGTCATAGGGCGTCATAAAATTCGTCCACATCGCTGTCAACGTGAAAAGTGCCCAGAACGCTGGCAGCATTGCCACGTTGGATGGCAATGCTGATTCTCTGGCCAAGGAAAAGCCCAGCCCTCTGGTCACGTGAAGAGTCGACTAACCGTTTGCTTACGTCTCGAAATACTCGAAGAGCACTCGGACCCCATGGACCTAATGTTTCAACCCCAAACGGCTCAAATATATAACTTCCAATAAGGTTGTTGTATTTGCGCCGTTTGAGGTTTTCTGCACCAGCAGCAGCTGCCCCAGCACAGCCCGCCGTGCTAAGAAGATGGGATGGCGCAAGGGTGTCGACACATGTTGCATCCCACACCAAAGGCCTACCCACCTTCCAAGGCATTATGGTCATCCCGTCTGGTCTCTTCCCATCGTCGCGCGCCAAGCCATTGGGTTCTAAAACAGCTGGCACCCCGGCGGTGACAAGAGCCTAGAGCGTATGATGTCATTAATGCAATAATTTGTAATATGCTTGTTTACAAAGGGTGCTTTTAACTAAAGTTTTAAATTTACTTTCATTTAGTTTTAATATATCACAAGGTATTTTGTTATAGAATTTAACACAGTACCCCATGAAAGATGATTGTACTTTAGCTAGTCTGTAAGAAGGCTGATCTAACTTATCTTTATTTCTAGTATTTTCATACAGATGGAGGGACTTGCGTTATCTAGTTAGATTCATGTCTGTGATTTGACCCTATATAGATATACAGTACCAATAACCACTCTGTAGTCAGTGAGAACTGACATTAATTCAACACGACCAGAGATCGTGGTTGCGTGTTAAGTCTTCGCCGAGTGATTACAATAACATCATTATTCTTAATTATTGAAAGTAATTATTATTAAAAAGTTTTTGTTGATTTGCTGTTGCATCTCACGGACGGCTGTTTTACACATTTTATTGATGATGTGTTCTGAAATTCTCTAGTTAGACTATGATCTAAGAGTTTGGGTGGTCTTCTACAATGATTTCACCAACACACTACAGCCATTTAAAAGGTTCACGGAAATTGTACAATTTTGCTTCAGAAAAATTGGAATCATAGAGACGAAGATCATGGCAAGGACTATTCGCGGAGAGATCTGGACTCTGGAGGTTTTGAAGTCGAGTCTCGAGTAGGTTAATTTCAGGACAATTTTATTTTATTTACATTTATTATTAGACGACCTGCTACTTTTTTTTTGTGCGGAACACATTTTTTGTTATAACCCTTGCCTAATATAATCCATATAACGTCAGCTATCTGCCAGTGAAAATTGATCCAGCCGATTCGGAGATAAGCCGAAACAAACAGAAACAAAAATAATGTCTTTTTAACACCCGCCAGAAAAAGAAGGGTGTTATAAGTTTTACGTGTGTATCTGTCTGTGGCATCATAGCGCCTAAACGGAGGAACCGATTTTGATTTAGTTTTTTTTTGTTTGAAAGGTCATTTTGTCGAGAGTGTTCTTAGCTATGTTTGAATAAAATCGGTTCAGCCGTTCAAAAGTTATGGGCTATGGCTGTTTTCGCAAGAAAAATGTGTCGGGGATTTTTTAAATTTTGAAATTTAACTTGTTATTAAAAGTACCGTATACCTTTCATTTATGCTCCGCTCCTATTGGTCGTAGCGTGATGTTATATAGCCTATAACCTTCCCCGATATTTGAACTATCCGTCCCAAAAAAGCGCGTTCAAACAAACAAACAAACTCTTCAGCTTTATAATATTAATGATAGATTCAGAATCAATACCAACCACGCAACCAGTCTAGACGTAGATACAGGTATGCTAGAACCAGAAAACAAGCTGTCTATCAGCACTAAATACTAGCCCAGTGAACAAGATCGGTAGCAATACCGGTAAGGAAAAGGATATAAATAACCCTTCGTAGGCGCAAGAAGTTCTAGGACCAGTTTGTTCAATAACCGGGACCAGGTCAAACCTGAATGGATGCGTCGGAGTGAGAACGGTAAAGATAGCTAGCATTGGTCTTCTGAATTAAATAGTTTATAGGTTCGAGGTTATCTTTAGAAGTATTGATCTGAATTTGTAAATACTTGCAATGAAAGAAAGTTGCACTGTCGTGTTTATCCCGGAAAAATGCAAGGTGGAATTGGCCACGGGAAAATCTATAGCTGCACTAAGGTATTTTGGCTAGTGGCAACTATAAAGAACCTTTAGGAATACAGCATAATCAGCCTAAATTATTTCACTGATGCTGGAACACAGGCATCCTCTCAGTAAGAAGGAATAGGTCGTAATCACAGACATAAATCTAACTAGATAACGCAGTCCCTCCATCTGTATGAAAACAAAGCGTGCCACTTTATCACAAACAATTTAAAAACAAATTTACTTACCAATGAAAGAAAACACTACCAATGCTTTGGCGAACTTTTTCTATACATTCTTTATAACTCAAAATTACATAAAAAGGCATTTTTCTAGATTCAGGTGGATTTCCGGTGTCGATAATGCTAAATGAAAAGGTCAGATTACGATCATTTGTCGTAACTTTAGTCCGTTTTTAGGGTTCCGTACCTGAAAGGAAAAAACGGAGCCCTTATAGGATCACTTTGTTGTCCGTCCATCCGTCTGTCTGTCAAGACCCCTTTTCTTAGGAACGCGTGGAGTTATCAAGCTGAAATTTATATCAAATACTCAGGTCTACTGTCCCTTAAAGCTATGAAAAAAAATTAACTTGTAAGCCAACGCAATCAATAGATACAGCCGTTTATGCTGCAAATTTCCGCAAATTTTCTACACTCGCAAGGGAATCAAAACCTACAGGGTACTTCCCGTGAACTCAGAATCTTGAAATTTGGTACGAAGCAACGTCTTATAGCACAGATAAAGGAATAATTGCGAAAACCGTAAATTTTTAGTTACATCATATAATAAAAATAGATTTAGTAATTTTAAACTTACTACCCCTTTCCTCATGAACGCGTAGAGGTATTAAATTGAAATTCACATCAAATACTCAGGTCTATAATACCTTTAAACTGAGGTTTGTACGGAACCTTCAGTGCTCGAGTCCGACTCGCACTTGGCCGGTTTTATTTAGCACGCGAAGTACATACAATCGCGTCATCTAGTTAGATTTATGTCTGTGGTCGTAATACACCACGCACACACTCTGTGCAGGTTGATACAGCAGCATGCTGTGGTCATTCTGCTACGACATAAACAACGGTGTCGGGGAATAAATCACAAAAAACATGGACTTTTACAAGATTTTAAAAAAAAAGCAGTCGGCACTTGACTTGGAAGTAATTGGGTACTCACTGTCTACTGCAGTTAGACATATCAACAACCTTTAGCGACAGAAACGGTACGGTGGCAGTGCTTAATTAATATCTTACTCTGTCACTCAGGAACTCAAATAAGTCTCTAGCAGCTAGTTCTCCTCATCTTCATTTTCCATGTGATAGAAAAGGACAGAGTACACTGATGGCAGTTTCAAATACTTTACATAAAGTTTATTAGCAATGCGTAATTAACTTTTACTAATTAGCACTACTTAAGCAAAGTGTGAATGTGCGTTTGCGTTTCTCATTATCTTACAGTGTAATTGTTTTCCAACGGATGGACAGTTAATTATTATACAGGATGTTTCTTTGTAAGAAATTAATATATGTTATTTTAGAATTAGCTCAGCTGAATAAGCCGAAGCCAATAAAGTCGGGCAGTAAAGGCGAGCAGTGGGGCCCAGTGGTATAGACCTCGACTTACCGTGTAGGTCGTGGGTTCGAACCTAGGCAGGCGCTTTACCTTGTGTAAATTATTTCATCACCACTGCTCTCAAAACGGTGAAGGAAAACATCGTGAGGAAACTGGCATGTCTTAGAACCAAAAATTCTAAGACATGTGATATCCACCAAATCGCACTGGGCCCGCGTGGTGAATTACGGCCCATTTCCTTTAACAGAGAGGAGGCCTGTGTCCCAGCAGTGGGAACATTAAATAGCTGGTGATGATGATGATGAATAAAGTCGGGAAAAGACTTGAGAATAGCTCATGATGAGAGAAAGAGAAGCTCTTGGCTAAATAATAACAGCCGCACGGGTTGATCTTCAAGGTTAAGCAACATTAGCCAAGGTTGACACATGGATGGGTGACCATCCATTACAATCCTCTTCGGACTCTTGGAAGTCTTAAGTAGGTTTTAACTGGGCATATAAAGTGTTAACTTATCGATCGGAGGACCCGTGCCAAGTTTTCAGCCTCATTTTCAACATTAAATAGCGAAACAGAAATAATTCAGTTGTATTACGACACCATTTTGCAGTGAGCGTCAAAATGAATACCCCAATAACTTATAGCAGTCTAGTCTACTCATGGTCGCTGAGTCTACTAATCCATGTAGGTAACTACCCACTTCTGTGCGAATGCTTGGTATAGTAGTCACAGCGGATCTTTTTTGTCTCTGAAGTTGGCTCTGCCAATCATTCAAAATCAAATCAAAATCCTTTATTTGTAAAACATAGGTAATAATTACATGCAAGATCTTAAAAATGAGGTAGTGCGCTATGTTTTGCCAATTGACATACAAATTTTAAAAAAGAAATACGATCACATGAATGAGTACTGTGAAATTAAAATATAAATTTACTACAATATAATTATTTACGTCTTTGAGTACCTGATCGTATTAACACATGCATGCAACCGCCGTCACGCTATCACTGACACCATTTTCCTTCATACCACTCCTCACACAGTCCCCAGCCAAGGCTTTTTTTGGCCTTCCTCTTCCTCTCCATCCATCCACATTTATATTCATAACTCTTTTAGTAACATGCATTTCATCCTTCCGAAAGTGTGGCGATAACGATTGAAAAAATATCATAAATGTATGGAATTCATAGCTTACATTTTGGCACTTCGACCATCACCATCGCTGGCATCGAATGACCCTTGTGTGACGGTATGGAAGAAGAAAACTTGATGCTCCGACCCCAAGTAACACGGGATAAGGGCAGGAAGGTGATGATCGCCACGCTGTCGTCTATACGGGGGGGCTTAGTAGCCGTGGCTTGGTCACCCACGGTGCAGCGAAGAGGACCTCGAGGAAGGGCCGCTCGTCACGGCTTTTGTCGATTAAGCCGACGACGTAGCGGCCAACAAGTAGGTTGCGGTGCCACTGAGGCGGGCCGCGATGTCGTATGAAGCTTCCCAGGGCTTCCCATACGATATCGCGGTTGAGAGTTAGAGGCCAAGGCGGGAGAGAAGTGCCGGTATTGCGAAGGGAGAGGAGTGCCGGTATTTCGGTGCGCCGCTTTCCCTACCTTCCGCGGCCTTTACGGGGTCGCCATCGTATAATGGCGGACGCGGTAGGACCGCAGGAGAGGTCCCTATCCCCTGCCTCTGTGCAGCGGTTTTTACTTAGCTACGAGCTCGTTACGACTAATATAGAAGTATCGAAGAAGACATGATGCACCGAACCCAAATTAATTGGGATAATGACACGAGAAGCGTACCAGAAGACGCTGTGTTGGAAGGCTTATATAACTACTTGGACCGATGACCTGGTTCTTCTTCTTTTCGAGTCGAAAGAAAACTCTTTATAAATTTTGGGCCCAGTGGGTGCCCACGCCGATTGCGGCGTCAGTGGCGAGTATAAGGTATCTATTCTAAAGCGCAGGTGTATGGACACTTGGGACACTCCAGCATGTGTGCTGTATTTTGCAAAGGGGCACTGCTCTCACACTGGGTATCAGACGGGTCTTAAAAACCCCATGTTGCCGGTCGATGTGGCGAACCTTGGGGGTGGTCTAAGTTGATGTCTTTCGGATGATATGATGATGAAGGGCAAGATTTATATGATAACTACCAATATCTTTCGTTTTGTTTTTCGTTTTCTCGTAATCCGATTGGTTTGAAATTTTTCATACACGTGTGGTTTTGATAACAAAACTATATTGTACTGTTGGTTGATCTGATAATAGACTAAAGTTGAACATAAAATCGTTCAAAGTAATAGTAAAAAGTTTTTTGATTACTTATTTATGATGCATATTATAGTCGAACACAAACAATACGCAATTTTTTTATTCTTACAGAAAATTCAAGATGAATTCATACATATTTCTAAAGGCTGTACTAAGGTAAGGCAGATTTGGACCGACTTTTCGCCAATTATGTTTAAACCTGTGAAAGACTAGCCTATTGCCATCAACTGGCACAAGTCCACTCTGGGCTGCCACTGAGAAGTTCCAGATGGAAAACACCCAATAACACTTCGCCCGACCCAGGAAACGAACCTAGAATGTCATGCTCTGCATCATTAAAATATTTTTTTAAAACAAACTTTTTTCGTATTCTTCTCAGCTAACCCATTCATTTGATAACCATATCATTGCAGTGCAAAAAAATAACTAGTCCACCATCTTGGGCCGTCCGCCATATTGGATTTAGAATGACGTCAACTAGCTAACCATGCATTGTCATCCAAGCTAAGCGTGTATGAAAAATTTCATCCTAATCGGTGGAGGATAACTGCTTTAAAATTCAGTTGCAAGATTTGACCCGAAGTTAAATAAAAGCCGACAGAAGAGAAAACTTAAAACTTTGGTAAAAAAATCTCACTCGCTCTCTCTCTCTCTTGCTCAACGCGGGTAAGGAAATTTTCACCTCAAAATTTTCAGATTTCTTAAACATCTTATAAAAACATTCTGTATAATAAGTAATGTTTATTCTCAATATTGAATGCACTGACTGATAGAATTTATTACCAAGCAATGACCGACTTATCAAGTCAACAAACTATATCGTACAATATAGTATAGGCAGTAATCGAGGGACCGGCGGATGTTATAATAATTTTAAGTCTTTGTCCTAAGAGTTGAAAGAAAGAAACGATGTATGGAGATGGGTTGTGTGAAAAATAATCAATCCGCATTGTATGAGTGAGACGGTTAGATTGGCAATAGAGTCCGACCGAACCTTCGGCTTCGCCAAAATTGGCCGAAGTTTTGGCCGAATCCAAAGGTTTTTAGCTAGTGTCGAAATTGATAATACTCTTACGGTAGAGATGTTTCCTGGGTAGAAAAATGATAATTATATTTAGTCCGCCAGTGAGATTTTCAAATAATATTAGACACGTATTTTTTGCTTTATCAAATAAATAAAAATTGATAAAGATAAAGCGCATTAAATTTCAGGAGTGGGCCCGGCTTATGACGTCACTTTGTCAGTATTAAGTAGCACATCGTGACGTCACACGATATTTGAACGTACTGTATCGTCGTAATTTCTTGTTTACGTGGCAAAAGAAAAAATACGTGTCCAATGTTTTTAGGTAACTGACGGACTAAATAGTTTTTTTTTTTTGTCAACTACCCGATAAGAACGCGATGGACGAGGCAATGGGCAGGGAGCGGAGGTCATACTCCGTTGTGCCGCCCATCACTAGAAAATAGCCACATCAAAAACAAAATTAAAAACCGGCCAAGTCCGAGCCGGACTCGCGCACGATAGGTTCCGTATCATTATCGCAAAAAAACGGCAAAAAATCACGATTGTTGTATCGGAGCCCCACTTATTTATTTTATTCTGTTTTTAGTATTTGCTGTTATAGCGGCAACAGAAATACATCATCTGTGAAAATTTCAACTGTCTATAGCTATCACGGTTCATGAGATACAGCCTGGTGACAGACAGGCAGACGGACGGACCGCGGAGTCTTAGTAATAGTCCCGCTTTTACCCTTTGGGTACGGACCCTAAAAATGTTGCCAAGTTTTAACTTACTCCTTAGGAGTATTCGACCTTCAATCGTCCTTCGATCGGAATTACTGCTTTTGTTGGTATAAAACTTTTAACTGAACATTCATAAACATATATCTAATGTTAATAATAACCCTTGCAGTGAGGAAAAAAACAGACAGGATAAAATTGCATATTTTTTAACGTTATCCTGTTAGTTATCATAAAACACATAATGTATAAATAGAATTACAGGCAAAGTTTATTATATAAAAGGTCCTTGTACTGCAATAACCTCCGTTTTATTAAACCTTTATAAAGACTCTGATAAAATCAAATTATAAGCGATTGTGACAAGTTGACTATTAACAAAAATCTCGTCTCGTTCACAGTTTACCCGAGCTGTGTCAAGCAGACAATAATTTGAATCCTTAATTTTTAAGCCATCCACTACGTGGCAAAAGGACCGACCGTAGACACCCCATTTCTGAAATTCTATTCGTTGAAAAAGCGATTTCAAAGTCAATGTCAAATATATATGTATTTCAACTAGGCAACCGCGCGGCACCTTTAAACGTCTACAATTAAAATTTACAAGTAATACAAATTTAGTCTACCGTCCATTCGGAAAATTTGCTTGTTATGGAGAAGAACGGACAAGAAACTCCATACTAATCCTACTCCTTACTAATTAATAAATTCAAATGTGTGAGGACGATGCACCCAGAATAGCACTACACACTATACTACGTACAGGTATAAAGTGATAAAAGTACTCACACATGTACTGTGCAGTTATATAATACTAGCAAAACATTAAAATCCTAAACAGTTAAGTTATGACCAATCCCAACTGATGGCGCCCTTTCACGAACATGACACATGAATTGGCACCACAACGCTCAACCATCATGAAGGGAACCGAATGATCCAATTCATGTCCTTATGATGAGAATTGCATTGGTTACCTTTCTTTCAGCCTACCTGCCACAGGTCAGCCAATGAAGTTAAACAGGCTTACAGAAACCGGTTTCTTCAAAACTTATCTTGAGAGCTCGAAGTTGGTTTGATCTTTTCTAACTTTACTGGTCATTATGCCTGTCTGTTCATGGTGACATGAAGCCAGGTACACAATGAGGCTCTTAACACTAATATATTGAATAGGCCGTACTGTTAATAGAATAGCGTCATAACTTATCATATTATTTATCATACAATCGCCACTGCCGTCTTCCTCTCATTGTTTTGCAAAAGGACCTGTATGATCATTGTTATTTTTGTACTAGAGTTTCATCACGGCTACGCTTGGTTTGAGGTTGAATGGTTAGAGCACTATGACATGGACCTCCCGCTAATGATAATGCTTCATCATCATCATCAGACAGTTGGGATAGAACGGCATCGAAGACTGCATGTGCCAACTACTTTCCTGATTTCTCTATCTCAAAACCTGCATTCAAAGCGACCTATGCCCTTCCATTCACGATACCGTTGAAGTAGCTAACCAAGTTTAGTAGGAACATCGCCACAAAGAAGAAGGTAATATAGTCCTCTGCTGGATCCAATTGCATTCTTTCAAGACGCGTCGTCGAATAGTCTCTTGCACCTTTAAGGTCAGAATTGCTCAAACCCTGGTATTCAGTCGATAAGGTGTTGTTGTTCACAAGGGACATGTGGACGATAATCCCGACACCACCCTGGGACTGCCGGTCGCCCTCTCGGAAGTAGAGCAAGTTACCAGATTCAAGGATTATCGAGTCCGCCCTCTCTCTTCGGACTTCAGATAACCCATCATGATACTCCATCGCCACCTGCTCAACTCTTCCTCGATTTCGGCTATCTTCTCGTCGGTCCGGAGTGTTCGCGTGTTGTATGTTGTCAGGTACAGTCGTGAGTTTTTATTGGGGTAGCCGTGTCCACTCCGGGGATTCTTCACACCCCTTGCCACGCCATCGCCTCGACCGTTACCGTAGTCGAGGGTAGACGGGCTGCTGGGCACTAGGGGCCATTTCTTGGTTGCACTATTCATCGTTTTGGGAGGTTTGCCGTAATCACCACGCTTGGCTGGCGGGTTTGCGATCGCAGTTTGATATGAAGTGCACAGAGAACGCTCCTGCCCATTCTCTGGTATGTCCCTTAGTCGCCTCTTAAGACACCCACGGGCAGTTATGGGATGGTGAGATTTTTAACGTTTTACACCATACGGAACTGATTGATACCGCAATGATTTACCTACTCCAAAAACAAATGAGTACGCTTTCGAGTTGTACACGCTCACTTGATTGGAGGTTCCAGCTACAAACTATGAGTCCTATGTATGATACAGTCACCAACAAATCTTTATGGAGTGTCCTTCACATAACGTAAATCACGTTCGATGAATAATTTTACTATATCGATAAAATTGTGAGTCATTGAAGGTATTCATTCAAAATCCGATGTTTCATACACAATGGTTCTATTTGAGCTTGAGTTAAATGTGAGTCATATTTACGATAATCTTCTTTTGTTTCAAAATACACGATTCGTCTGTTGTCCTCCGTGTTATACCAGTTATACGAAACTCTATAAGATCATCATCTGCCTTGTCTTTTACTACGATGGAGGTGGTTTGCAGTCTGACCGGACACAGCTGAACACCATCGTTCTATATGGAGAAACTGCCTGTCTGATAAATGATTTTATTTCTGTAAGTTGGTTTGTACAAACACTTTTACATGTCGATCATATTTCCTAAAACTAGATGAGGCCGGCGTTTCCTATTTGACTACTCTGAGAAGAAAGGCCGAAACAAACTCAGAGATCACAGTCTCTTTTAAAGTCCAGACAATATCTTGGTTAGATCATGTGAAGACCATGTAGACTGATGTCTGAAATGGTCTTTTGAGGAAAGATCCAGCCAGATTGAGTGGACCTGTAAAGTCAGTGCACGCATTTGTCAATAACCGTGCAGCTCAACTCAGAATTTCAGTAGCTCAACGATTCGACGAACAATACCAAAGAAAGAACATTCGGGTAGGCCGCATAAACTACTAAAACTGCCAGACCATGATTAAAAATTAATTAAGATTTAAAAAAAACTGGCCATTGTTACATAGTGACTGGGATACCCTTTGTTAAGATTGACGAAACACGATAACATAATTGGCAAAATGAGTTTTATGCATTACTGCTCTGCATACCTCTTCAGGGAATAAAGACATTCATTCATTATTGAATCAAAAAGAGTCTGACGAAGAAGAAATTCTGAGTTGAGCTGCTCGGTTATTGACAAATGCGTGCACTGACTGGACAGGTCCACTCAATCTGGCTGGTTCTTTCCTCAAAAGACCATTTCAGACATCTGTCTACATGGTTTTCACATGATATAACCAAGATTTTGTCAGGACTTTAAAAGAGACTGTGACCTCTGAGTTTGTTTCGGCCTTTCTTCTCAGAGTAGTCAGATAGGAAACGCCGACCTCGTCTAGTTTTAAAAAATATGATCGACGTGTAAAAGTGTTTGTACAAACCAACTTACAGAAATAAAATCATTTATCATTATCATTTAGTCTCCACAGTTGAAGGATGTTAAGACAAGGAGTACATTAAACTTAGAAGGCTTGGGAATATACCGCCGCCACCATCCTTACTCACGAAGGAATCATTTCAAAAACGATCTACACTTCTCCAGATGTATACAAGTCTAATTCATCTGTCCCTTACATACACTCGAAATAACCTTACTCTAAGAGCTTATGGTGACCGCCCTTAGATACATAGATATACTCTTTATTGTACACCATAATAAATACAATTAGGAGATTTCCAAATGCTGATTGCAAGATGCTAATTGCAAAGTTTCCAAAAACTGGCATATTATGTACTGTACTAGCTTCTACAGGTAAACTCGCCCTCGTGAATAGTGCTTTATTATCCTAAGGGAATATTATACTGGGTTGAAAAGTATCCTACACCCTAATTCAGGTTCTGGTCTATCCATATGCCTAGTCTCATTCAAATCCGTCCAGTCGTTAAGTCATGAAAGCGTAACAAACAAACTCACATTTGCATTCATAATATTCGTTAGGACATTGAGGAGACCTAAGTTGAAGTTTGTAGATTCTTCTGTCATTAATATGTTCATCTTTCAGACATATCGGTCAGTTTCAAGGCGAGGTCGACCGTCGACACAGAAACGGACTTGCATGCATTAATGGTTTAGTCATAGATAGGTATATGAGTCATGAATGTCATGATTCGCTTACTACGTATCGTGACGTTCTTTAAGAGCGGACTCTAGTCAACAGGAATTTGAAAAATAGGTATTTGAAGAAACTATTGCCGTCGCGTCACCTCCAACCTCACCCCGTAAAGTGCGAAAGGGACAACTGCAGCTCAGGCTGATTTTACATACAAAAACTTTGACTAAAAGACGTTTCGTATTCTGCTGTTTTCTTCATGAAAACTGGTTTGATCTAAAAAATTCTTATATCAAAATTTAGAGGAAAAGTATATCTATGCTCCTATCATTTCCTTTTTTGTTAAAAACTTATAAATTTTGTCTGAAAGTCTTCTGAACTTGGCGGTAAAAACGGGCATTTTTTTTGGATTTTTGGATTGTCATATTTCTTTTTGTGATTATGTTTTGGAAAAAAAGAAATGATACAGGCACGTATTAATTAGACCTAGATTTTTTGGAAAAAATCATTGCTCTAGAGGCATTATCCACGAAGAAAACAGCAGAATGTGTTTGTATGGAGAAAGTCTCACTAGAGTCCCCTCTTAAGGTTACCCTAATCGAACATTCTTCCGTACAAACGTAGTCTGGCGATTACTCTGTTTCAAGGTGTACATTCAAAATAAAAAATGATATAAATTTGTCTCATCATTAGGGCTAGATGCCCTGTATGGAAACAAAAAAATACAAAAAACTTTGAAAGTGATGAGCGTCGAAAGTCCCATATTTCGACACTAATTTTAACGCATCTTTGGGCGAAAATAAATACCATAAAAGAAAAAGGCAAATTGCTAAAACAGTCACCATACAGGGATAGATTAGAAAGAAGTTCAACAATGCAAATAATTTTATTTTTAACAGATACATTTTTCATGATATCTCAAGAGACTAGAGCAACCTTAATAGACAGATGACCCCGTGAAGGCCAGTGAAGGTCACAGGTAGCAAATACTAGGTGTTCGGTAAGACAAGATTAATGTGTGCCTTTCAATAACTGTCAGACTCTTAGTATATGAAGTGTCTGAGTGGTTATGGCTATTGGATTATTAATGATAAGAGCACTTTGGCAGTAAAACAAACTAATAGTACATTGTTCACCGAGAGGAGAAAGTGACCGATTACCGTCGAGGGTGTCGTTTGAAGCCCGAGCCGTAGGCGAGGGCTTTAAAACACCCGAGATCGGGAATCGCACTTTCTCTCGAGTGATACATAGTGCTTTATACTACACCTACGAGGAAAATAAATTTCTACGAAAACTGAATCCTCAAACAACACACAAATTGAAAATAGCGCCAATGGCGTCTGCAATTTTCACATGTTCTTTTTTCAAATTGTTTGACACCATCCAACACACAGCTAGTGGCCAGTGTCATTTTGCGAACTTGGAGATAAAAACTCACTGTAAAAACTTTTTGGCTTTTGATATTTAGGTTACCAGCGCATAGTCTTACCCAAAATTAAAAAAGAAAAACCACGTAAGAAATGGATTTTCATACACTTTTCTCTCCCGCTCAGATGCGTTTTCTCGCCGCATATTTGTTCGATATGCAATGACGTACTTTCTACCGTAAATTTGATAAAGTATCAAGGTACTTTCCGGGCAGGTGTAGTATAAAAGATATTTTTCCAAAGATGGAGCAAAAATGATTGAAATCAAATTGTTAGTAGAATAATCGAGAGTTACATCTCACTTATGATGTCGTGGTTGACAATGGAACACGCTTGACTCTCTTTGACTTAAAGCCCTAGGTTTAAGATATCACTCCTGATACAGATTTCGGCAAGGAATTCCACTAATTAGTTGTACACACTATTAAAGTATTCATAAACCACAGACATAAATCTAACTAGATGACGCGATTGTATGTACTTCTTGTGCCAAAAAACGGACTAAAGTTACGATCAATGATCGTAATCTGAGCTTTTCATTTAACATTATTGGCACCGGAAATCCACCGAAATCCAGAAAAATGGCTTTTTATGCCATATTGAGCTGTAAAGAATGTATAGAAAATGTTTGGCCGAGGCATTGGAATTGTTTTCTTTCATTGGTAAGTAAATTTGTTTTAAAATTGTTTGTGAAAAAGTGGCACGCCTGGTTTTTATACAGATGGAGGGACTTGCGTTATCTATTTAGATTTATGTCTGTGTCCTAAATCTTTTTATGCGTATACTATTACTACTTACTATACATAAAAGCTTATGTCCAATAAAATAATAATTGTTTCGTGTAATTTTTATATGGTTGTAGCGAACTTGAAATTGTACCATTTAACATCCACTGTACCTATGACTCACAAATAAAGACTTCTGATTCCAGCAATGGACAGATATAAGCTGACAATAATAATGACGCTTCTGTGGCAAACCTACGGGTCTTTAAGTCACGAGTGGATAGGTCACTTCTAGGCAAGCGTGCTTCACCGTCGACCACATCATCGCTTACCATCAGGTGAGATAGTGGTCAAGCGCAGGTCTATCAATAATAAAAAAGGTATACCAGGCAGGTAGGCATTCGATTTCACATCATGACGTGGAACTATAAAAGTCCACAGAACCAGGACGTAAAGATTCCACTTACCATTATTCTCAATACCACATCAATGTGGAGGTATATAGCCGTACAGATACATATAAAGTACATAAACGTATGTATGTAAGCAGTCATGTGTAGTATACGATGAAGCGTGAATGATATTACTGTAACTGATATAAAAACTGAAAAGGTAGGTTAGCATTTCTAGTATTCGAATTCTATCATATAGGATTTGTTGCCGATATATTTAGTTTCGTTTGGCAATAAATGAATCTGAATCGTTTGCGAGCACTATGGGCAAACCAGGCGTTTTGGTTACAGTCAATCATTATTTTTATTCCCAACGAAAATTATAACGGTACCTTGGTGACGACTAATTGGACAGCTGTGTCAATATATTTAAAATGTACACATTTGGTTTGTTTGTGATTGATTATTTTAATTCCACCTTCGCATGGCTCGTCATTAGTGGACGATTTATTAATGTCTAATTTAAATCTCATGTAATTTATATCTTGTGAAAAATTAAAGATATTTTTAAGATTATCCGATGATGATAACTATTTCAAATCAAAACTTATTTCTTAGAAATGGAGACGGACTGAGTATCAGCCATTGAAATCAAATATAACAATAAAGTCACAACTTCAAACAATAAGAAGCACCAGCGTGTTATAAGTTTTTTGAAAACACTGAGATCATCCGTCAGACTGGAAAATAAATTATTTACGTCAGGTTAACCTTTATTGTACCTATCATGTTCAGCAATAAAGGTTTTACAGACTAATAAAAATAAATGTATCAAATTAACTAGAAACTACACAATATAAAGGCAACCTATTTTAGCTAGGCTTTCGCTACCCTCAGACGTTCCTTTATTAATATTTTACACGCGTAAACCTGAACTAATAATAGTCTGACCTTTCCAATTTTGTGTAGGCGGCTAGGGTGAGCAAGGTAAATTACACATTTTGTAATGAAAATATTAATTTCGCAAGAAATTTTGTAGGGACTAGGGAGTTATTTTTGTTGGAGTTGAGGGTTCCTCAGGGCACAATGGTAAGTCCTGTTCTCCTTCGCATGTAAAAACCTCATCTTGAAAATTTTCCCAGAAGAGTTGGATCTAGATGAGGTTAGCACAGAAGCGTGAGACACAAGAAAATAAAGGCCTTTGCCCAGCAGTAGGTAAATTCAAGCTTTGGATAAAAACGATGAAGGACTAGTTGAAGTTAAGGGTTCACAATGCTGAGTCCAGGTACTCCTGTACATGTTTCTTCAAATAATTTTATAGAAGCCTCATCTTATAACATCTCCCAGATGAGAAGAACCTGGATGAGGTTGGAATGGATGCGTTAAAGAAAAGAGGTCCATGCCCAACAGTGGGAACATTATTATAAGGACTTACTGATGATGTATGAACGAGTAATATAGACAAACGACCACAGAAAACAAGTTTTATTTACAGAAAGTGAAAAATACCTCGCAAGGCCGTGACTTGTACAAGTGACAGTGATAAAGTAATCCTAAAATACTTACGTATATATACTGTTGGAAACTTTACGTTCTTTCATACAAGGTATTAACTGCAAGCGAAAGTGGGTTTATTATCTCTGTCTGTGAAAAAACCTGTTTTTCAGATCTGTTGAACTACACAACCGATTTGTCGTTTACATTTATGTTTTAGAAGGTTTTGGCTGCAGTTTTGATCGCATGAAAGTCAGATTAATCTCACGGGACGTTCTAGCAGGACAAAAGCCTATGCCTTAACCCAAGCCATGATCTATCCGTGACCCCAATTTCATCGAAATCTCTTTCAACCGTTGAGATGTAATTGATTGTAAATTTTGTAGGAGTAGGATAGCCAAAAAGGGGTCGTTATACCCAGTTACTGGATTGTGGAGGTAAGACAGGCAGTCGCTCCATGTAAAATACTGCATCCGGTTAGACTTGAAGACGACCCAAACATATTGGGCAAAGGCTAGGCAGATGCGTAGGATAGTAAGATTTTTCCATATCGAAAGTAGTGATATGCCTATCGGGAACACACTTCTATAGGGTCTCGTAATAACACAAGTAAATACTATTAATACAACAAAGCTACTACAAGCGTGTCACTCGATACTCGCAAACGATACCGCCACCTACGCTTCGCCGCAAACCTTGGCGCTACCTTAGAGCAGTGAATTTGGCGAATGAGAGGGTATTTTGCAATGTTGGAGTAAGAGAAAGTGTTTGTTTGAAATTTATTTAGAGTATTTCATCAGTTTTTCTCAGTTACAGACGGGAGTCTGGATTTCAACCCGGCTGATGGCAATTGGGCCGCCCCATATTACTTGGGATCTCAAAATTAAGGTATCACTACAATATGTATAGTCAATACATTTTTTATCTTTAGGCTCGCGTTTGACCACTATCTCGCCTGATGGTAAGCGATGATGTGGTCGACGGTGAATGAAGCACGCTTGCCTAGAAGCAACCTATTCACTCTTGACTTAAAGAACCCAAGGTTGTAGCTAACAGGAAAGAAAGACTCCGGCAGGGAATTCTACTTCTTAGCTGTGTGATAGTGAAAGTATTCGCAAAACGCTTTGTATGGGTGGGATGTCCTTCGTCCCTTTAATTCAATATTTATATTTAATCTATATTTTTAATATGCATTCTTTTGACTTTAATTTCCTATTTAGGGTAGATTGCCTAATTCTAGGTAGTCGGGAAGTAATTGACCTAAGCCTAATGTTGACCAGAGTGCCACACTGTCACTGTTTCTGTCAAAGACCTTATACTTCGTAGAAAGAAATACGTATAAGGTCTTTGGTTTCTGTGCTCCGGCCAGCATTGGAGTTAAGACTGATGTTTTGAATGTTTTATTGGGTTATTTTGTAAAAAAAAATAACCGTTGTAATATAGCACTTTATATACTTTTTATTATATAAAGTGGGTATAGTTCACTTGCGGGGTGCCAACTGAAAATCAGCGCTGGGTGTGACCCCATCTAAAATAATGTAACCACCTAACTACGTATTTTTTTAAATCAAGTCAATTTGCCCTTACTTGTTCTTATTTCTTCAAAAATCCTAAGATTTAACGTGTGATTGTGTGTAAAAGGCCGAAATAAGCGATTATTATAGAACATTTCGGTGTTTTACCATTAAGACTTGGTTTAGGTGGGTAAATCCTAGGTTTTACCGTAGTTCGGACTTTTACAGTAACATAATACAGATCGAAGCAAGTGGCGTTCGGTAGTCAGTTTTAATAGTTCAGCAGCCATATTGCGTAAGGAAATACGGCAACGCAAAGAGTTTAACCGCTATCCAATCGATCAAATCGGACAAAACGGATGCAGGTTGCAGCATAATAGACTGTCCAGGGGCACAGATGACCTAATAGTTACTACGTAACCAGGGGGTGCGCCAGGGAGCATAAAGTACATATTTTAAAGCCACCCTTGAAATACTCATTTCAATGCCACACTGAGCAGTGTACGACTCATATTATGTAAAAGGAAACAGTCATAAGACTTCTTATAAAGAACAAAATAACACCTAATAATCTTAGTTTCTTTACAAATAAGATTGTACGCTTTAAATTTAATATAACACGATAAGCGAATGAAGGTAAGTGACTAACTGTACTTACCGGATTTTCAAGGACTTTTGTGCTCTCATTTCAATTTGCCTCGTATTTTAGTTAGGAAAAACGTTTTCCTTTCTACTGCCTTCCATATTGCTTTTCTGACACAATACCTAGGCTGTAATATAACTCGCAGACGTTGTGCATGTTCATCATTTCAGCCGACAGACGTCCACTGCTGGACATAGGCCTCCCCCAAGTGTCACCACATTGACCGGTCCCGTGTGTCTCGTATCCAGCGGATCCCCGCAACCTTCACCAGGTCATCGGTCCACCTGGTGGGAGGCCTTCTAACGCAACGTCTTCTGGTTCGCAGTCTCCACTCCAGAACTTTTCAGCCCTATCGGTCGTCCGTCGTTACGTCGTTTTCTCTATTTTCACCCAAACAGAGCTCGATCGCCCAGGTACCAGTTTTAAATCAGTGAATTTTTTTCTCATCTAAAAACGTCTGGTGATGCATTGAATAAGAATTTCTCTTTTCTTATCAATGTTACGGTCAAAGTCCTTGTAAGTGCGTACCGCATTAAGTACTCTAGCTGGTTTATTTCGTTTTAAAAACACTACTTTACTTATCTTGAACCAACAGTGTTTAACAAATAAAGGATCACATGTTTTTAGGGTTTCGTACATCAAAAGGTAAAAAAGGAACCCTTATCACTCTCTTGTCCGTCTGTCTGTCCGTGTGTCACGACCGATTTTCACAGGAACGGGTGGACCTTGCAAGTTGAAATTATACGAGATACTGAGGTCTATAGTCCCTATTAGGTGTATAAAAAGTAAGGTTTTACACCAAAAATAAAGGAAATATTCCAAAAACTTAAAAAAAATGGAAATTAAGTTTAATTTTGGTACCTACAAGTCTTCGCATAAATCTAAATTCGCCCATATCTTTAAAACTTAGCCACCAATAAAAATGATACCCATTTTATTATGGCGGTAATATGAGTAGGTACGGAACCCTCGGCGCACGAGTTCGACTCGCACTTGACCGGTTTGTTTAACCAAATTAGTTGGTAATAAGTTGGGCAGCCCAGCTGATACTAAGTGGTCACCGTCTATGGACACCTGCTATATATCAGAAACATCGCTACTGAGTTGCTATCCCAGTTACTAGAAATGAAACCAGCGCTGGGTCACAGGTGTCTGACGCCCAGCAAAAGCTGAGTTGGTAACCCTTTCGGTATAGACACGCTCAACGCTGAGCAATTTCTAATTGTACTTAGTGATTGTTATTTATTTATTTCTGTGTTGAATAAATGTTGTTAGGGTTCCGAACCCGAAGGGTAAAAACGGGACCCTATTACTAAGACTTCGCGGTCCGTCTGTCGGTCTGACACCAGGCTGTATCTCATGAACCGTGATAGCTAGACAGTTGAAATTTTCACAGACGATGTATTTTTGTTACCGAAATATTTAAGTGGGGCTCCTATAAAACTAACGTGATTTTTCTTGCCGTTTTTTTGCGATAATGGTAAGGAACCCTTCGTGCGCGATTCTGACTTGCACTTGGCCGATTTTATATTCTATACTTTTCTATCCTACCTAAATATCTCACGTGACTTTTATTTTCCCAACACGGTCCGCAGCCAGACTACATGGATGCTTTTTTAGGGACCGTACCCAAAGGGTCAAAACGGGTCCCTATTACTAAGACTCCACTGTCCGTCTACCACAAGGCTATAATCTCATGAAGCGTGATAGCTAGACAGTTGAAATTTCCACAGATGATGTTTATTGTGGCTACTATAACAACGAATACTAAAACTGAATAAATGAAATATTTAAGTGGGGCTCCCATACAACAAAAGTGATTTTATTGCCTTTTTTTGCGATAATGGTACGGAACCCTTCGTGCGAGAGTCCGACTCGCACTTGGCCGATTGTATTCCCCAAAGAGTTGCACAATACGATGTAGACGAGGTAGCGTATAACGTAGTACACTCACAATTTACCAGTTATATTTAAGTTTCATGGAACAAGGGCAATTTTAACCCATTCAATTAATTTTAAACATCACGCAGCTCCCAAGAGATTAGCAGACTACCAACATTACGCCTGTAAAACGTATTGATCGTTACATAGACAAACTCCTTTGTTTTTCCACATTAATGCATCTTTTAGTACGTGCGCCGGTGTATATGCGCACCTAACCTTTGTAGGAGTGTAGGACGTAACGAGGTCAGCGTCTGTCCTGTCTAGGTCACAGGGCGTCTCCTGGCGCTCGTGGTTGAGGTGGCAATATCTTGTACTGGGTATGGATTTTTTATTATTTTTTGAAGGTTTTCAGACAGCGTGAAATATTGTGATATCTTGTTTGCTACGAATTGGGGCTAGATATACCTAGTAGGTGCGTGTAGGTTAATACGAGTACAAGACAACCGACTTACAAATAAAAACACTATAAAGTGAAATAAAAAACTTCACATTCGGCAATCAGTGTTCCTGTTGAACAAAACGAAGAAACAAAACACCACGTTTTGTTTCTTCGTTTTTTGACACCGACTTCAGAAATTGAAGTTATTTTTCACTTTGTAGTGTTTTTATTTGGAAGTCACATCAGATAGCATGCATTTTAACCTCGCGCACAAAATAGTTCGTACGTCGACTAGGGGAACCTTAATGATTCTCACATGATTTTGACCATTAGGTACATTTATGTTACCCGCGACTTCGTCTGCGCAGCATTAGTAATTCGAATAGCTTTTTTTTTATATTGCGCCATTATATTGTAGGTTTGTGGGCCGCCTTACTTGAGAAATTATTAGTTCACCTTACAAACTTCCACCAGGAAGGGTTTCCACCCTCCTATGGATGATTTCCGGGATAAAAACTATACTATGTCCTTCCCAGCAGGGTCTCGAACTATCTCCATACGAAATTTCATCTAAATCAGTTCAGTTGTTTAGGCGTGAAAAGGTAACAGACAGACAGAGTTACTTTCGCATTTATAATATTAGTATGGATTATATCTGTGGATTATATAGTCTACTCTAAAGGAAACCTTGGCGTCTGAGTTTGTTTTGGTGTTTCTTCACAGAGTAGTCGGCTAGGGAACACGGTACATATCCAGTTACCAAAACGGAATAAGGTGTCGATAAACGCATTATTCATTGTAGACTGCAAAAGGGCAGCTTCAACCACACAGTTCCAAGCTGATCTTCTTTTATTTTGAACGTTATTCTTTAACCCCCGCCGGAAAAAGAGGGGTGTTATAAGTTTCACGTGTGTTGCTGTGTATCTGTGTATCTGTCTGCGGCATCATAGCGCCTAAACGGATGAACCGATTTCGATTTAGTTTTTTTTTTTTGAAAGGTAATTTTGTCGAGAGTGTTCTTAGCTATGTTTGAATAAAATCGGTTCAGCCGTTCAAAAGTTATGGGGATTTTACTGTTTGAATCGGGGTGTTTTCGCAAGATAAATGTGTCGGGGGTTTTTAAATTGTGAAATTTTACTTGTTCTTTTATCCAAACAACCCATTATAGTAATTTGATCGCCTTCTGGCAAACTTATTCATGGCGAATATTCTTTTTTATTTTGTCCATCCACTACTTAAAATTCCTTAGCAGCTGCATCATTGAATCAAAACATATGGTAGCATATCTCAGCCAGGCTGCGAGAGACAAAAACAAAATAAAAAAACCTACAACGGTTGTCACACGCATATTTTTAACATGACGTCAGCAAAGATTTTGTGTGATGCATTCAACATTATTTTTACGTTTTTTAAATATAAATGAATTAAGAGAAAAAGATTGTAATAGGATGGTGTCCGTTCTGTCTTCCCAGCGAGAAAGGACGTGTTTTTTTTTTATTTTACCCGAGATTGAGAAATGGCATGCAAAACTAATATGATCGACTTGACCAAATGATTGACCGACTATAGCCTCTTTTTTTTTTTTTTGGGGTGGGAAATCATCCAATGACTTCTCCCGCTCTGGGTGAGGCGGGAGGGCGTGTCAGACTTTTATTGACTAAAGCCCACCCGTGTTCCTTCAGTTGCTTGAGCCAGGGCCGCGGTGACTCTTTTTCAAATTTATCCGCGACCCAGACAGGCAGGGCCTCTGACTTTGATTTGGTGTTTCTTCAGAGTAGTTAGATAGACACCGATCTTATCAAGTTTTGAAGCATTGAAAGCCGAATTCACAGGTCAGTTAGCACACGGACATGCCCTCACGCCCCTAGCCGCCACAGGAAACGTCCCGGGCGTCGGGAGTCGCAAGACGAGAAGAGAAGACGAGGCGTTATGTTCCACGCGAGCCTCAAAGCGATGTCTGCAAAACTGATGGGGTCCGCTAGGGCCGATGCCTGTCTGGATCGCGGACAAATTTAAAAAACAATTACCGCGGCCCTGGCTCAAGCAACTCAAGGAACACAAACGGGTGGGTTTTTGGGTTTTAGTCAGTAAAAGTCTGACACGTCCTCCCGCTTCACCCAGAGCGGGAGCAGTCATTGGATGATTTCCCACCCAAAAAAAACCCTTGCTGACTGGCTAATATGTATCCATTTAGAAACACAGTATTTACAAAACAATTAAAAAAATTCGTGGCGTTAAAAATTAAAACTTCGGACCGGTCAATGTGGCGCTGGCGACGCTTGGGGGAGGCCTATATCCAGCAATGGACTTATTACTGTTGATACGAGAATGATGATGATATCATATCATCTTGCGGCATTTTGAGATTGAATTTTAGCAACCTTCACCAGGTCATCGGTCCATGTTAAGATATGATACAATGTTGTTGACGAAAGTCACGTATGTCCAGAAGTACAGTACTCCTCAAGCCTAGAAGTAACTTGGCCGCTCTGAAGGTAGCTTGCCGATGCGCTTGGCATGGCGCCCTGCTGTTGAAGTATGAGATTTGCTACTGGCGCAGCCATTTTAAGATTGTAACCAGCTTCAGAGCGACCAAGAAGACAGGGGAGTACGTACAGTAACCTATTCAATCGAGAGGGTTTTTTGAGCAGTGGTGGCCCAGTGGTATCGGCCAAGTTACAAGTTATGGGTCGTGGCTTCGAACCCAGGGCAGGTGCTTTACTTTGTGTAAATTATTTCATCACAACTGCTCTCAAAACGTTGAAGGAAAACATCGTGAGACATGTGACATCCTACAACCCGCACTGGGCCCGCGTGGTGGATTACGGCCCATTCCCTCTCACAGAGGCCTGCCCCAGTAGTGGGAACATTAATAGGCTGATGATGATGAGGGTTTTCACAAAACTCAGATTCATTGCTACTAAGGTGACCCTCGAATCGTTTAGCAAGTGGATGTCCATTAAATTGATTGAGGCGGTCCCTATCACGGCCCAATTGGAAAAACCTATCATGTATGTACGTATTTTTAGATAAGGATACTTTCACAAATCTAAAATACACATACTGTACTCAATTTAATCTGAACCAGGAAAATTACGTGTATTTCCTTACGTACAACGGGCCAGTTTTGCGTTGATGGTGGTACAAAACTTTGCAAATCTATATATTAGTATTTATCCTCGTTTTAACATTATTGTTTTTTATAGCGTGTTTTATATGAAATCAGAATATGGTAGCTGGAATCTGCTGGATGCGGGAGGTATAGGACCGGTCGTTGTGACAGGCCTACCATATGCAGGCAAAGATACGTAGTATCTCTAAGTAGTCTGTGAGGGAATGTCACAAGTTTTCATTTTTCTATTTTTTATTGGAAAGTAAATCTTTAACTATGGTAGTTTTATTCCCAATCACTAACTTTTTTAAAAAGTAAACGTAAGGCGTCAAAAATACATTTTTGTTTATGGCCGAAGCGAAAAGAACTGGGAATGTCCATGACATACCGGTAAAGAAGAGGATAAAAATTACATACTTCAAAACTTTTAACTGCGTTTTTCTTAAAATCTCTTTTAATCTTTTTTTTTTACCTGCTCGGAAAGTACCTTGATACTTTATCAAATTTACGGTAGAAAGTACGTCATTGCATATCGAACAAATATGCGGCGAGAAAACGCATCTGAGCGGGAGAGAAAAGTGTATGAAAATCCATTTCTTACGTGGTTTTTCTTTTTTAATTTTGGGTAAGACTA
This sequence comes from Orthosia gothica, assembly GCA_949775005.1. Classification (NCBI taxonomy): domain Eukaryota; kingdom Metazoa; phylum Arthropoda; class Insecta; order Lepidoptera; family Noctuidae; genus Orthosia; species Orthosia gothica. The sequence goes on from OX459055.1 coordinate 17,286,014, forward strand.
TGCGCTGGTAACCTAAATATCAAAAGCCAAAAAGTTTTTACAGTCAGTTTTTATCTCCAAGTTCGCAAAATGACACTGGCCACTAGCTGTGTGTTGGATGGTGTCAAACAATTTGAAAAAAGAACATGTGAAAATTGCAGACGCCATTGGTCACTAACTGCAACAATTTCAATATAAATTTCAATTAGTAAAGATTTAGTTTTTTATTTTCCTCGTAGGTGTAGTATAAAGCACTATGTATCACTCGAGAGAAAGTGCGATTCCCGATCTCGGGTGTTTTAAAGCCCTCGCCTACGGCTCGGGCTTCAAACGACACCCTCGACGGTAATCGGTCACTTTCTCCTCTCGGTGAACAATGTACTATTTTAGGACATTCCCTGTTTTTGCCTGTACCCTTCATATGTATGGCAGTCTTTCGGCAGAATGATTGTACTATGTGAAACCCATTTCTGGGAGGATTGGTTACTGTAACTAAAATCGATGCTCCAAAATATAACTCCGGTTCCTAAAAGTAACTTAAAAATCGATTGTCGAAAATAAAAGGTATTATTATCGTAGGCGTTCTGCGTGAGGCTTAGCATTATAGGGATTCTCCAGGTGGGTTAAGGCAAAAATACTGCCTTCAGAACGTTTTCCAAAAAGCAGTGTGAGGCATTCTAAAAAAGTCTTTAGTACTGTCAAAATAAGAGAGGAACAATTTTTTTTCTCATGTATTATCCACTTTTCTAATCTTTGGATTAATAATTGGGATAATCCCTATACCTATTCAATTATTATTCTACGTCTCCATAGCGCAATAAACTCTAAGGGCAGTTTCAATAAAAAAAAACGATTTAAAAGAAATCTCAAAGATGACACTGGCTAGCATAAATGAGCGAGACCATTAGCTTTTCGTTTTGATAAAAAAACAATAAACTATCCAATAAGATTCTTGTTTGATGACGACATCTGTCTTCTCATTGGCGGAACGAGCCAGATGCATTTTAAAGGAGTTTGCACACTTTTAGGCGATTTTTTTTTCGTATGAAAAAGGAATAGGTTAGTGATCGAGAATCAGGATTAATCAAGATTGCCAGGATTGTTGTTGGAAGTTTTTAAAATGTCTATGGTACCCAGAATAGAATAATATTTCATTGTTTTAGATGGTTTGCAAAATAAAGCTGGTAAATACATTTTCCGAAACGAAACTTTACCCTCCTTCTCGGCACAAGTCGGGTAAAATTGTTGATGCTGGTGCTGAATTTAGCCAGCGATTTAGTATAGCATCAGAAGGAAAATTAAATAATGTTTAGGTACGAAACGATATTATTGGAATGTTTTAAAATATCAACTTACCTCAATGAAAATACTGTCATTGTTTGATAAAAGTAACGACGATTGTTCGGCTTCGCCTTGTTTTAATTGGTTTCCAAACATCAAGGGTATTTTTTGTTTCTAGCAGCCTTTTTTACTAATTTATGACAGTTAAATAAAATAATTAAATTAATAGTACCAATCCTTAGTTTTTTTTAATCCACCCTCATAATTAACGTACAAAACCACCACTTTTTTAGCCTTTTCTACATTTGCTAAGAAATATTTTCTCCGTACCGTACTTACTGTGTGATTCCAAATAAATTATTAAAACAATTCAAATTAGAATCCTGTTGGAACATATCATAATGCTTATTGTTTAAGGTTTTCAGTTTAACAAGGCACAGTAACCGATATAACCCGATTCGCTATGCATTAAAAATAAAGTTTATAAAACAAAAGCAGCCGAGGAAACCAGTTTGCAAAAATCTCACGATTTCGCGCGGCCGCGGCCGGTGCGTCGGCAATTTTTTTATTTCTTTTTTTACACACATATTGCTAGATAAACCACTTGGAAAACACAAAAGATGCTGAAATATTAATTATTATTTTAACACTCACCTGTAATTTAAACTGGCACGAAACTAATCCGTATTTTAATTCAATAATTCGCTAAAACTGCAATTCACCAGCGCACACTCGTGACCCTAGCGGACATTAACACTAACGGGAGTGCCAACGTGACAGTTGACGACAGACTGAGTTTTTGTTATTAGGTTGGTGGTAAGTGAAGGTTGTATGGTATTTTCTGCTACGTTATGAGCTTGAGTTAGTTGACAGACTAGATATTTTGTTCGATATTTTAAAATCGTACTTAAAAGAAATTAAAGGCTGTCTTGGCTTAACAATGAATTATGAGAATATAGCAAAATTTTATTTACAATACATTTATACATTCTTAGTGAAATTGAACGCTACTCAAAGTTTATACAAGTTCAATGAACTCTTGAAATGAACGCAGCCATAATTAACACTGTCCGCGTTCCAGACTTTAACGGTAGAACGATATCTTTTACATTAAATTCTGTTGTTCTAATCAAAGACCTTTTACGTATTTCTCACTGACTTGTTTTCCCTACCTCATTGGTATTTTTCTAATGTTGTTATGTCATGATGGATTTGAACTGGCAGGTTTTTGAGCAAGCATATCCATGGATAAGTTTTTGCCGTAGAAATTCGCCGCTTCCCTATTTTCTATCATTACTATAAGCGGGAGGACAAACGAACGTTATTTTATGAGATGTCAGTGGCGTTTTTACCGACTGCCGAAGGAGGGTAATGTGCTTTTTGTTGTTAACAGCGGCCAGAAACTCAGAATAAAATATAACTGTCTAATTATTATTTTTTTTATTTTTTATTCTAGCCATTGCTGTTCATTTAAAAATAAGCTTTATATCATCATTTCAGCCGAAAGACATCACTGCTGGACATCGGCCACCCAAAGGCGTCGACACATTGACTGATCCCGCGCGTCTTGCATCTAGTGCATTCCCGCAACCGGAAGAAGATGCGTTGGAACTTTGGAAGGCCTGAGCCTCCCACTAGTGACTAGGTGGACCGATGACCTGGTTAAAATAAACTAAATGTAATAAATCCGTCTTTAAGACGGAAACACACTTACATGACTATACATTTATTTATTTATTCACTCAAAACATACAATATTAAGGATATTGTATGTTTTGAGTTAGGTCAGGCTAGACCCAATGCGATAATGTAGTAACCTTACTCGTGGCGTGGCGTGGCGCCTTCCACAGAGTACATTTTATAGCGCCTTCTGACGCAGTTAATTGGCTACAAATGGCTACAAAACTTGTTGTGTTATGACGTAGTCTGGAACAGAGTCATTTGATTGGTGAATCCCGCGCCACACCACGCCACGAAAGCGTGGTTCCGCCATAACTTGTAGCATACTTACCTATTTCTTGAATCAAAAGTAACGAGCATTTTTGTAAAACCACAATGTTTTTGATATAAATTTAAAATTATTTTGTTCAATTTAGTTTTCAGTTGTTAAGCTTCAAATTTTAAACCTTTCACGGACCATTTGCATTGATTGCAGATCTTATGGACAACGGACAACTAGAATAATTATTTATATGAGCACATTTGTGTATAAACACGTTGAGTGAGTACCAAGCATTAAAAAAACCATGCTTCAATAATTTACAAAGTTTTGAAACTATCTGGAACGCGATAGCATTTTTGTTTTGAATTTTGAACGCTATCGGTTTCATCAAACCGCCATTTTTCCAGTTGGAGATTTCAAACGAACGCGTTGTGATAATTTATAATAAAACAGATTTGTCTCATGTGTAGCTGGAATATATTGAAGAAAAGTGAAGTGTATAGAAATTAGTGTTGTTAAAACTATAATACATTTAGTCAGTGGTTTAATTTTAGTGTAGTTTAAAAAAAAAACTAATCTTTACTTCGTAAAACGATAACGCAGCTTTCTATTTGCGAGTAAAATAAATTGCGTTGAACTATTCATTATTTCTACTTTGTATTTACTTTAATTTGCTGAAAAGATGGATTCCGTATCAGATCGCTTGAATAAACTAAGGGAAGAGAGGATGGCAAGAGAAAAGGCGCGAATTGAAAAGGTAAGGGACCCAATTTGTTAGTTACAAAATTTGTACCTTTGCTTCTGGTAAAAAGCGACTGTTTCATCGATTTTGTCTCAGTCAGTCTCACTAATTATCAATAGCTATGGCTTAGAACAATGTGTGAATACCTAGAAGTACATTGTTTTCATATTATTTATGAAAACAATAAACATCTTATGTAAAAAGTGTACAAATATAATAAAAACTAGGTCAGATGGACTATGTTTATTGTCTCTTGACAGTTTAGGCTTGATAATTTTGCTAGATTAACAGCAGATAATATAAAATAATGTTCCCTTCTTATTAGAGTTTTTGAAAACTCATACTTTTGTATTGGAATACTCGCTCGTAGTTATTTCTTGCAGCATGATTTCTCCCATAAGATAATAGAGCACTCTCTCCCTCCACTCTCACCCTTCATCCCACCCACCCTCACCCTTTCTAGCCGAATAGCATTCTTAACTATTTTCTTAGATTTAAAAATTCTAATTTATCTCTTCACTAATTACAGCTGAGAGAACTGAATCTCAAAAAGTATAACAAGGAGGAGCCAACAAAGAACTCAATGTCAAACCTATCTATGATCAACAAATCTGTCAGATCAGAGGTTAACTTAAAATCTCACACTACTGGCACTCTTAAAAACAATTTCCATGTTAATGGAACTACTAAGAAACAAATATCGGTACCATCACTGAAACCGGTGAATAAAGACTTGCCAAAGCCTAAAGTTGGTGTTAATCAAACTAAACCTGTTGGTAAAGGTCAAAACTCCAACATTCCTAAGGCTTCTGCGTCTAACGTTACGAAGAAACTTGTTTCAAAGCCTGCAAATTCTACTAATATTGAAAGAAAACTCAATGCACCAATTACTGACAAGAAAACTTTAAATAATGACAAAAAGGTGACAACGCATGTCAGTCATTTGCCAAAATCGGAAAAGAAAGTTAATGTCAGCACTGTTTTAAATGGTGTGAAGAAACAAAACTTTCCTTTGAGGAAGACTGAAAGCATCACAACCAATTTGAAGCTGCGACAAAGCCTTGCGGTTACCAATGACAAGCCCAAACCTAATGTGGATAGAAAATCAATGATCCCACAAAACACTTCAAAATCCACATCTCAACGCTCAGTCTTTGAGCGTTTGTACAAACCAAAAACAGTACCAACGACTCATGTTAGCGAAGTAGAGAAACTTCGCAATGATCCGAGTTACTTAAAAAAAGCAATCCACAATTCTGGAATCATTTTGAACAAGCGTCACACTATATTTGAACACACCAAGCCTAAAATAGTGGTTCCTGTGCGTCGTTCCATATCCGCTGTTCACTTCAAACGCATTGGAAAACAGGAACTCGGCAACTGCATCCACAAATGGTCTTCTATTGGTGATAAACTGAATAATGAGCACTTAAAACTCATAAATGAGGATGAAAATATTAGAGAAGCTAAGGTAGTTTCTGCTGTTAAGAGTGAGAGAAAGAAAGTCACATTCATGACTCCGATGTCCAACTTCAATACACCGAGACCAGAAGAACTGCAAGCAAGATTGAAGTCCTGGCTTCAAAAGCGAGGAAAATCCTTGGACTCGTACCACCATTTACAATGCTTCGGTATCCATCACTTACCGCACACCCTTAAATTTGACCATAAAGACTTTGACGAAGAAAATAAGGAGAATATTGCATTAGAATCAGACAGCGATAATGATTCTTACACGGAGAATATGAATGAGGATGAACCAAATGCTATTGAGAAGTGGAGGACTGCTAGCGTTGTGAGTGACAGCATTGATTTTAATGAGTCGCATCACAATGATACTACGATGACTTCTACCGAAGTTGTGAATGAAGATGATGTGGTGATTGGAGCTTTGAAGGATCTTATTGAGGTGCTGCAAGAGGTAAGTTCCTTTTTTTAACCAACTTCACAAAAAGGAGGAGGTTCATAATTCGGTTTTTTTTTTATGTGTGTTAGGGCATAACTCCGTCATATATAAACGGATTTGCAAAATTCTTGTTTTGTTCAAAAAGAAGTTTCGAAATAGTCCCATTTAAATTTGGTACTGATCTGATGAAGAACTTCGGAGATATACAACTGAATTCTACAATCACACCAGTATGCTCTAAACGGGTACGCAGATGTGTACAGTTCACCCTGGTATACTCTCTTTCCACTGGTTATGTTCAAGATACATGTTATTCCGGTAATCTATTCTGTCATCACTGTGGGCATTTAAACCTAACTATAGAACTTGTCCAGTATGTACCACTAGAAACTCAAAAATAAAAATAATTAAAAAAAAAAATGCAACCAAGTTCCAAATAAACACTACAAAGTGAAAAATAACTTCAATTTCGGAAGGCAAAGACACCGACTTCCCTCATATAACACTGACTTCCAAAATTGAAGTTATTTTGCCATGCAATATTCAGTGATAATTAAAAGTAGCCTGCATGAATGTACCTTTATGCAATCAGATCAGTACTTGCAGATATTAAAATTAATCCATTTTACCTATTTATAATATCACTAGCGGACGCCTCGCGGTTTTACCCTCGTATTTCCCGTTCCCGTGGGAATATCGGGATAAAAAATAGCCTATGTCACCCGGGGATAGTGTAGCTTTCCAACGGTGAAATAATTTTTGAAATCGGTCCAGTAATTTTTAAGTTTGTTACATACAAAAATTCAAATATTTCGTCTTTATAATATTATAGTATAGACTAACAAAGCAAGTTGCTCTTGTGGTGGCCTATCTCTTATGATCCATGTCCTTTATGGACTAAACAAGTTAACGGCACTCAGGAATATTGTAATTTTCTTTAAATTATTTGTATTTTTGTATTTTACTTATACTGTAAGAAATAAAATTGATAAATTATGAAAAGAAAAACTAGCAAAGTTAATTATAAGTATTAGGACCAAATAGTGAGCTTACTCTACCATATAAATGAATCACGTTAGCAAGATAACTAAATCTTACATACATACATACACTCACGAATTTTTTCCTGGGGGATAGGCAGAAACTACAGAACTCCACCTGCAGTTGGTACACTTACATAGTCGTTTTGTTTTACTTATGTTCATGCAACAAGTCATACACGCCGGTTATGAGTACTAGGCAACTCGCCTTTCTAAAGAACTTCACCAGTAATACTTTGTCTTTAGGAACGTCCTCACTGAGAGCATTCACGTGTAATGAGCATGAGCATTTGACGTCGAATATTCGAGTGGTGTGGACGTTGAACCGAGCGTTACAAAGCTTACACGCAAGCGCGAACTTCGGCCGGTGTGGACGTCGTAGCTATTTTCGCGGAAACGGCTCGCATTCGAATGATCACGTAAAAAAAAACGCTCGAAAGCGAGTACTCAGATAATTAAATCAATGAGTATGTATGTAGGCATATTACTGGCCTCTTGTAAAGCAAGGAACAGTGTGTTTGTGACCTTCTTGGTCAGTCGTATTATCGAATGAATGATATTTAACGAGATCGTATTCGAATGCTCCAAGCTCGCAAGGGAATGTTCGACTCGAACGTTCATAGTTTTGCTCGATAGTGAATGCTGTGCTCGCTGGCAAGCATTTATTGCTCGCCTACGATTGCTTGTTACCCGACTGCCGAAGGAGGGTAAAGTGTTTATCAGTCTATGTATGTATGTAAGTATGTATGTATGTTTGTTCCTATATGGCGTTCCAGAGACCAAACGCGTTGGCCGATTTTGATGATTCATACGTCAATCGATGCGTCTTAACCCTGCGAGTGTCATAGGCTACATTAAAATTGGACAATAGAAAAATGGCGGAGTTTGGGTGCCATATTGTGGGGGCCCAATTTTTTTTTTCTTCCAAACCCATCGTGTGGGGTATCAAAATAAAGGGTTTTAAGAGGAGATTTGAAAAATTTATAACACATATATGTTTAAATGTATCTAATTCGAAAAGAACTAACTAAAAAGTTATAAATAAAAAAAAACTTAATTCAAAAAATCAAAAAACCCGACTGCTTCAAAGGCGAACTAAAAAGTCGTAAACAAGGAAAAAATCATGCTGTGCAGTCGGAGGATACATATTCGCGGGCTGGCTGACCAAAATTTGGTGTATCCTCCGCCTGCACAGCATGATTTTTTCCTTGTTTACGACTTTTTAGTTCGCTTTTGAAGCAGTCGGGTTTTTTGAATTAAGTTTTTTTTACAAATGCTCCCGAAAGAATGCTCCCAGTGAGGATGCTCCTTTTAGTTTAATAATAACTTATGACTTTAACTAGCTCAATTTAACCAACTATGTTCATCTCCTTCCAGGGTTACGACTGGGAACAATGCGCTCGCTGGCTGCGAGCTATCCGGGAGAGATACCCCTGCATCCTGAAATACTTTGAGTACTGGCAGTGCCGCGCTATACTTGATGATAGACGAGGAGACCTGCCAGCTTCTGTGCAGTGTTGGGAGGAGGCCATTGCCAAGGGAATTGAGGTATACACTCTATTTCATTATTTTTTATCCGTGGTGCTAGGCAACTGGGCTTATCCCAGTTGTATATGACCCTTTGTGCCTATTGTCCTTGTTTGTTCTGTCTCCTGCTTGATATGGAGGGAAGTGGCAATTTACATTTACCTACTCCTCCGTTATTCTTTTCTGATTAATTTCGTTGCGGGATCCAAGACAGGTAAATTCAATCGCCGGGACTTCGTCGAGCTTCATTGCCTCTGCGCTTTTCTGGTGGTCGCCACTTTTGATTCTGGCTTTCAGGAGTTGCAGTGGTTTGGGAATAGTGCGGTGAGATTGTCTATTTCATTATTGGTATGCAAATTCATATGACAGCAAAAATATCATTAACTTTAAAGCAACCTATCCCTTTCGTACCTTTGGTGTTGCAGATGTCCATAGGTGGCAGTGAACACTTACCAACACGTGGGACTCCTGTAGTTTACAATGAGCCTCATATTCATTTTGTATCTCATCTGTTTCCAGCATTCTGTGGTAGATGCGAACCTGGACCAGCTGTTAGACAAGTTCATGCAGCTTAAGATCAGCCCTACCAGTGGCAAGCATCGCCAGGCCGACCCCAAGCTAGTGGACGTTAAGAATGTGTTCAAAAGCACTATTATCCGATTTGCTGTGCAGAAGGCGAAATTGTAAGTATTCTGCTCATTTTATCGCTTCTTATAGTCCCCGGCATCTAACTTGGTAAGGTTTTGGCTTAGGGGGAAAGTCCACCATCATATAGAGCGAATGGAACGTGGACGCTCGGCGATTGGTCAGTCGATCCTTGTGTCAACTGAGCAACCAATCGCGCGTGAGGAACGGTGCTAAACGTTCCCCGCGTCCCGCGCGGGTAATCTTAAAATAATCCCTTTTTATCATTGAGATAGGAAATATATGGAGGCGCCGCGATGACATACATTAGCTTATACAAATATGAGTGAAATACGATACAGAATGGGAAATATCGTTTTGTTTCATTCTTTCTAATGTAGTAAACGTATTTGATGAAAGAGACAACAATATTTCAGCTGTTGCTCATTATGGCAACATTTTGTTATGACTTAGTGACGGTTGTAGGTACGTGCCATATTCGCCATTTTATGTGACGAATTTTGTGGTTGTGTTCGTGGTAGTCCTGCTGTCAAATGGTTGTTTACATATTGTATTATTGAGATTTGTGAGTGTGTGTTGCTTGATTGACACAACCTTAGAATCGGCGGCCATTTTATGAGACATTTTGAGGTTTAGGTAGGCACGTTTTTTTCGTAGGTATTTCCAGTCCATATTATTTAGTATGTCTATGCTTTTTACAGCCAGTTCAACAGATTTTAAGTTCTATTCTGTAAACATGGATGGCATAAAACTGTTACCAATACCAACAGTTTATTACCGATGCCATTTGTCACCAACGCAATAGAGTTCAAAATTAGTTGAAAGGGCTGTAAAGAAAAATTTTTTAAATTTCTAATGTTTTTTCTCAAAGAGCATAATACTTTAAATTGATTTCATTGTACGTCTTTGAACAACAAAAACCGCCTATACTGCTTCGAAATAGAGGCTATGTTACCAATGTGGAATGTTTTACAAATATTCGGAAAGAGCCTTCTCCAGAGGTCTTGCCGTGGAATAACCAATTGGAACAGATAGAATAATTCAAAGATTAGGCAATAATCCATTTATTTCAGGCAACATAACCCATTTTATTCAAACATAGCTAAGAACACTCTCGCCAAATTCACCTTTCAAACAAAAAAAACTAAATCAAAATCAGTTCATCCGTTTAGGCGCTATAATGCCACAGACAGACAGACACAGATACACAGAAACAGCAACACAAGTGAAACTTATAACACCCCTCTTTTTCCGGCGGGGGTTAAAAACAGTTACTACTTCAGCTTCAGATGTCCATAGATGGCGGACTATCCCAGTTCAGGGCAAAAATAATATAATAAAGGGAAAATGAAACGGCGAAAGGGGCTCCCCTTTCGCCGTTTCATTTTCTCTGATATTTTTTATTTATTATTTACTTTATTGTACACCACACGCAACAGCAAAAACAGTGGAAGTGCAATGCAGCAAAATTACTATGGGAACCGTTGTCGCCAAACTCACACAAATAAACTGATAATCATATAATGCACTACAAATAAGCCGATCGTTTGATTTGTCGTTATAATTTTAGTTAAAACTAGCATAAGTCAGAGATCCTACATCTGGAAAACAATCTTCACTCTCTTTAAATAGGATTTATTTTGCGTTAGTGTAGAAAGTATTTACGACGTTTTGTAATCTAAAGCCAAACTAGATGCAATTGCCAAGTAAATTCCGCTACCCACCCATAGATGGCGGTATTCTCAGTGGTTGCAATTATAAACTTTATTGCGTTTGACGTAAGGTTGACATTCGTGTGATAGATCGATATTATCTGCTACTCGATTAAGGAAGTAACATTACATTTTTAATTACATTATCGATATCGATAGATATCCGATATCTTAATTCGAAAAAATTAAACTATTTTGTAGATCAGTAAAACTGTAGGACAAATGACGTAGTATTATTTAAAACTAAAATATTACTGTATATAAATCTATTACTGTTCACTTATCCTAGTGGGTAGGTGGTAGTAGGGTAGATATGGTAGGTAAGTAGCCGGTATAATCATTGCAATAATAATTATGCATTCAATACAGCATAGTCCAATTTTTTTTGGAAATATTTAATCCACATATTATAAAAGAAAACATAGGTTTCTATTTTCTCTTATCGATATCTATCTAAAAAATCAATTCCCGACACGACTACATCCCTAATTGAGTAGCGAAGAACTTTCGAGAACGAAATAGTGAATATGTTCATACCAAAATAAACTATATGTTAATCGTGTAAGGTTGATTTTAACTAACATTTTATTAAATTATTAGTAAATTGAAATTTACTAATGTTTTATTAGAAAACAAATAAAATCGATGTAACCGATGATACGAAACACCTCCATTTTTAAGTTTCTTTCTCCTACTATCATTTTTGCGCTCCAAAATGGAACAAAACGGTATAGTTACGAGAAAATAAATTTGTAGTGAGACTACCAACTCGACGCGATGTTAGAACACGACTGGAATCAATTAGGCGTTGGAGCGCCTATTAGTGACACGCGTGCCACGCCTACTTTGCATTTCCACTGTTTTTTCTGTTCCGTGGTACACCACAAAAAAGATGTAGTGCCCGGCACGTAAGTTGGCAAGGTTTTGGCGTCGACTTCGACTTCTGCTCATCTAAAGACTCCTGCCAACTTACGTGCCGGGGATTATACGGGACAAACGCTCACAAAAACAAGTGCGATTTTGGGCCAGTCCTTTGAGAAGGAGTCTAGCTCATCCCGCTATCTTAGTCTCGGCCTGCCGCGTTGTTATTTTCTGATTTTTCATTGATTAAAAAAAAATACTCTTCCCTCTCGGTAATAGGGTATTGGACAGCTGCTGTTCAGCTGTGGCAATTTGCGGGCTGATATGATGAACTTGCTGAATGCATAAGGCGCAGGCCACATAGAAATGGCGCCGGGCGCGGACATGGCGCGGGCGGCTTCCTATTCCATTCTTATTTCAAACTTAATGCATGGAAATAAAGCGCAATTTGATAAGGTGCGGGTGCCGAAATGTCGCATCATAACCACGTCCGAGCAACGACATATCGTGTGCCCTAAATTGCGCTTTATTTCCATGCATTTTGTTTGAAATTAGAATGAAATAGGAAGCCGTCCGTGCCATGTCCGCGCCCGACGCCATTTCTGTGTTGTGGCCTGCGCCTAAAGTCCGTCTCGTTTTTTTTGAAGTCTTCTAAAACAAAGGTCATCTACAGGTTTGAAGATGTCTCAGAATGTTGGAAGACCATCAAAGAAAAGATTTGGTGGTCCTAAAACAAAGAAACTACTTATTGACTATACTGTCTGTTGGTTCATGAAGAATTGGTATGTTCTTTTTTATGACATTGTAGGTTTTTTCGCCAGCTAGAACATAATTCTTAAAAAGTGCGTTCCTACATGGCACATACAACTCAGTTGCGAAAATTAGGCAAAAGTTATATAATTAACAACTATTGGTCAAACGCGCATAATCAAGCGCTCGCATTGGTTGTATGAATTGTTGATTATTAAATAAAATAAATAATAATGATTAAATAAAACTAATATTAATAATTAAAAAAATAATGTTTTGTACAATGTTTCTAAATATATAAATAATACGAAGTATATAATTTATAAAAAAATTATTATAATTCTTAACTTAAATTCTATATTAATAAAACAGTACCTTTAACTTACTAATACCTAAACTTATCAATAATACAATTAATTTATCACATTAAACACTCAGTGTCCTTCCTCCTCTCTCCTACTTTATATATGCTGTGCCCGACAGGGTCCATAATTGTGACTTATATAATTATTGTCCTACCAACTATGTATGTATATACATTATGGTACGCAATAAAGAATTGAGAATTCAATTTACAATAGCCCCATGGGAAAAGGGCGACAGTTTATGTATAACCTGGTTCATTAAAGAAGATCTAAAATTACGGTGCTTATCATGTTCGCATTCTCGCTTGCACACTAGTGGCATCTATACTCACTCACGCGCGTACTGTAGGAAAAAAAAACCGTCCTGATTTGCATTTGATTTGAAATTGGTAAAAGGTAGTATTTGTTCTTTATTTTAACCAACATCATAATATGGATTGTTAAAGTTCTACCCGTGTTATGATGGTATCTCACATAAGGTCACTTGAGGCTTGAAAGAGGGGGGGAGGGGTGTAGCAAAAATCACGAAATATCACAAGGGTGTATTACGATATCACGTGTATTTATTTTTCGTCAAATGCGCAATTTCTAAACCGAAAAGCGGCGGTGTAGTATTATTGTGCATGTAATATCATTTGTATTGCAGTCAAAAACAAACTGCAACCTTTCTGTCTAGAGTTCTAGACATTTTTGTAGGTACTAAAAATACGCGTGATTTGGGTGGGCGCGAGAGGGGGTTAGTCTTAAACCTCACCACGTATCACCAAGGGGGAGGGGGGTTAAAAAATGCTAAGAAAAATCACGTGATTAATGGACGGCCCCTAAGCAGGTAGGTAGGTATGTAGGAAATTGCCAAACAGGTAACTGAGGTGGGTGTAGATAAATATAGCATGTAATGAATATTGTACAACTTAAAGTCACATTTGAAGCTGTAATATTTGTAATAAATACGACCCCTAAATGTTAATATAAAAAGAAATCTTTTTCCTGAATTTGTATATTCTAACTATACTATCTGTCAACGCAATTACAAGCCGCCATTCTAAATTCGGCTTATACATATGTATATAAGTTAATAGCGACCCGCCGTGGCTTCGTCCGTGACCATTTATACACAAAAACCTTCCTAGTTTTTACTTTACTTTCTATTGTTGAAAAATCCGTTCATTAGTTTTTGAGTTTATCGCGTACAGACGCGGCGGAGGACCTTGTTTTATAATATGTAGTACATCAAAAACAGATAGTTTTGTTCCTTTTAATTGTATCTGGTAGATAGTTCCCATTTTCAGTGTTCAAATATAGTATTGTTTTTTTTTTGATTTACAGATCTATATGAAAACATTCTGGATAACTGTTAGTACAATTTGCTTACCCAATCATCATCATATCAGCCCATTGTTGTCCACTGTTGAGCTTAGGCAATCCACTACATAAAAGCCTTGCTTACCACCCAATTCATTCACATTAGGCCGATTTATTATTATATGGCGGGAGAGTACTTTGGCGATACAAATATTCAAGCGATTATCAAACTTACATATATTATGTTAAAATGTATGGCTCATTAAACGGTAAAGGAAAACATCGTGAGGAAACAGGCATGTCCAAGAACCAAAAATTAGAAGAAATGTGACATCCACCAACCCGCACTGGGCCCGTGTGGTGGATTACGGCCCATTCCCTCTCATAGAAAGGAGGCCTGTGTCCCAGCAGTGGGAACATTAATAGGCTGATGATGTGATGTGTGATGTGTATGGCTCATTGATAAAAAGGGAGAAGGTGCATGTTTTTACAGTTTCATTGTACCAAAATGTGTTACAATGCAAATTTTAAAATTCGAGTGGCATGCCTCAGAAATTTAAATCCGCGCCACCTATTGGAATCAATTTCAAATGAACCGTTCAAATAATCTTTGAAATGCGAATTAAGAGCCCAAAATTAACATTTTCTAGAATTTATCACAAAAATTATGTTATTTTTTAATCAACTCTCCTGTGCCCAAAATTAACATTTTCTAGAATTGATCACAAAATTTATGTTATTTTTTAATCAACTCTCCTAAGCACAGGAGAGTTATGTTATTTTTAATCAACTCTCCTGTGCTTAGGAGAGTTGATTAAAAAATAACATAATTTTTGTGATCAATTCTAGAAAATGTTAATTTTACACACAATTCAATAACAATTCGATGCATATCGCGCCATTTACTTTGAACCAATTTTGTTTTGTTAGTGCTGAGAGATCTCACACACTACCAAGAAAATTTAGTACAAATGTTCACAACCTAATTATGTCAAGTTACTATAGAACTTATGTGTTAACATTTAAGGATACACTAGTCGAAAATTCTTCCATACAAACGTAGTCTAGAGATTACTCCACTGTTTGACGTTGTATGTTCAAAATAAAAAAATATATCAATTTGTTTCATCAATATCTAGTCCTGTATGGAAACAAAAATGTAAAAAAATAAAAAATTTGAAAGTTATGAGCGTCGAAAGTTCCATATTTCAACACTTATTTTAACGCATCTTTGGGCGGAAATAAATACCATAAGAAGAAGAAAAATTGCAAAACGGCCACCATACAGGGATAGATTAGTAATTCAACAATGCAAATAATGTTATTTTATAAAAATACATGTAGTTGTTTTTTCATGATATCTAGACTCCCAAAGGTCTGTTTATAAAATTTCGCGTGCTCGTTTTCGTCCTAAATCATCATCCATTTCGATACAAATTTGCAAAAGTGCTAATTCGTACGCGAACTAGCTTCTTACTGCTCATCACAGCATCTATTTCTTTCGCACGAGTTGTCGGATAAGATAGCATGCATTATAACCCCGCGCACAAGATAGTTCGTGCGGTCGACTAGTTCAACCTTAAGGCTCGAGCGAGAAGCCTCGAAATAATTGTTCAAAAAGAACTTGAGAGTTAGATCCATTCAAACAAATATAGCCTTAAGTTCAGAGCAAATTAAGTTGATTTTACAACAAAGATCACATATCCATACACGAATTTACTGTCCAATAAGTCCTAACAACTTTTCTTACTTTACAGACGCCAGTCCAGTCAATCTGAAGCGCCAAAGTTCACGATAACGCCCGTCCGTCGCAGTGGAAGGCTCAGCACACACTGCAGCGCCAACAAACGGACACCCCTACAAGTCTGTACCACTGTCAGACAAGCTGATGAACTAGTGTTGGGGGAGAAGCCTGTGTTTGTGCTGAACCGGAGTTTGTATGCTACTCCTTAGAGTTGGAATTGTTTTAAAAGATTCATCATCATCATTTTAGCTGAAGATAAGGTCTCTTAATAGGTGGACCGATACCGACATAGCCCGAAGAATTGCCACACTTAAGTGTCAGTGGGCAGGGCACATTGCTCGCAGAATGGATGGCCAATGCTGCCAAAAAGTTCTGAAGTTGCAACCGCATATAATATTCACATTGGATCTAAATAATATCTAGATGTGTAACTTTTATGGTGTACAATAAAGTATATTCTATTCTATTCTTTGTGTCTCTGAAGTTGGCTGTCAACTATTGCGCAAGAAACAGTTCTTAACGGCATAGAGTAAGCGAGATAGGATGATGCGACAAATGTAAGCGAGTGAAAGAGACAGTTATGCAATGCTGTCTTCAACTCCAACATTGACACAAAAATAGCTACTGCGCAGGCTCTTGCAGCCAATTCAGAGACACAAAGATCCATTGTGAGTATTATACCGGAAGATGCTGCGTTGGAAGGCCTCCCTCTAGCTGGACTGATGACCTGGTTAAGATTGCAGGAATCGCTGGATGCGAGACGAACGGGACCGGTCGATGTGGGACACTTGGGGGAGGCCTTTGTCCAGCAGTAGACGTCTTTCGGCTTAAATGATGACGATGAAGAGATTGTTAAATTATTTAGTGCAAGGAATTCTTGCTGGCCAAGCACGGAGTTGTTAGCAAATGGAATACTAATGTATTACACACGAACTTCGAAGATCAGCTTTACATATAATTTAAGTAATTTCCACCACTCAACTCCCTCAATCGAATAGCTTGTTTTTTTATCTTTGAAGTTCTCGGTTTGAGAATTTTATTTTTCCATTTTCACTGAGTCGAGTGAATTGGAGGAGGTTCCCTTCAAAATTACTTAAAATAGATGTTTAACTCTTCACCTGCTTAACCTTTTTATCCGACTACAGAGAAGACGAAACGAGGGCTCTGATTTTAACTGGTATTCCCATCGTGGTTGGAAAAAGCTAGGCAGATTATAAGTTTCAGTTCAGTTGAATATCAGTATTTTACATGGAGCGTCTGCCTATCTGACCTCCACTGTCCAGTCACTTCATAATCTCTATTCTTGCCTATAATAATAAGAAGAAAAAATTAAAACTGCAGCCTAATGGAACGAAAAAGCAGTTATTTGAATCCACATGAAAAAATAATACAAGTACTCTATTTGCTAATTATTCTGTGAGTTTTCTTTGGCTAAAGGATAAAAAATTATGACCGCCGTAATATCTCGCCATGAGAAAACATTCGTAGAACCGAAACCATTATGCTATTCGGATTTAAACAAAAAATAAAATGACCCATGATGCGTTTTGATAGAAATTGTTCTATTTCTCTAAAATCAACAGTTTCTATGAAATATGTACTTCCCCGAATAGCTTGATTCTTCGTGTCACTGACACGACAGTCGTCCAAACGTCCACTTTCATGGCGTCGTCGGTGGCAACGCACAGATCACATTGGTTGCATGTTTTGAGGCACAGAAGACAGGACATGAGACACAGTAAAAATATACAAACAGTATGGAAACTACCTACAAACGCTCGAAACGGCACACTCACACAACCATACGTGACCACTCGTCGCGTCGTGCTCAGTACTGATAGCACTACGGACGCTGCGTAAAGTCTCGTCTTTGCGTATGTTTCTGTGAGTGTGCCGTTTCGAGCGTTTGTAGGTAGTTTCCATACCGTTTGTATATTTTTACTGTGTACCACATGTACTTCCTTTTACCCCAATTTCTTTATTTGTAGTGTGTTACGGTAGTATGATTATTTCGGTTCTAGGATCTAGCGCAAAAATATCAATGCCGGTTTCTCCAAACCAAATGCTTTGTGTAAAGGAGTTCAGTTTTTGCGTCGTCATGACGCCTTTAATCCCTAAAGGGGCAGACAGAGATGTATAAACAGACATTTTACTAATAAATTGAAGCATGTATTCTGACAATTAAAATAAAACTAATCATGTTATTATTAGTTTTAATGATATTATTAACTCTTTGCTTTAATAATTTTAAGTGTGTAAATAAAAATTTTCGCTTCTGGATAAGCAGATTGTATACAATTTTGTTTCTTATCACCAAAGTACGCTTAGAACTTTTATGTTTGACTTTCTTTTCTCTTGCTATGTTATTTCTAGTGAATAAAAGACTTCTATTTTATTTAATATATTTTGCGTTGTTTTATTTACACTGGTAAAAAAAAAAACTTAAAAAATAATAACCGCCGTATTTCCAAAACGATGATGACACACTTAGTGTTACCACAGTAAAAATATACAAACAGTATGGAAACTACCTACAAACACTGTCGTATTATATTATCTGTGCTACAAACTCTCGAAACGGCACACTCACATAAACATGCGCATCGACGAGACCCCTAAGCGGCTCGCACTACTGACAGCACTGCAGAAGTGCCCGAGTGGTCTCGTCGGTGCGTATGTTTCTAGTTTCCATACTGTTTGTATGCTTATTCTGTGGTATTACAAATATGAATTTGATTATTAACCAATGATAGATAAGTAGATTCTGCTCAATCTGCCTAGCCTTTTCGCAACTATATTGGGGTCGGCTTCCAGTCTTACCGGATTCAACTGGGTAACACGATACTGTATGTATAGATAAGTTTCTCTGTGCACGATACCTCTTGGCAAGACTGGTGTCAGATCTTAAAATAGCCGGGACCAACGGCTTAACGTGCTTTCCGAGGCACAGACGAATCTCTAAACTTAGTGTTACATACTCTTTGGAATCTCGGTAGGTTAATATGGTCCCCAACCCATCCACGGACCGACCTCGTCAAGCGTTGCTTGACCTTGAAATTCGACCCGTGCGGCTGTTATTATTTAGCCACAAGCTTCTCTTAGTAGATTCTGCTCACAGAACATAATTATACCCAGAGATTCTGCTTACCGTCTCATCCCTATATATATTTCTCTGTACTGCTTACCATAAGTACATAAAGTACATTGAAATATCGATGCCTTAGTTCACAATTGCACTAACTACAAAATTTTCATTTTTGAGGAGAGAGCTTTAAAGTTTAGACGAGAACAGTAGAAAATCCAAGTAAAATAACAAAAAAAATATGCATCTATTCATAAGACTAGTCCTTTTACTCCATCATATCTCAATATTGTAATATTAGTTTAAACGTTACCTTTTCAAAATGGCCAAATAAACATAAAACCCCCCATTTAATACATTTGTGCACTAAGATTGATTATGCTGACTGGCATTAAGTGAAAAACTCTATACTATTGCAAATGTATATAATACGTTTGTGTTTTGAAATTTCATGCAGTTGAGAAACTTAAAATCAGTTAAAGTATATCTTGATTGGTTTTACAAAAATAAAGACCATTAGTATAATACCACATTCATGGAACATTAAACGAACTCATTTAATACAATTGTGACCCACGGTTTTGGTAGATAGAGACGGAATAACGGTATTTCGATGCGCGGAAACGAAAGAGCATGACATTTAGTGTATTTGGCATTAAAAAAGTAAAAATTGAAAATTTTGTAGTTAGTGCAATTGTGAACTAAGGCATCGATATATGAGACTGCTTACCCTAGAAAAGTCCTATAAAAAATTGGTGACAGCGCCATCTAGTAATAAACGTCGGAACTACTTGTGCGAAACCACGCCAAATGTGTTGCAAAAAAACTGTTTTAACATACGTACATAGCCAAATAAATCTACTTTTCTAAAATTCTTGACACAGGAAAATGGTAAAATTATGTCGATTTTATGATGAAAAGCTTGAGAAAGGTCTTCAAGTATTTTATAATGGCAGCACCAGCCCAACAAGTTTTGATTCGTCGTGACTCGTGTGCGGTTTCATTCATTGTCGATGTCGTTCGCCGTCAGCCGTACCGTCTCGTGTCGGTGACAGATTGAGTGACAGACTCAAGACAATTTTTCGAATTTGTGTGCCTTTGTGAGAACCAAATTTGTTCTTTGTTTGTTGTGTTTGTAAATAATAGTAGCCTGCATTGTTATCCTAGTTATAATTTGGTGCTGTGCTTGTGCTACAGGATTTATTGTAAGTCAGCTGTGCAACAGCTGATCTTGTTGTGAATTTCCAATTTTGGTAAGTAATTTAAGCAATTAATGCCTTTTTAAATAAAGAAAGAATCATCAACACAAAATTACGAGTGTTTTCGTGAATGCCGAATATTAAGTACCTGACTTTCAATTGAACCAATAAATTTCTATTTTCGGCAGCGATTTTTGATTGCACAAGTTTTTGTAAAAAGGTTGTTTGCTATTTCAAATTCTCTGAAAGTTCCCTCCTATAGGTTGTTGCTATGCACGGTGCTAGAAAAAAAGGTTCGTCGCTTACCCTTACTTAAGGATTTTTTGCTCAACTTTTTGCAAGTGATTGTTTTCATACAAAAGTTATTCGAAACTGGTTTAACTAAATGTTTTTAGACTGCGTTAGAAGGGGAGTTATATTTTTTGCCAATTATCTCTGTCTGATGACCAAAAGCTTGTTAAAATATTTCGATATTAATTGTCTTATTTTGCCGCTAAAACCATTACCACAGATAATAAAATACTACTACCATATCCATAACATTATTTAGTTAAAATCAGTATCTCTTCAATGCTATGGGCACAGTATAAATATCTATGGGCCATGCTCTCGTATGTAAACAGCTGTTTCATTCATGGGGCTTGCGACCGAGGTAGGTACATTTTGTTGCACAACTGTTTGAAATACCTATTTCATGAGTTTACAGGAATAGTTACAATTCGTATGTCTTTGAAGTGTATCCATTTCATGTAATTTCTTCAGTATACACGCTACTTTCATACAAACATGCACAGCATGTTTTTCAATCATCCGTAGCCAATAATTTCCGATGTTTTTGACGACGTTTATTTCCCAATTCTTACGTATCTGTTGACAAAACATCCAATGTGTGACTAATGCAGGAAACCTGCTCTATATTTTGTTATAACGTTAGTTAACTTTTAACAAAATCGGCATCTTAAGTCGGGTCCGATTTTTATTCGCGCGAATTTTACAGTAGGTACTAGGTATTAGAGCGCGATTTTTTTCCGCAATGCGTGCAGCTTCAAACAATTCCATAGGTCACAGAATGGGCGGAAAAAATTCGCGCGAATAAAAATCGCAGTGCGTGATATGTCTTAAGAATCTGTAGTCAAACAAATTTCGCCATGGCCGGAAGTCTTTTGTCTTAAAAAAATAAGCTTGCAATTTAATCACACAATAATTACTGAAGTTGCTTCCTAAACACTTACTTCAATTAATATATCAAATGGCAAATAGCCCATGACTGTTGTAGTAGTGCGTGTTCGTATTCGATTCGTAATTTTTCTTAGGTAGGTACTATAGCTAAGATTTGTATGGACAATTTCGTACTTAGCCGTTTTTAGAGTTCCGTACCCGAAGGGTCCAAACGAAACCTTATTGCTGTCACTCACGTGTTCGTATGTCCGTCGTCCGTCACACATTTTCTTCCGAAGAATTTTTTAACTTCTCATGGACCTATGAACTTGAAATATTATGGTGACAATGATATTACGTAGGTATTTTAATAACAAATACCAATATATTGATAAATGGGTATGGAATCCTAAATGTGCGAACTCCGACTCGCACTTGGCAGGTTTTTTATAATGTTCGTAAAAAATCATGAATACCTAGGTACATGAGATGACTAATAAGTAGGTACCTACTTTAACATACTACTACTACTTACTTTAAATATTCAAACACCCATAAAACATTTTACCTTTGGCACATTTTAATCGGTTTCAAAAAGGGGGTTATGCATTCAGCGATATTTTTCTGTAAATACGATCGCTGCTCCCTTTCACAAAAAGATGGCCTGAGTTCTGATTTATTCCCAGCACTGGGACTAAGTGGTCACTTGTTCTGCCGCTACATGAACAAAGGACGTATCTCATCAAAAAAAATAAAACCGGCCAAGTGCGAGTCGGACTCGCGTACGAAGGGTTACGTACTCATTATCGCAAAAACGGCATAAATATCACATTTCTTGTATGGGAGCCCCACTTAAAGATTTAATTTATTCTGTTTTTAGTATTTCTATAAAAATTACATAACTTAATTATTTAAGTACATAAATTAGGCTTACTAATTTATTTAGGTAAGTTGACATTAAAAGTTCAAAATAAATTATTTCTCTTATCCTTCCATACAAACAAAAAAAAAAAAAATAAGTAGGTACTTATAAGTTAAAATAAAAGAAACACAAACTTAACTTTCTCAAATTTATATAAAACGTTGTAGAGGATAATGTACATTTTAATATGTAAGTTTAAGAAAGAAAGAAAAATTTAAAAAAATAAAAATTTGACTGAAAAATATAGAAAAATACTTGTGAAACAGGATTTTGCAGTCACAAGTTGTCACAAGCAGCTATGTACTACCTTAGTAGTAGGTACCTACTTAGATCTTTGCTGTGCAAATTTGAACCGCGCGCTCGCTTTTACCGTTAGCCTGTGCATAATTAGGTGAGGATGTCACGTGATCGAAACCCCACACATTTGCAAAACTTTTGAATTCCCGGCTCGAGTACTGAGTGCCGTTATCACTTATCAGTAAGCTCGGAATGCCATGTCGTGAAAAAATTTCCTTCATCTTTTGTATTACTTCATTAGATGTTATATTATTTAACTTACAAACTTCTGTAAAGTTAGAATAATAGTCGACCAAAATAAGATAATATTTTCTTCTATATTCAAATATATCTGAGCCTACTTTGTGCCACGGAAGGTCAGGTATTTCAATAGGAATCATAGGTTCTTTAGAGGGCGCGTTTGAGTGCTCCTGGCATGTGTGACATCGCTTTACAAACATTTCAATATCACGAGACATACCCGGCCAAAACATAACCTGTCTTGCGCGCCGCTTGCACCTATCTATGCCTAGATGGCCTTCATGCACTATTCTTAGCATTTTTTCTCTCAATTGACTCGGAATTAACACTAGGTTGTCTCTAAAAATCACATCGTTAACAACAAACAAATCATCCTTGATCGACCAGTAAAATTGTATGTCTTTGTTTTTTTGTTTGTATGGAAGGATAAGAGAAATAAATTATTTCTCTTATCCTTCCATACAAACAAAAAAACTTCATCTGCACGTGCATCACTGAAAGCCTCTTCATCGATTGTATCAAACACACTGGTTTTAGGTAATTCCGATTTGCATTTAATTAGATGACGACGATTGCGTCTGTACCTGCCACCAGCCTTTGTCTGCACAACATATGAACGAGGAGTACAAGCATGACTCACAACTTTTGCTCTATGTCGGAACTTCCCCTCGAGACAAATAACGGTGTCACCCTTATTTAGCGCAGGCAGAGTTTTACAATGTTTATCGTAATACATTTTTGCACAATGTTGATCATTCAACATCGCCTGATATTCAGATGGGTCGATAGGTTTAGGTTTGAGAATGTTGGGATGAACAGGTAGCTGGCAACGAAGCCTTCGACCCATCAAGAGTTGTGCTGGAGAACTCAAACCATCCCTGGGCGTATTTCGGAAATTTAAAAGTGCAAGATAAAAGTCACCATTACTTTCTATTGATTTCTTCAATAATTTTTTAACAGTTTGAACCGCGCGCTCGCTTTTACCGTTAGCCTGTGCATAATTAGGTGAGGAGAGTGAGCTTCTACCTATTCCGACATCTGGACCGCTCACTCGTAGGGCTAAGAAACTTGCTGAGCAAAAGATTGCACAGCAAAGATCTAAGTAGGTACCTACTACTAAGGTAGTACATAGCTGCTTGTGACAACTTGTGACTGCAAAATCCTGTTTCACAAGTATTTTTCTATATTTTTCAGTCAAATTTTTATTTTTTTAAATTTTTCTTTCTTTCTTAAACTTACATATTAAAATGTACATTATCCTCTACAACGTTTTATATAAATTTGAGAAAGTTAAGTTTGTGTTTCTTTTATTTTAACTTATAAGTACCTACTTAATTGTTTTTTTTTTGTTTGTATGGAAGGATAAGAGAAATAATTTATTTTGAACTTCTAATGTCAACTTACCTAAATAAATTAGTAAGCCTAATTTATGTACTTAAATAATTAAGTTATGTAATTTTTATAGATGAACTTTTATTTTATTATTAAATTTTATTATTTAGTTGTAGGGGAAGATGTTGTAGTATATCTGTGGTTACTGTCATGTAGTTTGTGTCTATGAATAAAGGAGTTGTTGTCAAGATCTCGAGGTGTTCCATTAATTTATAACAGTTGTTATAGCGGCAACATAAATACATATTCTGTGAAAATTTCAACTATCTAGCTATCACGGTTCATGATATACAGCCTGGTGACAGACAGACGGACCGCGGAGTCCTAGTAATAAAGTCCCGTTTTTACCCTTTGGGTACGGAACCCTAAAAAACTAAGAATAATCAAAAAGATCTGAAATATTGGACATTCCCTCAAACTAGACTTCTCCCGAACTGTAACTCGAGCTTAGAAGAACGTATAGAAACTAAAAATTTGTAGGTATAATGTCGAACATAAAACCGCCTCCTTTTTGGAAGGTCGCGGTCGGTTGAAAAAATAGGCAGTCACGGGGACTGCCGACAGAAGTTTTAACTTAGTTAGAATTTAATGTTTTCACAGGCTAAATCAGCGTGTCGGTTTCGCGAAGCCGTAAGTTTTGAAGTCACTTCAATCAAACACTATCTAGATACGCCTAATTAAATTGTAAAATAAATAAATCTATCCCGGCCACAGGATTCGTGACTCAGTATTTACTAGGTATTAATACAGATTATTATTATTGTCCATGTGTCTGTAATTGACGATAACGACTAAAATTATGAGTACACAATGACCTTGAGTTCAATTAAATTTAATCTTTACAAAGAAAATGTATCCAGCTTTGTTCGTGGCAAGAACAAAACTCGATGCAAATTTAGACGGTCAATGAACCGGGTCCAAACCGGCAGGCGTATTACGTACTTGCGGTTTCACCCGCGTAGTGCCTATTAAGTAATCTGTGGTAGTGCCCGTTCCCGTGGGAATATAGCGATAAAAAGTAGCCTATGTCACCCGGGGATAGTGTAGCTTCCCAACGGTGAAAGAATTTTTGAAATCGGTCCAGTAGTTTTTAAGTTTATTCGTTAAATACAAAAATACAAAACTTCATAATATTAGTATAGAAGTAAGTATAGACAGATAAACCACTGTTACTAAGCAACAATCACCGCAAATACGGTACTTTTTACATTACATAATGCAAATGAGGTTAAAAAACACACCTAACCTTGAAACGTCAGCCCAGTCAAGGTAAAAAGTTAATTTGACTACGGAAAATTCTTAGTACGGGATTGGAAGGATGCCCAATGATTTTCAATGGCTGGCTTCTTTTCAGATGACACTTAAATCGTCATATACAGACTGTAAATTTGTGTCAGCCTTTTAGTCTTTTTTTATTATGGATCGGGTTGCGCTTGACCACTATCTCACCTGATGGTAAGTGATGATGTGGTCGACGGTGTAACACGCTTGTCTAGAAGTAACCTATTCACTATTGACTTGAAAGACCCTGAGGTTGTAGCTATCGGGAAATACAGACTCCGGCAAGGAATTCCACTCCTTAGCTGTAGGCATAATGATTTTACGCACAGATTTTTCCAGCTGACCCAAGTACTGGTATCAGTATTATTTGCTTTAAGACGGTACCCTGACCAAAAAATCGGCATCAGATATGAGCATTCCTATTGGTCTAGCAGCACTGGTGGCGCATGAATTACAGTAGTGAATACGCCCAGATTTTAGAATAAAATCTTTATAAAATCGAATATCAGTCTTTTGAAAAAAATAATCTACAAAAATGTTCGTTATTAAATTGTCTATCCATTAGTGTTAGTACAAAAAATAATTAATGAACACTTTACGAGGAGATGCATAATATCAATAATTATTTCTCATTTTTATGTTTTTTTGGAAGGAGATTAGTGAAATATATACAACATTAAAAAAAAGCTAAATCTACCATTTTAGAATCAATATTATGTAGAATTTTAATGTATTTTTATTAATTGATATTTCTTTTTAAATAACGAGTAGATAGCTCCTAAAAACAGCACAAAAAAACGGCTTGCGCGGCGTTTTGCTCGGGGTACCGCCTTAATATTAAATTGTCAGCCCCGTTCTGTACCACTTCAGGGCTAAAGCCTTTCTTCTTCCCATTCCGCCCGGTGTGTGAAATTGTGGACCATGTGGACTTATCCGTCGATAGGTGTCAAATTCGTCCCGCTGTCTTCGCTTCGCCTGGGTCTACCGCAATTTCGCCGGACATTTTCCAAGACCCACCTTGGGATTGATTTAGCCCATTAGCCGTTCGACATGGGGCAGACGTGGCCGGCCCCGTCCCATTTAAGACGGTACCCTGACCAAAAAATCGGCGTGCGATATGAGCATTCCTATTGGTCTAGCGGCACTGGCGGGCACTGGCGGCGCATGAATTACAGTAGTGAATACGCCCAGATTTTAGAATAAAATCGAATTTTGGTCTTTTGAAAAAAATAATTCTACAAAAATGTTCGTTATTAAATTGTCTATCCATTAGTGTTAGTACAAAAAATAATTAATGAACACTTTACGAGGAGATGCATAATATCAATAATTATTTCTTATTTTTATGTTTTTTTGAAAGGAGATTAGTGAAATATATACAACATTTAAAAAAAAACTAAATCTACCATTTTAGAATCAATATTATGTAGAAATTTAATGTATTTTTATTAATTGATATTTCTTTTTAAATAACGAGTAGATAGCTCCTAAAAACAGCACAAAAAATGGCTTGCGCGGCGTTTTGCTCGGGGAACCGCCTTAAGTTTGGGTTTTTTGGGTGTCGTCGGTGATTTGTGTTTTGGCGCACAGAACTGTGTTCCTAATCTGTCAATTTGTCTCCCAGAATGCTGCGGTCCAAGAGAAGGGAGCCTTATTACGAATCTTGCTAGAGCAAAACGATACCGATTTTTGCGCAATAATGATTATTTTTAACCCCCGCCGGCAAAAGAGCGGTGTTATAAGTTTCACGTATATTGCTGTGTATCTGTGTGTCTGTCTGTGGCATCATAGCGCCTAAACGGATGAACCGATTTTGATTTGTTTTTTTTTGTTTGAAAGGTGATTTTGTCGAGAGTGTTCTTAGCTATGTTTGAATAAAATCGGTTTAGCCATTCAAAAGTTATGGGCGTTTTACTGTGTGAATCGGGTTATTTTCACAAGATAAATATGTCGGAGGTTTTTTAAATTTTACTTGTTACAATACAGAAGTTTTAAAGCTTTGGCGATTTTTTTAGAAATGATAATGAATGTATTTGACAAACAGCGAACGATTAGCAAACTATTGTGTTGGACCTACCATACCTACACTGTAGGTAATGCCGACTTTTATGACATAATGCGTTTGAATGCGCGATAATTTCTGATTGCTGTTTCTTCTATTCTAATATTACAGGAAAGATTTTTATTTTTGTATGTGACGAATAAACTTAAAAACCACTGGACCGATTTCAAAAATTCTATCACCGTTGGGAAGCTACACTATCCCCGGGTGACATAGGCTACTTTTTATCCCTGTATTCCCACGGGAACGGGAACTACGCGGGTTAAACCGCGAGGCGTACGCTAGTACAAAATAAAAGCCTTTATCATTTTAGCCGAACGATTACCACTGATGGAGCTAGTGTTTCCCAAGGGTCGCCACAGTGACTGGTTCTGCTATGCTTCTAGAATCCAACTGACTCCCGCTGAGTGATCGACCCCTTACATTTTGCCATTTCGACAATCGTTAAAAAATGAGAAAAAAACATGCTGTGCAGTCGGAGGATATATATTCGCGAACCGCCTGATCCTCCGACTGCACAGCATGTTTTTTTCTTGTTTACAGCTTTTTAGTTCGCTTCTTAAGCAGTCGGGTTTTTTTTTTTTACTACAATCTCCGTTTTTATTGAAATAAAATTATTTGATTTTGATTTTTAAATTAGCTTTTTTTATACAACTGTAATAATATTACAAAACACACTGAAAACATTTAATATTTCGAACGTAGGTAGTTTTAAAATATCAAGATATTACAGTCGCACTATAATGATGTAACAGTAACAATGTTGTAAACACAACACAGATAATTAAACAGCTGCTGCTGGATGCAGCCCTCTCGAATCTTGTGACAACGTGATACAGTGTTATGCTAGTACTAGGGGATAGGGCGAATCCCAAAGACAACCAAACCATTTTTACAATCTACCTTTTCACATTCTCCAACTGTTGACCTGCCTAAATTGTATTGTCAAAAATTATTTTAAACGATTTTAGTCTATTTTGTGTTTATTACGGTTGTCTCTTGTTTATGAATAAATAAACGTGTAATTTAAATTAGCCTCAACTCAAGTCATCGTTCCGCTTTTCGTGATGTGGAAGGTCTCCACAAATGGCAATACTTCCGTATCTCTAAATAATTTTTTCAAATTAAAAAAATAACTTTTCAATAACAAGCTTTTTAGCTCTCACCGTGCATTGTCATCTAAACCAAAAGCACGGTAAAGAGTGTATGCAAAATTTCATCTTAATCGGTTGAGGATAACTGCTTTAAAATTAAGTTGCAAGATTGTATCCACATAGCTACTACTCGTAACAATAATAAACTATCAAGGCAACGTAAATAAAATCTTGCAAAAAAAAACTGCTCACTGTCTAGAGAAGAGAAAGTTTTTTTTAAATTATTGAGTAGCTGTCCCACGCGGCTTCGCTCCCATCAACTGGCTACCTACCTACCCTCCTATTGGTCGTAGCGTAATGTTACATAGCCTATAACCTTCCTCGATAAATGGACTATCCAACACAAAAATAATTTTTCAATTCCAACCAGTAGTTCCTGAGATTAGCGCGTTCAAACAAACAAACTCTTCAGCTTTATAATATAACCTATTGACCACTATCTCACCTGATGGTAAGCGATGATGTGGTCGCCGGTGTAGCATGCTGACCTAGAAGAAACCTATTCACTCTTGACTTAAAGACTCCCAGGTTGTAGCTATCAGGAAATACAGACTCCGGCAGGAAATTCCACTCCTTAGCTGTACGCATAATAAAAGTATTCCCAAAACGTTTGGTGCGTATGGGATTGTGTATTATTGATCGAAGGAAAGCCCCGTCTTTTGTCACGAAACCCTAAAAAAATGCGACCCTTATTGATGTAAGGATCTCCTTTTTTTAGGGTTCCAAATCCCATAATTCTTATGTACTCGTACACAAAGTTGTCATGGACAATGCTTACCTTTTAAATAAGTTTTCTATTAAAAAATCAACAATGAGTGCATACAGAGAATGATTTTCAAACAAATTCCGTTCCCACACTTATTTATAAAGGAATCCATCCATCTGTATGAAACCAAGCGTAAGCGTGTCATTTTTACCCGACTGCCGAAGGAGGGTAACGTGTTTATGTTTGTTCATATGTGGCGTTGTAGAGACTAAACGCGTTGGCCTATTTCTTATTCCAAACCCATCGTGTGGGGTATCAACATAAAGGAGTTTCTTGTGCATTCTTCTCCATAACAAGCTACTTTCCGAATGCACGGTACAATCAACTTTTATTCCATGTAAATTTAAAAAGTATGGAGTTTCTTGTGCATTCTTCTCCATAACAAGCTACTTTCCGAATGCATGGTAGAATCAACTTTTATTCCATGTAAATTTAAATTGTGACATTCAAAAGTGCCGCTTGGTGGCCCAGTTGAAATAAATATCTTTTGTCTTGTCTTTGTCTTAAAGGGTTTTCAAGAATAAATTGTTAACTAAAAAGTTATAATAAAAAAGTTAATTCATAAAATAAAAATAAAAACCCGACTGCAACTAAAAAGACGTAAACAAGAAGAATAGCAGTTGGAACTGCACAGCATGATTCCGCCGGGATACACCTGGTTTTGGTCAGCCAGCTCGCAAATATTATATAATAATATATCCTCCGACTGCACAGCATGATTTTCTTGTTGTTTACGTCTTTTTAGTTGGCTTTCTAAGCAGTCGGGTTTTTTGTTTTTATTATTATAACTCCCTTTGTTGACACTCAAAGTACATTCGCGTCATCTATTTAGATTTATGTTTATGGTGCTTAACGTGTAAATTCCTTGTACCTAGTACCTATTATCATTCTATGAAACCATGTCTATAATCCTATTGTATATTACAGTAAGTACTGTATAATATTTACTCACAGTTCAAAAGTAGGTACTAAACAAATAAGTAAGTAGGTACATACGCGTCGGGTTTCCCCGAGCATTGAGGAAAACGCTGTGTCAAAATAAATGAAATTCTCGCGAAACGCGGTCATCGCAATCTGGTTGGTGTCTGGTGTGGTCCTCTTCCTTTTAAAGTCTCCACTAGATAACAAAGAATAAAAGTGATTTATCCGACTTGTACCAAAAATTATATTAACTTAAAAACATGATTTTTTGTATATGGAGGGATTTTGATAACCTTGTAAAAACAATTATATCCGTTTAAATCGTATGAGGAGCTCGTGGCTAAATAATAACAGCCGCACTGGTCGATCATCAAGGTTAAGCAACGCTTGCCGAGGTCGGTCCGTGGATGGGTGACCATTTCAACATTTACCGAGTTTCCTCCGTGCCTCGGAAAGCACGTTAAGCCGTTGGTCCCGGCTGTCATTTGAAGAATCTTTGACAGTCGTTACGGGTAGTCAGAAGCTTGAGATCTGACACCAGTCTTGCTAAGGGGTATCGTATTACCCAGTTACTGGGTTGTGGAGGTCAGATAGGCAGTCGCTCCACGTAAACCACTGGTACTCAGCTGAGTCCAGTTAGACTGGAAGCCGAACCCAAAATAGTTGGGAAAAAGCTAGGCAGATTGTTATTATATCATGTAATTCGGTCCACGCGTTTAGGAGATATTAATTCATTACTGAAAATAAATTCATGCCAAGTGAAAGCGTCAAGGACGCCCCTTACCGCGATATCGCGTTGGCGACGTCTTTACATTTTTACCGACTTCAAAAAAATGAGGTAATCAATTCAATTCGCTGTCGTTAGTTAACACGAATGACAAAGTTAATTCAAATTACCCACTAACCCAGAAATGTAATATTCTTATTTTTTACAATAGCTACCGTCTATGCGCATCTGTACTTGAAATTGCTTAAGTTTTGTTTTATATTTTATTTCTCCTCGTAAGTGATTTGTAATCTTTGAGAAATAAAGAATTTTAAACCGTATACTTACGTATGTAATATTGGTGGAATAGCCCAATATTCACATATGTTACTCTAATTGGGCTTCTTAACATGTGTGCTAAATTTCATAAGTGTATGTTTGTTTGTATGTATGTATGAATGTTTGTCCACCCTTTTCTCCGAAACTACTTATCAGATCGTGAGCGTTTTTTTTTGTATCGATGAGTATCGATTTTCGACACCGACTTCCGAAACGAAAGTTATTTTGCACTTTTTAGTGTTTTGCTCTTGAAGTCGGTTAATTTTTTTGTGAAAATGTTTTTATTTTCGCATCGTTTTGAAATATGTATTGGAATACATTGGTAGACAGGTGTTGGACACTTTTTTTTTATCTTGCGTAAAGGGCAATGCCCATTTTTGGCCACGAAACGCCCAACAATTTGTTTTAGTTTAAAAAAACGATATTGTTTTATATTTATTAATCGCGGTATTCATTTAACGAAACAAGATTGCAACATTTTTGCAAAAAAAAAAAGTACCGAAAAAATCAAATGAAATAATGTAATCATTGGTTTGTGGGTAAAATAAAAAGTGTTGCCAATAATTAATTTCATTCAAAATATACTGGATTATCTTTTATTCAATAGATTTTTTATGGTGTAATTATTATAATGCCAATATTATTAGTTTTTTGCGATTATTATTATGATGTTATGATAATTAAACAAGCGAAATGCTAGTTGATATACCATAAATTCTTTAGATCATAACAAACAAATGCAAATGCTACTGCACAATTTAACTGTCATTCTTATATTTTTTTCAAAATACATTTTTAACAGAATTATTAAAACTAAAATAAACATAATAATAATCTTTGGGGCGCTATCATTACTTCGTTCGTTGATTAATTCGTGTATTACAAAAAATCGATATCGATTCATGGATTTTTATGTCTGTTAAGTGGCAACATCGAATCTGACATTATGACAGCACGGTTATCTGTCATATGTGTAAATCAGTAATTATCTAAATAATCACAACCCGTTTGCATTTGTATTATTTTGTTTGTTTTGTTTGTTGCTGGTAGAAGTGCAATTATAAAGTATTGTTGCAATTGTATTCTCGGCCGTCAAACGGTAGGATGCGGTGCCCAAATTATGACAGTAATATGGTATTTGGGTTGGGCACGGCATCGGGCTATTTTCCCTCCTGCTCAATTTCTGGATGATGTACTAATTGTTTATGATGCAAATGATGTATAAGATCATTAAATACATAATAGATCTAAAAAAACTGGATAATATATGTATGTATTATAGAAAAATGATTGTAAAAAAACTGTATTTGTGAAATAAAAGACCATTTAATATCTTAACAAGCCGGACTTTTTTCTAAACCAATTCCTATACCATTTAATTCTTTAAATAGCATATTATCATTTACATATGCTTTTATATGTGGGCACCCAGGGCCAAAGTGTCTATGGACTGTGGGCATTCCCCTTTATGCTCAACTAGCGGACGCCTCGCGGTTTCACCCGCGTAGTTCCCGTTCCCGTGGGAATACAGGGATAAAAAGTAGCCTATGTCACCCGGGGATATTGTAGCTTCCCAACGGTGAAAGAATTTTACAAATCGGTCCAGTAGTTTTTAAGTTTATTCGTTACGTACAAAAATACAAATCTTTCCTCTTTTTAATATTAGTATAGATTAATGAATAATTGTTAAGGTTCACGGTACAGGCCGGTACTTACCCGTTATTGAAATTAATTCTGTGAATGAATATTATGACTGCAACTAATTACCAACAGATACCAGTTTTTTGCAGCCGATTGCTCGAACAGTTCCTGCCCGTATCTATAGTATAGTAACCGCTGATTTCGGAATAAACAAGTAAAATTTAAAAAACCCCCGACACATTTATTTTGCGAAAACATCCCCATTCAAACAGTAAAACGCCCATAACTTTTGAACGGCTGAACCGATTTTATTCAAACATAGCTAAGAACACTCTCGTCAAATTAAACTTTCAAACAAAAAAAACTATATCAAAATCGCTTTATCCGTTTAGGCGCTATGATGCCACAGACTGACACACAGATACACAGCAACACACGTGAAACTTATAACAAGGGGTCTTTTTCCGGCGGGGGTTATAAATATAAAGTTGAGTAGGTACCTACCTAATTGCTAAAGGCCTTTTTTAAGGTTGAACTAGTCGACGGCACGAACTATTTTGTGCACAGGGTTAAAATGCATGCTCTCTATCCGACAACACGTGCGAAAGAGATAGATGCTGTGATGAGCAGTAAGTAACTAGTTCGCGTACGAATTAGCATTTCTGCAAATTTGTATCGAAATGGATGATGATTTAGGACGAACACGAGCGCGCGGATTTTATAAATGTATATTTTCAAAATAAAATTATTTACATTGTTGAATTACAAATCTATCCCTGTATGGAGGCCGTTTTGCAATTTTCCTTCTTCTTATGGTATTTATTTCCGCCCAAAGATGCGTTAAAATTTGTGTTCAAATATGGAACTTACGACGCTCATAACTTTCAAATATATGTTTTTTTACATTTTTGTTTCCATACAGGACATATATAATGATGAGACAAATTGATATCATTTTTTATTTTGAACGTACATCGTCAAACAGTGGAGTAATCTCTAGACTACGTTTGTATGGAAGAATTTTCGACTAGTGTAACATTAAGAGAAAACCTCAGACAAGGTCATGTAACACTCACAACGGATCTTTGTGTCTCTGAATTAGCTGCAAAACCCTGCGCAGTAGCTATTTTTGTGTCAATATTGAAGATACACAGATAGCATTGTATAACTGTCTCTTTCACTCGCTTACGTTTGTCGCATCGTCCTATCTCGCTTACTCTATGCAGTATACTCGATGACAAACTGTTTCTTGCGCAATGGTTGGCAGAGACAACTTTAGAGACACAAAGATCCGCTGTGACTACTAAACTCGTTTCAGAAACCACAAACCGACCGAGAACTCTTCTCAGAATAACAATTATTTGGTTTGGTGTGATAGGTTGCAAGCGACTACTGTGCATGGTATGGGGTCCTGAACTCCTGAGCATCGTTGGTTCAATCCCCAAGTCGGGCAATAGATTAGTCAAACAGACTACCCCAGCCGCCTCAGTGTAAATTTAGCTTTATATATAGTTCAGGGTCAGGTGAAATAGTGGTCAAACGCGAGCCTATCGTTAAATAAAAACCGGCCAAGTGCGAGTCGGACTACCATTATCGCAAAAAACGGCAAAAAAAACACGTTTGTTGTATGGGAACCCCACTTAAATATGTTGTTATAGCGGCAACAGAAATACATCATCTGTGAAAATTTCAATTGTCTAGCTATCACGGTTCATGAGATACAGCCTGGTGACAGACAGACAGATGGATCGTGGAGTTTTAGTAATAGGGACCCGTTTTTACCCTTTGGGTACGGAACCCTAAAAACAAAACACTACAAAGCGAAAAATTACTTTCTTTTCCGAAGTCGGTGTCTTTGATACCTATTTCTTTTCGTTTTTGACACCGATTTCCAAAAGAAAGTTATTTTACACTTTGTAGTGTTTCGTTTTGGCAGTCGGTTTTTTTTCTCTTTTTAATTTTGGTACCTACCAATATTAACATGAAAATACGCATTAGTAAGGATATCTTAAAAGCTTATCGTCAGATCTTGATCAAAATTAAACGCACTAGCTTTCAAATAAAAAAACAATCATCAAAATCACTTCATAATTGGCGGAGTAATCGCGCATCAAACATACAAAAACATACAGTCGAATAGAGAACCTCCTTCTTCTTTAAGTCGGTTGAAAATTGCCTATTTACCCGACTGCCTAAGTAAGGTAATGTGTTTATCAGTCTATGTATGTATGTTTGTTCCTATGTGGCGTTCCAAACGTTCGCCGATTTTGATGATTCATACTTCAATCGATTCGTCATAATCTTGCGAGTGTCACTGGCTTCATTAAAATTGGAAAATAGAAAAATGGCGGCTTTTGGGCGCCATTTTATGGAGGCCCAATTTTACACAGCCGCCAATTATATACTAACCGGCACTCATAAAATTATTATGAACTGAAACGTCAATAGAATAAAAAACTTAAAAAAAAAACTACCGACTTCCAAATGAAAAACTACAAAGTGAAAAATAACAGTCGGTGTCTTTCGTAGGTACCAATTTTCCGATATGGACACCGACTACCAAAAATTAAGTTATTTTTCACTTTGTAGTTTTTCATTTGGAAGTCGGTAGTATATTTTGGCAAAATAGTTTTTTTATTTTTATTATTTTAGTTTTACCTACCTAATAGGCAAGTTGTTTAGTAAGTTCTCTATAACGCCAGAATAGATTAGCCGAATAACATGAAACTTGAACATACCGGTGAAATGAGAGATATGCGTACCCCTTTAGAGCGTACTGGCGTGATGTTATGTTATGAAATGGTATAAACAATAAACAGACATGCGATTGCAGCAATCCCGAGAGGTTTGCCGTTATTTATTAAAGAGTTCTGTTGTATATCTCCGAAGTTCTTCATCAGACCTTCACCAAATTAAAATGGGACCAATTTCGAAATATACTCTTACAAACAAAAAAAAATAATTTTCAAAATCAGTCCACAATTGACGGAGATATCGGTAAACATACACATAAAAAAAAAAAAACATATATAAAGTCGAACATAGAACCTCTTTCTTTTTGGATGTTCGGTTTAATATTCATCGGGGAATAACAGTCTGGTTGGGATCGGTCATCATACGCCTCATTCGTTCGTCGTACACGTTCAATTTAGGATCGTTTGCCTTAATTGTCCAGCTGTACGCTTATTGCTTTCATTTGAACTTATTCATTTGTGCTTGAACTTTTATATACTCTTAAGTCTGAAATCCCTTTTGAATGTTACTTTGATGAAGCATCAATTTGCTTATACCTAGCAGTTATCTACTGGATATTATAGCCTCTCCAATAGCACGCCTTTTTTCTCGATTCTCGACATCTGGTTTTAGTCAGCCAGCTCGCGAACATGTATCCGCCGACTGCACAGCAATGATTTTCTTCTTGTTTACGTTAGTTTAGTTCGCTTTTTAAGACGACGACTAACGCTAACGACCTTGAGGGAACAAAACGTGCACTCGTTTCACACCCGCGCGACCCAAAATTTAGTTTTTTGTACTTTCCTTATTATTCTTTGACTTTAAAAAAAAAGCTTCAGATCAAAATGTAGATAATTAATTTGTCTTTTATATGGTGTCGATTTCATTAAAATACGCCCAGCGGTTTTGGTGTGATTGTCGTGTTTTTGTCCGTTTTAGACATAACTTTACAAATTAATTACACTATGTTATACGAATAAAACTCAAAATTTGCTCAGATGAAATTATTAAGAAAATGGTCTACTATAACATATATTTTTTCCAATAAATTACGACTGGCCGTTTAGACGTGATTCTCATTTTAAAATCAGCTACTCATGGGAATCGGCGCCTTAAGCAGTCGGGTTTTTTGTTTGCTTGGTATGTATGTTTCTATGAATATTTGTAATGGAATCTCTGAACGTGATTTTCACCCCCTTCAAAATGTCGGATTAATTTGAAACTTTGCACACTTATCAAGGACCAATGACAATGCAATAATTTAAATAGTTTGTCCCATTATCCTTATCAGGCTCTTCAGAATTCGCGATTGAACTAAAAAGGAAAAAATAAATAATACCTAGTTTAAAAACAACGAAAAAATACGCTTTAACAAAAACAAACCAAAAAGTAGAAAATAATTATCAATATAAATTTATTGATAATTATTTTCTACTTTTTGTTTAAGAATAGTGTGATTAACAAAAAAAAAATATTTAAAGAAGTGTAGACATAAATCTAACTAGATAACGCAAGTCCCTCCATCTGTATGAAAACCAAGCGTGCCACTTTTTCACACACAATTTAAAAACAAATTTACTTACCAATGAAAGAAATCAGTTGCATTGCAATGCCTCGGCCAACTTTTTCTAACCATTCCTTACTGCTCAATATGGGATAAAAAGGCATTTTTCTAGATTACGGTGGATTTCCAAAAAAGTGGAATTAACAAAAAAAATATATTGTAAAAAAGCGTGG
Organism: Orthosia gothica; assembly: GCA_949775005.1. Lineage (NCBI taxonomy): Eukaryota > Metazoa > Arthropoda > Insecta > Lepidoptera > Noctuidae > Orthosia > Orthosia gothica. The sequence continues at coordinate 17,323,440 of OX459055.1, forward strand.
GATACTTTTTAAGATATTATCAAAATGAGTCTACTGTAACCGATATCTTTCAATAAAATATTATAACAATTGCATCAACCACACAGTAATTAACATTTTTTTTTGTTATATATTCTATTCTTAATTTAAATTTATTGAAAATTATTTTCTACTTTTTAGTTTGTTTTATTTAAAGCTTGTTAGGGTTCCGTAGCCAAAAGGCAAAAAACGGAACCCTTATAGATTCGTCATGTCTGTCTGTCTGTCTGTCTGTCTGTCTGTCTGTCCGTCCGTATGTCACAGCCACTTTTTTCGGAAACTATAAGAACTATGCTTTTGAAACTTGATAAGTAGATGTATTCTGTGAACCGCATTAAGATTTTCACACAAAAATTGAACAAAAACATAAAATTTTGGGGGTCCCCATACTTGAAACTGAAACTAAAAATATTTTTTTTTCATCAAACCCATACGTGTGGGGTATCTATGGATAGTTCTTTAAAAATGATATTGAGGTTTCTAATATAATTTTTTTCTAAACTTAATAGTTTGCGCGAGAGACACTTCCAAAGTGGTAAAATGTGTGTCCCCCCCCCTGTAACTTCTAAAATAAGAGAATGATAAAACTAAAAAAAAAATATGATGTATATTACCATATAAACTACGACCGAAAATTGGTTTGAACGAGATCTAGTAAGTAGTTTTTTTTAAATACGTCATAAATCCTAAACCGCAATTTACCAAGCACGGAACCCTTCGTGCGCGAGTCCGACTCGCACTTGGCCGGTTTTTTTTAAACTATTTTCTCTATCCATCAACATCAAAAAAGTCTAATATAATAAACAATATATTTATTTTATTTTGATTTATTTATTAAATACTCTTTTTGCTTTGAAAAAGCTAGTTACGCACCCAGAATACAGGAGTAATTCCTAGTGTGGGCCAACGCAAACAGCCAAAATTTTTGTTATAGTAAAATTTTAGTGAGAACTAGACGTTCAACATAGCCGAAAACAGCTTATTTTACTTAATGCGTATAATATTCCTCAATGTTAACGCAGTACTGGCCGTGCGCCCGCTCGATGGCAAAATATCAATATTGAACCTTCTTTTAACAGTTTTGTTTGCAAATTATTATTTAATTTACATAAGCTATGTTAGTTATGAAGAAATTCCAGCCATAAATTTTTCCGTGTAAAAATATCGTTTTGGAGAAGTTTCCAAAGATGCGAAAAAATATCGTGTTGTTAATTATTTTTTTAAAGCAAAACTATTTGTTACACGATAAAACCTTGTGTTCAAACATCATCATCTTTTTTTTCAAACCTTTTAACCTAGCCGTTACTAAGGAGTATGCTTTAGAAAGTTACCGTTTTACGGCACTAAAGGGTATGTAGGCCTTTCAGAGGGGACTCTAGTGAGACTTTATCCATACAAACACATTCTGCTGTTTTCTTCGTGGATAATGCCTCTAGAGCAATGATTTTTTTCCATAAAATCTAGGTCTAATTAATACGTGCCTGTATCATTTCCTTTTTTCCAAAACATAATCACAAAAAGAAATATGACAATCCAAAAATCCGAAAAAAATGCCCGTTTTTACCGCCATGTTCAGAAGACTTTCAGACAAAATTTATAAGTTTTTAACAAAAAAGGAAATAATAGGAGCATAGATATACTTTTCCTCTAAATTTTGATATAAGAATTTTTTAGATCAGACCAGTTTTCATGAAGAAAACAGCAGAATACGAAACGTCTTTTAGTCAAAGTTTTTGTAGGTAAAATCAGCCTGAGCTGAGCCCTTTCGCACTTTAAGGGGTGAGGTTGGAGGTGACGCGACGGCAATAGTTTCTTCAAATACCTATTTTTCAAATTCCTGTTGACTAGAGTCCGCTCTTAAATACTCCTTTCACTATACAGGAGTAAATATAATAATAGCCAACCTAGACGTCTACCACAACAAAAAAACTTACTTTACCTAAGTTATTTCTAGCCAGTACAAAGGTTATCGCTTCGTGACTCACGGCATTTAACTTTGAACTTGAAACATTTACATTGTACGCTTGGTAACAATATAGTAACACGTGTTAAGTGGATCGATAAGTAAATTATGTATTGTATGTTTATATTACATGTTATTTACTACATGTTTTTTTTCAACCTGTACTGTATGCGTTTGTGTGAGAAAGAGCATGGTAGCTACAACCTGGGAGTCTTTAAGACGACGACTAACGCCAACGACCTTGAGGGAACAAAACGCGCACTCGTTTCACAGCCGCGCGACCCAAAATTTAGTAGTTTTTTGTACTTTCCTTATTATTCTATGACTTTAAAAAAAAAAAGCTTCAGATCAAAATGTAGATAATTAAATTGTCTTTGATATGGTGTCGATTTCATTAAAATATGCCCAGCGGTTTTGTTGTGATTGTCGTGTTTTTGTCCGATTTAGACATAACTTTACAAATTAATTACACTATGTTATACGAATAAAACTCAAAATTTGCTCAGATGAAATTATTAAGAAAATGGTCTAATATAACATATATTTTTCCAATAAATTACGACTAGCCGTTTAGACGTGATTCTCATTTTAAAATTAGCTACTTAAGGGAATCGGCGCCTTAAGTCAAGAGTGAATAGGTTACTTCTAGACAAGCGTGCTTCACCGTCGACCACTTCATCGCTTACCATCAGGTGAGATAGAGCATTCCTTGACTGTTCATTCCCGGGTGAAGTTCTCCCCACAACCATCGCCACATGTCTTCGATTGTTTGGTTCTGTATCTCATGAACCGTGATAGCTAGGCAGTTGAAATTTTCACAGATGATGTATTTGTGTTCCCGCTATAACAAAAAATACTAAAAACCGAATAATTATTTTATATGTAAGTGGCGCTCCCATACAACAAACGTGACTTTATTGCCGTTTTTTTTGCGATAATCGTACGGAACCCTTCGTGCTCGAGTCCGACTTTTGTCCAATTACCACCTTATATTTTATCTTTCAGTCAGGCCTTTAGTTTTCATGTAAAGTAGGTAGGTACTTTACTAATAAAAGTACCGCTTATTTAGAAACAAAAGACATTGTCCTTACTTTCAATAGCTTACAATTGAAGCCTTGAAGGCTGTATGATGATTGTGTATTAAGCTACCTATGTCTATGTTACATACGTTTATGTATGTATTACGTTTTCGATCTTCGTTCTTCGTGTAGGTAAATAAAAGCCGTATAAAGTTGTGCGTTTCAATTTGGACATTTTATTCTGACAAAACCCAGGTGTATGTAGTTCTTTCCTCATAACGACTATTATTATTAAGGCCTAACCAAAAAATCAGCATGAGATATGAGCATTCCTATTGGCTTAGCGGCACTGGTGGCGCATGAATTACAGTAGTGTATACGCCCAGATTTTAGGATAAAATCTTTATAAAATCAAATTTTAGTCTTTTGAAAACAAAATTACGACAAAAATGTTCGTTATTAAATTGTCTATCCATTAGTGTTAGTACAAACAATAATTAATGAACACTTTACGAGGAGATGCATGTTATCAATAATTATTTCTCATTTTTATGGTTTTGTTGAAAGGAGATTAGTGAAAAATATACCTCGTTAAAAAAAAGGATATGACCATTTTAGAATCAATAATATGTAGAAATTTAATGTATTTTTATTAGTTGATAATTCTTTTTAAATAACGAGTAGATAACTCCTAAAAACAGCACGAAAAACGGCTAGCGCGGCGTTTTGCTCGGGGTACCGCCTTAATAGCTGTGCATTTTATTTCGTCCTCCCATCTATTTCAGGGTCTTCCTTTGCTTCTTTTGCCTATTGGCCAGCAATATCAATAGGTACATATAATAAATCTGTAGAAAAATCGAAAATATTTTTCAAACAGAAATGCCAGTTTGTTAGAGGATAACCAACAGAACCCATTTCCTGGATTTTTTAATTTTTTGTCTGTTTAGTTGTGCACACATCACGTAAAATGTACGAAACCAATGTATCTAGATAACCTAGATAAATTTTATAATAATTGTGCGTAACTTGAAGTATTACTTAGTCTTTGTTTCATCGCAATCGGTTAACTCTATCAAAAGATATTTGAATTTAAAGTGTTCAAGAAGTAAAATATCACAACACTCGCAATTCAGATTCTCGGACAGTTGAACTCCATATTCGATAGATGGCGTTGTGTATTTGACGTCATTTTCTTACTCTAGAAAAACTATTGGTAGGTAAGTAGGTAAGCACGTATGTATGTAGGATAGTAGGGAAGGGTAGGCAATTGACGGGAGTGTCGCCGCGGGCTTATCTAGTTTGAAATAAATGCTTGGAGTCTAAGTTGAAGCCACCCCATTGGACCAGAGAATGCAAAGTGGTCCCCCGATTCAAAGGATACCTATTCGAGGTAGCCTTCTCTAGACAGACTTGCCCGGGCTTACAGGCCATGTCCGCCTCCGGACCTCAGTACTAGGTCTGTCCTATGTCTGTATTGTTCCTGACCGTCATTAACAGAAACCTACTTCGTCGGGGAATTCCCGCAAACCCCACTTTTTACCCGACTGCCGAAGGAGGGTAATGTGTTTATCAGTCTATGTATGTATGTTCCTATGGGGCGTAGAGACCAAACGCGTTGGCCGATTTTTATGATTAATAAGTCAATCGATTCGTCCTAACCCAGCGAGTGTCACTGGCTACATTGAAATTGGAAAAAAAAGGGCGGCTTTTGGGCGCTATATTGTGGGGCACATTTTTTTTTTCTCCTTAACTTATCGTGTGGGGTATCAAAATAAAGGATTTTAAGAGGTGATTAAAAAATAATACTTATTTGTTTAAATGTACCTACCTAATTCTAAAAAAAAATACTAAAATGATATAAATAAAAAAAAAAAAAAACAAAAAATCAAAAAATAACCGACTGCTTAAAAAGCGAACTAAAAAGACGTAAACAAGAAGAAAATCATGCTGTGCAGTCGGAAGATACATATTCGCGAGCTAACTGACCAAAACCAGATGTATCATCGCTTTCATAGCATTCGCTTTTTAAGCAGTCGGGTGTTTTTTTTAAATTAACTTTTTATAGTTCAGATTTCAGTCCAAATTCATGTTTGGACTGAACTCTAAAAGTGAACATAACCTCCAGTTTGTTATTAATGTTTTCACTCATCGTGAATAACTGGTTTTTGTTCTTCAAAATACTAATTTAAATAATGCAGTTTTGTTTCCAAGGTGATACATAGAAGACTAGAATTAATTTACAAGTCGTTGACTCCGAGCAGTTAGGCATAGATATTTATTTATTTTGATAAGTAGAGGACATGCTCCCAATTTGCCGGTTCGCTTGAATTTCAGAAAAATAAATTATACTAAGAAACCGCGTCGATTGTACTATTTTCATCAGTACCATTTATTTATAAGTATTTGCTTTGTCATAGTCGGTTAACTATTCGAGATATCTTATACCCGTGACATACTGGAGTTCCAGTGACGCTCTGTGGTCTTCTTCATCAGTTCCACTTCACCAAATAATACTTTCAGAGTGCAAATGATTGCATTGTTGGTGAAAATACCAAAACGCTAAATATATGCCTATAATAATTGAGGAATTCCCTCAATTTGAAAAGGATCCCATCATCAGAACCTGACCTGATAAATATGGGACCACCTGGGAAGTATACTCTTTCAAACAAAAGAAGAATTTTCCAAATCGGTTCAGGCGTCATTGAGTAATCGGGGAAGAACCAAAAAAAAAAACCGACGAATTGAAGGCCTCCTCCTTTTTTTGAAGTCGGTTAAAAATTGGGTTAAAGACGCTTCGGATGATCAAGTCTGTGAAGGAAATACAATAATAATTCCCCATGGTTTTTCGCGATTAAGTAAATGCCGTAGTGAACGGCATGACTCACAAGGTCCCCTGGCACCTTTGCTTCCTACTGCAGCTCTTCCGTGATGCCAGTTCCGTTAGCTATTATTGTATAGATTTTACCGGCACATCATGCTTAACATGCGTGTTTTGTTTATCCCTGACAAGAAATACCGTGAATTAAGTAATTTTCTGAATGGCGGTGATAAGATTCTCCGCGAAAGAATGACCCTAGAAAGGGCAGGATAGGTAGGGTAGGGTTAGCACCAAATGATACTTTCTGAGTGCTAATGTTTGCATTGTTGATGAAAATACTAAAATCGCTATATAATAATTGAGGAGTTCCCTCGATTTCTACAGGATCCCACCCTGAAGACCATGGTACCACCTGGGAAGTATACTCTTTGAAACAAAAGATTTTTTTTCAGAATCGGCCCAGGCGTCTTTGAGTAATCGGGGAACAATCATAAAATAAAAATAACCGGCCAAGTGCGAGTCGGACTTGCGCACGAAGGGTTCCGTACTTGTTAAATTGCGGTTTACGATTTATGACGTATTAAAAAAAACAACTTACTAGATCTCGTTCAAACCAATTTTCGGTGGAAGTTTACATGGTAATGTACATCATATATATTTTTTTACTTTTATCATTCTCTATTTTAGAAGTTACAGGGGGGGGGACACATTTTACCACTTTGGAAGTGTCTCTCGCGCAAACTATTCAGTTTAGAAAAAAATTATACGAGAAACCGCAATATCATTTTTGAAGACCTATCCATTGATACCCCATACGAATGGGTTTGAAGAAAAAAAATTTTTGAGTTTCATTTTCAAGTAAATTTATTGTTTTTTTTTCTGTTTTTGTGTGAAAATCTTAATGCGGTTCACAGAATACTTACCAAGTTTCAACGGCATAGTTCTTATAGTTTCGGCAAAAAGTGGCTGTGAAATACGGACGGACAGACAGACAGACAGACATGACGAATCTATAAGGGTTCCGTTTTTTGCCATTTGGCTACGGAACCCTAAAAATGAGGTTCCGACGAAATGAGAGCATCCTCCTTTTTTGAATTCGGTTAAAAATAAAAAAGTGGTGAAGACGCTTCGGTTCGGACGATCTTAGTTTGTGATACCCTGCACGGTGGATCAGACCGGAATAGAAAATATTATAAAAAAAAACTGATCCCCCAGGGGATCAGATTGAGGGGATCCGACCGGAACAAATCATCAATTGGTAGGTAGAGTAGGTAGGAGGGTAGCGTAGGCACTAGAAGGCACGCTTTTGTTTGCTATAGATGGGTATTCTTGATACTTGCCCTGATTTAAACTATCACTTATATAAGGCCATAGGTAATTTTTTATGCAGATAAAAATGCACGATTCCAGTGTGGCATATTTATCGAAGCCAAAGATTTGACAGGAGGTAATTTTGTCAAATCAAAGACTTGATCAGGCTTTCATATCAGCCGACTAAGTCCAGCAGTGGACGTCTTTTGGCTGATACGAAGAGTTAGTGTCTCCCCTAAGTGTCGCCGCATCGCCCGATCCTATGCGTCTCGCATCCAGCGGAGTCCTACAATCTTAACGAGTTTATCGATCTACCTAGTAGGAAACCTTCCAAAACAGCATCTGCAGGTACGCAGTCGCCACTCCAGAACTTCTAGCAATATGCCCTGCCTACTGCCACTTAAGTTTGGCAATCCTTCGGGCTATCTCGGAAACTTTAGTCCTCCTGCGAATGTCTTCATTTCTAATATGATCACGCAAGACAAGACACGACACTAGTATATTTAGAACCCGGAAACCAGCATGAAATGCAGTTGTTAGGTATTGTTAATTACCTAGTTTAAAAGTAATTACTGTTAAACTTTCCGCGTGTTTATTAGATTCTTAAAATAAAACTTAATCGTTTCTGCTTTGATGTAGTGCAAAAAATATAGGCGATTTCTAGACGAATGGTACTAATCTCACTGAAAAAGTTATAAAAATAAATGTAGATGGATGGAGAAGGAGATGAAGATCAAAGAAAAGATTTATTTCAGGTTAGCTAACAAATGGTTTACACATTACATTCATATAAATACACGATATACATTTATAAGTGCAACAATTATTTCCAACTAACACCACATGCACTTATTTGATTTGATTATAAATATAAATTATTGCAATTAGTTATGGATAATGAATGACAAAAAAATTGTTTACGACTAAGCATAAATCGAGGAATTTAACAAACAAATCAAGATTAATTAATTACATTAAATTAAAAATATTATATTGATTGATTATAGAATAGCAGATGAATAAATTAAATTAAACTAAGATTCAATATTTGGTTTACTAGGTAAACCAAATATTGAATCTTAGTTTATCATATAAATATAGTAGTTTATCATATATATCATTAGATAATAATAAAAATTAAATAACGTTAAATTGGTATATAAATTAATAAATTGGCAATCATATTAGGTATCTCTTATTTGAGCGAATAGTATATAATAATTAATTTACAAAATTTGCCTATGCTATCGTGGTGCACGTCAATCAGGTCACTGCAGCTATTTTGCACATTCGCGGTACTGGTGAGTTAGCACCTAGGACAGTTCTACGCAAGGGTGGGTAAAGCGGAGTGATGGGATTTCGAGGATAGCGGGATGGGGCACGAAACTTGAGGCGATTCAGTAACTGTGGGCAGTCTTTTTGCTTTCTGAGGAGTTAAACAGAGCATCCATTACTTCTCTTCGAGTTGATAACGAGAGCATTCTGAAAGCTTGCAGCCGGGACACATAAGAAGGCAACTGCTTGCTTTTCCCTTTGGAAAGATGGGTGGACTGTGTGAGGAGTGATATGAAAGAAAAGAGAGTCAGTGATAGCGTGTCGGGGGACAGGACGGTATGGAAGAAAAAAACGTGTTGCGCCGACCACAAGTAACATGGCACAAGCGCAGTAAGATCATGATAATGGTTCGAATCTTAAGTGAAAACCAAAGAAACCTGTGCCGTCCAAAAGCGCGTTGGTTTGACCATATTGCCAACCATGGGCAGGGCTATTTTCAAGGGGTGTATGCCACCTCGAATATGATAGGTTTTCTTTTGCTCATTAATACAGTTATAGCACTTAGTTGACTCATGCAGAAAAGCTTGAGAAGAAAACGAAGAAGGATGCAAAAAATTTAGCATCTCGGCTCAGAGATCCTAGTCTCTTTAATATGAAGGTATTTTTAACCCCCGACCTGTGTATTTGTGTATCTGACTGTGGCACTATAGTTCCTAAACGAATGAACCGCTTTTAATTTCGTGTGTGTTAGTGTGTAGAGTGTTCTTAGCAATGTTTGCTGAAAATCGGCTCAGCCGTTCTGAAGTTATGGGCGTTTTAATTTTTGAATCGGGGTATTTTCGCAAAATATCGTGTCATAATTACGTGTTCAATAGATTGTCGTTCGAAGCGTGTCTACTACTAGATAAATTATGTAGTGTGAAATAAAAATGTATCAAGTTTTTTTTTTAATTTTACTTGTTGAGAGTATTTAATTATGAGGGTATTTTTTTAAGGTTTTTTGTGTGCTATCGGACTAAAGAACGTGAGGGAACTGAGAGTACATATGTGTTTGCGGCTCGCGCACACTTGTGCATTATAATATCGCCCGCGCCTATGATGGCCAGTCGCTGCTGAGATTGGTCGCCGTAGATGAAATTTGGTCTGAAGGACTATTATTATTCAACTTCTAGACATATCTTTCATGCACTCCATCGATTGATTCTTTAAGACGACGAAAGTCGCCAACGACCTTGAGAGGACAAAACGCGCACACGTTTCACACCCGCGCGATCCAAAATTGAGGTTTTTTTTTGTTTTTTTTTTTTTTTTTCTGTATTTGGCTTTAAAAAAGAAGCCTCAGATCTAAATTTAGATACTTAAATTGTCTTTGAAATGGTGACTTTTTTTAAAACGCAACGGCAGTTTTGGTGCGATTGCCGTTTTTTACCAGACTGCCGAAGGAGGGTAATGTGTTTATCAATCTATGTATGTATGTAAGTATGTATGTATGTTTGTTCCCATATGGCGTTCCAGAGACCAAACACGTTGGCCGATTTTGATGATTCATACGTCAATCGATGCGTCTTAACGTTCTGTGGTCTTAACCCTGCGAGTGTCATAGGCTACATTAAAATTGGATAATAGAACAAGTAAAAGTTCACAATTTAAAAAACCCCCGACGCATTTATCTTGCGAAAACACCCCGATTCAAACAGTAAAATGCCCATAACTTTTGAACGGCTGAACCGATTTTATTCAAACATAGCTAAGAACACTCTCGACAAAATTACCTTTCAAATAAAAAAAACTGAATCGAAATCGGTTCATTCGTTTAGGCGCTATGATGCCACAGACAGACACACAGATACACAGCAACACACGTGAAACTTATAACACCCCTTCTTTTTCCGGCGGGGGTTAAAAATGGCGGATTTTGGGTGCCATATTGTGGGGGCCCAAATTTTTTTTTCTTCCAAACCCATCGTGTGGGGTATCAAAATAAAGGGTAATAAGAGATAAATAAAAAAACTTAATTAAAAAATCAAAAAACCCGACTGCTTCAAAAGCGAACTAAAAAGTCGTAAACAAGGAAAAAATCATGCTGTGCAGGCGGAGGATACACCAGATTTTGGTCAGCTAGCCCGCGAATATGTATCCTCCGACTGCACAGCATGATTTTTTCCTTGTTTACGACTTTTTAGTTCGCTTTTGAAGCAGTCGGGTTTTTTGATTTTTTTAATTAAGTTTTTTTTATTTTGTACTTTTCTTATTTTTCTTAATGTGACAAAAATAAAAAATAACAATAAGATAATAAAATATACTACTATATAGATACTTAAATTGTCTTTAAAATGTTGACTTTTTTTAATACGCAACGGCAGTTTTGGTGCGATTGTCGTTTTGTTGTCCGACATAACTTTACAAACTAATTGCACTATGTTATACGAATAAAATTCAAAATTTTCTTAGATCAAATTATCAAGAAAATTGTCTAATGTAACATAATTTTTTCCAAAAAATTACGACTAGCCGTTTAGACGTGAGTCTCATTTTAAAATCAGTTACCGCTTATACCCCCTGGTATAAGCGCCATAATGTGTTGCTTCTCATATAGCCAACCAATATTCCAGAAAAATCCTCACATTGGTCATAACAAGCAAAAAAAAACAGTGCATGTTGTTTATGGAAAAGAAAAACCACAGATAATGGCGAAAACTCGAGTGTCTTGTAAATATTGTCTGTGTTTCTGTCCAGCAGGCCGCGTGTTGATATAACATTAGTCTGCTTTCGTGTTTCCTCAAACGTTTAGCCATTTGTACGGTTGAGAACTGAAATGCAATTTACAAACATTTACGTTACCAGCGGACGCCACGCGGTTTCACCCGCGTAGTGCCCGTTCCCGTGGGAATACAGGGATAAAAAAAACAAAAAACCCGACTGCTTCAAAAGCGAACTAAAAAGTCGTAAACAAGGAAAAAATCATGCTGTGCAGTCGGAGGATACATATTCGCGGGCTGGTTGACCAAAATCTGGTGTATCCTCCTCCTGCACAGCATTAATTTTTCCTTGTTTACGACTTTTTAGTTCGCTTTTGAAGCAGTCCGGTTTTTTGATTTTTTGAATTAAGTTTTTTTATTTATAACTTTTTAGTTAGTTTTTTTTCGAATTACATACATTGAAACATATAAGTGTTATATATTTTTGAAATCACCTCTTAAAACCCTTTATTTTGATACCCCACACGATGGGTTTGGAAGAAAAAAATAATTTGGGCCACCACAATATGGCACCCAAAATCCGCCATTTTTCTATCGTCCAATTTTAACGTAGCCTATGACACTCGCAGGGTTAAGACGAATCGATTGACGTATGAATCATCAAAATCGGCCAACGCGTTTGGTCTCTGGAACGCCACATAGGAACAAACATACATACATAGACTGATAAACACATTACCCTCCTTCGGCAGTCGGGTAAAAAGTAGCCTATGTCACCAGGGGATAGTGTAGCTTCTCAACGGTGAACGAATTTTTGAAATCGGTCCAGTAGTTTCGGAGGCTATTCGGTACAAACAAACAAAACAATCTTTCCTCTTTATTATACAATATTAATGTTCAATGTGCCTCTTACCATGCGGTGATCGCTCCCGGTTTTTACCGAATTGATCACTGAGACATCATTGAACATTTGCTTCTTGGTTGACATGATGAAGTCGATCTCATTTTTTGTTGCACCATCGGGGCTCTGCCAAGTCCACTTCCTATGTTCAAGCTTTTTGAAGAAGGAGTTCATCATATAGAGGCCTTCCTTCTCCATAAAACTGGCCAGTAGGTGACCCCGGTGGTTCCGACGTCCAACTCCAAATTGCCCCACTTGCAGCTCATCCTCGTCTCGTTTGCCCAGTTTCGCGTTGAAGTCCCCCATGACAACGGTGAAGTGAGTTTTGAAACCAGGCATGGCTCTGGAGATATCCTCATATATGGTCTCTACCTCGTCGTCGGGGTGTGCCGAGGTCGGGGCGTAGACCTGTATGACCTTCAGCGAATATCTAGAGGATATTCTGAGTATAAGGTACGCCACCCTGGTCGACACACTCTCGATCTTCACCACGTTGTTTACAAGGGACTTGTGGACGATAAACCTGACACCACCCATCACCCATCACCCTGGGACTGCCGGTCACCCTCTCAGAAATAGAGCACGTTACCGGATTTGAGGATTATCGAGTCCTCCCCCTTTCTTCGGACATCAGATATCCCTATAATGCTCCATCGCAACCTGCTCAATTCCTCTTCGAGCTCGGTGACCTTCTCGTCGGTCCGAAGTGTGCGCGTGTTGTACGTTGCCAGGTCCAGTCGTCGGTGATTGTTGGGGTAGCCGGATACATATATACATGCAAAATAACAAGAGTCAATATTTTAACACTCCTAAACATCATTTATTCCTTATCGTATTATCAAAAAACATAATTTCTGGGCGTACGGAACGTTGCAATTGAATGATATTATGGTGAACGAATGATATTTGTTTTAATCTGTGGTTGATATATTGACAATGGTTCAAATGACGGTACTAAGAAGACCAGGGTTTTTTTTAAGTTTTGTAATACCGACAAATTTAGACCATGGTTTTGCAGATAAGCCTGGACTTGATAGGCCAGGTTTAAACCAAGGTTTATTGAGTTTTTTGTAATAAGACTGTTTACGTCTTTTGCTCGACAGTCATTTAGTTTTTTCGCCCCAAAACGCAACTTTGGCTGCATGTTTTGGGGCACAGAGGTCAGGATAGGTGGTAGATCATAATTATTTTGCGACTCAATCCGCATTCACGCCCTGCTTTTGTTCGGTCAAGGTTCCTCGTCCTACTTTGCGAGGTTGATGTTACACCTTCCTACTTGGCTTCTGAGAAATAAACTTAAGAAAATGGCAAACACACAAGCAATTTTCCTTACCTACTCAGTAAAAGAACCGTAAGTCATTATTGACTGAGTGTAAGTTTGTTAAGCACGTTGAGGCGAAGATGTACGATTTTAAAATGAATATCATGTCGGCCTTTAAGGTTACACTAGTCGATCATTCTTCCATACAAACGTAGTCTGGCGATTACTGTACTGTTTGACGATGTACTTTCTAAATAATAAATGATATCAATTTGTCTCATCATTATCTAGACCTGTATGGAAACAAAAAAGTAAATTGAAAATTATGAGCGTCGAAAGTTCCATATTTCAACCGTATTTTAACGCATCTTTGGGCGGAAATAAATACCATAACAAGAAGAAAAATTGCAAAACGGCCTCCATACAGGAATAGATTAGTAATTCAACAATGCAAAAAAAATATTTTGGAAATATACATTTAGTTGTTTTACTCCCAAAGGTCTGTTAATAAAATTTCGCGCGCTTGTTTTCGTCCTAAATCATCATCCATTTCGATACAAATTTGCAAAAGTGCTAATTCGTACGCGAACTAGCTTCTTACTGCTCATAACAGCATATATCTCTTGCGCACGTGTTGTCGGATGAGATAGCATGCATTTTAATCTCGCGCACAAAATAGTTCGTTTCGTCGACTAGGGGAACCTTAAGATCTGGTGTTGGAGAAGAATGTTACGCATACCATGGGTAGCAAAGCGCAGTAATAAGTCCATTCTTAAAGTACATTATTACCTCAATGTTCTTAATCAGCTAGAGTGCACAAGCCTCACTTTGCAAGATTGGAGTTAGTACTTCCTACTTGGAGTCTCACGAGGTTCAGGGACTTCCAAATGGACCACGGAAGTTTGGACCCTACGGGGGCCTTATTAGAATAACATTTAACATCATCTGCCTAGCCTTTTCCCAATTTTTGTTGGGGTCGGCTTCCAGTCTTACCGGATTCAGCTGAGTACCAGTGTTTTACACGGAGCGACTGCCTATCTGACCTCCACAACCCAGTAAATGGGTAACCCGGTACCCCTTGGCAAGACTGGTGTCAGATCTCAAGGCTCTGACTACTCGTAACGACTGTCAAAGATCTTCAAATGACAGCCGAGACCTACGGCTTAACGTGCTTTCCGAGGCACGGAGGAAACTCGGTATGTTGAAAATGGTCACCCATCCATGGACCGATTTCGGCAAGCGTTGCTTAACCTTGAAGATCGACCCGTGCGGCTGTTATTATTTAGCCACGAGCTAGAACATAGCTAGCCGAACATTTAACATTGAACAATAATAAGTGAAGGTCAAATATTGCAACTGAATTTCAAAACAATTATCCCCAACCGATTGAGTTGAAATTTTGCATACCTGTTGGTTTGAATGACAACACAAGGTTAGCTAAAAACTTGCTTATAATATGCTTATTTTTATTAGTAATTTAACTTGTACCTACAACAAGTAAAGTACTCTATATAGGTAGTAAACTATAGGTCAAATCTTGCAACTCAATTTTGAAGCAGTTATCCCAATCCGATTGAGGACAATGTCACCACCTAGGAGGATAATTATGTTTTTTTGTGCTAAAGTTACCGAGACAGACCAAAAGAGGCTTATCTACCGTCTGATCAGTGTGTAACAGATCTCATATACCTTATTATACTGTATTTAAAAACAACTGCCTCGTTCTTAATTCTTTATTGTACACCAAAAAACAAAAAACGACATACATGTGATAATAAAGTAACTACATGTACAAAGGCGAGCTTAACTCAATGCTGAGTTCTCTTACAGCAAACCCTAGAGTGACAGAGAAAGTGTTATTGTTGCAACTTCGGAAGCGATACTGTTGAGCAAGATCTTGGATTCGATTCCCAGGTCGGGCAGTGTTATTTATTTATTATTTATTTATACTTTATTGTACACCAGAAAATACAGAAACAATAGAAACTTAAGACGGTACCCTGACCAAAAAATCGGCATGCGATATGAGCATTCCTATTGGTCTAGCGGCACTGGTGGCGCATGAATTACAGTAGTGAATACGCCCAGATTATAGAATAAAATCTTTATAAAATCGAATTTTTGTCTTTTGAAAAAAAAAAACTACCAAAATGTTCGTTATTAAAATGTCTATCCATTAGTGTTAGTACAAAAAATAATTAATGAACACTTTACGAGGAGATGCATGCTATCAATAATTATTTCTCATTTTTGTGTTTTTTTTTGGAAGGAGATTAGTGAAATTTAAACAACATTAAAAAAAACGAAATCTACGATTTTAGAATCAATATTATGTAGAAATTTAATGTATTTTTATTAATTGATATTTCTTTTTAAATAACGAGTAGAGATAGCTCCTAAAAACGGCTTGCGCGGCGTTTTGCTCGGGGTACCGCCCTAAAACTAATAAATATACAACGGGCGACCTTATCGCTTGCCGCGATCTCTTCCAGGCAACCTGGAATGGACAGTGATTGCCTGGACATGACATTGGATTGTCTGTGGTGCAACCAAAGTAAATACCGTATATACAAAGAACATAAAGATACAATAATACTCTTTTAGTGTTGTTGGGTTTTTTTCCATCTAGAATATCTCTATAGCAGCTTTATATGGCCAGTTGGCCATATATGTGTGTACTAACAGGTGCAGCTTTGCTTAACCCTTCAGGGATTACTGGCGTGATGTTATGTTATGATGTTATGTGTATGAACACTGTATTTCATAATAATTGACGCACGTGCCGCTCACTTAAACGTTGAACCCCGCTGGAGTGAAAATGTGTCGTCATTCAGATAACATCGCTTTGCGCACGAGTAGGTGGATACTATAGACTTATCTCCCAGTTATGCTAATGATATATTTGTTTTTATTGACGTATTAATACGTGCAGGAAAGCACGCTTGTATTCCTTGATTCTCTTAATTATATTTGGAATAACTTTTGCCAGCAGTTTACTGCTTACATGCCGTGATAAAAATTATCCTAAGTTTCTATACAGGTCATATCCAAATCCGTTCAGCTGTGAGACGTGATTGATAAACATACAGACATATTTTGATAATAGCTTTCGCCCGCGTCAAATTCGGCAATTATCGCAAGGGAACGTACTCCCAGGAGTCCTATGCTCTTCTCCAAGAGCCAATCTAACTCTAGCAAAATGCCGTATATCTGACCAGCAGTTAACAAGGGGTTTCATGTTATCCAGGCAATATGTTGTGGTGGTCAGATAAATATAACTGTACACCACTGTCTAACGCTTTGGGGAGTCATCATCATCATTTTAGGCGAAAGACGTCCACTGCTGAACAAAGATCTCTCCCTAAGTGTTGCCACATTGATCCACCGGATTCCCGCAAACTTGTCTATGTCATCGGCCCACCTAATCGCGCTCCAGAACTTTTCGACTCCATCGACCATCCGTTTTGCGAGCAAAGTGCCATGCCAACTGCCACTTAAGTTTGGCAACTTTTTGGGCTATGTCGGTAATAGCGAATACAGGCGTTATAATTGTTCTGAGAAAGCGGTCATCTGAACATTTGACCAAGTTACCTAACTATCAGAGTTAATCATAGTTCGTGCTTATAACCTAGTTCCGTTATCAGCGACAATATACAGCAGTATTATAAGCTAAAGATAATGTATTTGCATGTCCATGCTATAGATAGATACAGAAGCTCAATTTTATACAGTCTATAAGTGAAGCCTTTGCCCAACTAATAATAATAATAGTCTTCCAGACCGAATTTCGGCCAACGCGGCCGATCTCAGTGAGTATGGATTAGTTTTCGACGCGGGAGATTCTCGTTTTTATTTTTGGTAATTTTTCGTATTGGGCATTTTTATTTTTGGACATTTTCCGCATTGGACATTTATAATTTATGACATTATTATAGTAACCCATATTTTAGTGCACAAGTGTGTGTATACTCTTTGTTCCATCACTCTCATAAGCTGATAGGACGGCAATTCCGATATGACCGGAGAGAGATCAACCGAATATGATGAAGTAAATACTTATAAATAATTGTTACTTATGAAAATTAAGCCGGAAGGACGCACTGGAACTCTAAAATAAAACAATGTATCCTAAACGTGTTTGGGCTTATTGGAATCAGTATTAGATGTACTTTGTCAATAAATGATTTCCATGGTAATTTGAGGATCTACCAAAACTAAAAAATAAAAAGTTTCAACAAAAAATATATTTTACGTTTTTTTTTTTTTATTATAAAATCTTTAATACATATACCACTGACTGCCTGATTGTATGGATCCGACCTTCTGTACGTATATATTATGTGTCAATACAATGTTCTATCGACCACAAAGAGATAGTTTGTCAGCGTAATTACTTTTCGCCACGATAAATATTAATTGTTAATTTTATTACTCTGTAATTGTCTTGTCGTGGCAAATTATGTGACAGAGATTTTATTGGTCGAGTGTTATTGATGTTTACTGACAGTTTTACGTGTTTTGTAGAGTAGGTAGGTAGCTAGTTTTATTAGGTAAAAACGGGTCCCTATTCTAAGACTCCGTGGTCCGTCTGTCTGTCTGTCACCAAGCTGTATCTCATGAACCGTGATAGCTAGACAGATGAAATTTTTACAAATTATGTATTTCAGGAGCAGTGGTGGCCCAGTCGTATCGGCCGCTACTTACAAGTTGTAGGTCGTGGGTTCGAGCCCAGGCAGGCGCTTTACTTTGTGTAAATTATTTCTTCACCACTGCTCTCAAAACGGTGAAGGAAAACATCGTGAGGAAACCGGCATGTCCTAGAACCAAAAATTCGAAGACATGTGACATCCACCAACCCGCACTGGGCCCGCGTGGTGGATTACGGCCCATTCCCTCTCAAACAGAGGAGGCCTGTGTCCCAGCAGTGGGAACATTAAAAGGCTGATGATGATGATGATGATGATGTATTTCTGTTGCCGCTACACTACCCTACCCTACACTACCCTACACTACTTTCCCTACCCTACGCTACACTACCCCACCCTACACTACCCTACCCCCTTTTTTTTTTTATTCACCTGAACCATCTTCTAAATAGTCCGAATAAACCCTAAAAATTTGGTTTGGATAGGTGAGCCCGTTCTTGAGTTATAAAATAACAACGAAAAGTGGCATTGATATTTATATATATATATATATGTCGGGTTTAGTCAATAGTACGGACGTTAAAACAAATCGCAAGCACGCCATCTGGCGGCAAAGCAAGAACAACTACGCATTGGCGCGCTTTCTCTAACTACTTGCGTGGTGGGGATAGTAGAATATGGCAGTTGAATACCAGTGCTGCCAACTTAGCGCTTTCAGCGCGAGATCTAGCGCTTTTTTTGTTCAATAGCGCGTTTTAGCCCCTAGCGCTAAATCTAGCGCTTTTTGAAACTCTATACTTTCTTTAAAAAATAGCAACTGCGCAAACTATCAACTTCCCAACGACGTGTTGGGGAAAATTTCATCCACAGTTAAATATCAATTCAAGTCCAAAACTGATCAATACCAACCTTATTTCGGCGGCAGAAGCAATTGTGGTAGAATCAGACGATGATGAATTAATTTATTCCCTTTATTTTATAAAATAATTACATAAACACATTATTTCTTTATTTTATTATTACTAAACAAGTTCTATAATATATGTTACTCTTTTTTATGACATATTTTGATTAAATATAAAAAAAAAAACAAATAGTCTCAAATTATTGGGCGTTTTGTTTGAATTTGGCGATTTATGGTTTAATTTTTTGACAAAGACGATTTAGCGCGGTCTAGCGCTTTTTTAAAGAGCTAACAGCGCGTTTTTGCTTAAACGTGTTGGCAGCACTCTTGAATACTGACAGCCTTAGAGCTAACACGTCGTAGAATCAGTGTCGATCCGTAATATTAGTAAGCAAGATTGTAACTGTCAATATTTGAATAAACCCAGTGTATCGAATAATTTATGTGATTTCATTTGCACGATTGTACCCACCGACCTGCCCACACACGATGTCTTAACTTAAGGGAATACAGCCTGACTTTCCGATGGTTTACATCTATCGGCCAGCCTTGATGCGACATATACAGGGTGTCCCAGAAATCGACGTCAAGCCGTAAATGGGTGATAGACCAAGTTATAACAGTTCTCAGAAAAATACGAAAAAAAATCTATCTCATGTTTAAAAAAAATTATGTTCACTTTAAAAATTTACTAAAAAAATCAATCCCTGTAATGGTTCTTTAACTCCAATTGCTACAAATCCCATAATTTATCATTTTTTTTTATTATTATGTAATCTTGAATAATGCTTGTGTAGATTTTTGCCTAAAATTTAAAGCCAACTCCTCCTACTTAGAAGAAAATTAAACTTTTTCAAAACCAAATTATTCAAATTTACTGTTTCGCCCAACTTTAACTGACTGTACTGAAAAAAAAATGTACTACGCTAGTTTGGCAAGTAACATGAAAAATTGGCGCATTTAATAAGGATTCAAAAATGGTGTAACACTTGCTAGATTACGTTTTCAATAATTGGTCAAATTTTTTTTTGTAAATAGTATCGGTTTTTACCCAAAATGTCCATACTTCCTTAAAATGACTTTAGCTTACCTAAAGCTTTGCTAAACTCCGTTTCTAGTTCGATAGAGACGGAGAGAGTCATTTTACGAAGTGTGAGCGAGATAAGAAATCGAAATTTTACGTAATTTAAGAGCAAAGTTATGATAGTGACTCAACCTTTTTACTTTAAGTCAGGACCAGATTTCTCATCTTAGAAAAAAAAAAACAAATTATCAGATTTTTTTTTTTTTTATTACATTAAATGTTCAAACTGCCTTCCTTCGACGGCAATGCAAGCACAACATCTTCTTAAAAAAGATCTGGTTATTTTCCGGGCAAATCTTCCCCTGTTTACAAAGACAACGGCTTCCGTTATTCTTTCCCGCAGCTCGGCTAAATTCTCTATTGTTTTTGAGTACACTTTCTCTTTTACCGCTCCCCAGTAAAAAAAATCTAGGGGATTTAAATCAGGCGAACGGGGTGGCCACAAGATTGTCCCACCGCGCCCTATCCACCTGAGCGGGTATTTGCCCGGAAAATAACCAGATCTTTTTTAAGAAGATGTCGTGCTTGCATTGCCGTCGAAGGAAGGCAGTTTGAACATTTATTGTAATAAAAAAAAAAAAAATCTGATAATTTGTTTTTTTTTTCTAAGATGAGAAATCTGGTCCTGACTTAAAGTAAAAAGGTTGAGTCACTATCATAACTTTGCTCTTAAATTACGTAAAATTTCGATTTCTTATCTCGCTCACACTTCGTAAAATGACTCTCTCCGTCTCTATCGAACTAGAAACGGAGTTTAGCAAAGCTTTAGGTAAGCTAAAGTCATTTTAAGGAAGTATGGACATTTTGGGTAAAAACCGATACTATTTACAAAAAAAAATTTGACCAATTATTGAAAACGTAATCTAGCAAGTGTTACACCATTTTTGAATCCTTATTAAATGCGCCAATTTTTCATGTTACTTGCCAAACTAGCGTAGTACATTTTTTTTTCAGTACAGTCAGTTAAAGTTGGGCGAAACACTAAATTTGAATAATTTGGTTTTGAAAAAGTTTAATTTTCTTCTAAGTAGAAGGAGTTGGCTTTAAATTTTAGGCAAAAATCTACACAAGCATTATTCAAGATTACATAATAATAAAAAAAATTGATGAATTATGGGATTTGTAGCAATTGGAGTTAAAGAACCATTACAGCCATTACACATTATTGATTTTTTTAGTAAATTTTTAAAGTGAACATAATTTTTTAAAAACATGAGATAGATTTTTTTTCGTATTTTTCTGAGAACTGTTATAACTTGGTCTATCACCCATTTACGGCTTGACGTCGATTTCTGGGACACCCTGTATATAGATAAGCAGGGACTTTTTGTGTACGTAACATTTATTTTTACTTGAAAACCGCAGAAAACATGAAAAACACATTTTACCTATTTAATATAGTTTTGTGTGGTCATTGTGGTCAATACTACCTACGTATCGTTTGTGGTTATTCAGGATGACTGTCAAGTTTTGCTTCAGTATGAACAGTCTAGTCATTAATACCTTCATCAGACGTAAAATAATGACAGTATCTACTTGTATCTGTAAACCAGTACCTATAGTAGATTTTATCGTGAACGAGGAAAACAAAAATTTAAACCATTTTTACTTTTTCACCCGACTGCCGAAGGAAGGTAATGTGTTTATCAGTCTATGTATGTATGTTTGTTCCTATGTAGCGTTCTAGAGACCAAACGCGATTGCCGATTCTGATGATTCTTACGTCAATCGATTCGTCTTAACCCTGCGAGTGTCATTGGCTACATTAAAATTGGAAAATAGAAAAATGGCGGATTTTGGGGGCACCAATTTTTTTTCTGCCTATCCCATCGTGTGGGGTAAAAATAAAGGGTTTTAAGAGGTGATTTCAAAAATATATAACACTTATATGTTTAAATATACCTAATAAAAGTTATAAATTAAAAAAAGTTAATTAAACAGGAGGATATATCTGGTTTTGGTCAGCCAACTCGCGAATTTGTATCCTCCGACTGCACAGCATGATTTTCTTCTTGTTTATAATACTCACAACGGATCTTTGTGGCTCTGAAGTTGGATCTGTCAACTATTGCGCACGAAACAGATTAACTGCATAGAGTAAACGAGATAGGATGATGCGACAAACGTATGCGAGTGAAAGAGACAGTTATACAATGCTATTTTCACTTTCAATATTGACGCAAAAATAGCTAGTGCGCAGCCTCTTCCAGCCAATTCAGAGCCACAAAGATCCGTTGTGAGTATTATACGTCTTTTTAATTCGCTTTTCAAGCAGTCGGGTTTTTTGTTTTTTTTTGTAGTTAAAAAAAATATGCTCGTCCCTTATTTTTATGAGAAGAGGCCTCTACCCTGGAGTGCGACAGTAAGATGCTGGTATTAATTATTATTTATTGATATGTATTATATTTTTTTAGTTAAGGCTGAACGAATTTGAGCAGTATTTTTGCTGAGCATAGGTGGCCCGTTGGTATCGGCCGTGACTTACAAGTTGTAGGTCGTGGGTTCGAGCACAGGCAGGCGCTTTACTTTACTTTGTGAGGAAACCGGCATGTCCTGGAACCAAAAATTCGACATGACATGTTATGTGACATCCACCAACCCGCACTGGGCCCGCGTGGTTGATTACGGCCCATTCCCTCTCACAGAGAGGAGGCCTGTGTCCCCAGCAGTGGGAACATTAATAAGCTGATGAAGTGATGTGATGTGAACGAATTTATTATGGGAACACGGGTAGACTAATATATTTAGAGAAAAGGACATGGCATTTACTCTTTTTTAGGGTGCCGTACCCAAAGCGTAAAAACGGAACCCTATTACTAAGACTTCACTGTCTGTCTGTCTGTCACCAGACTGTATCTCATGAACCGTGATCTAGACCGTTAAAATTTTCACAGATAATGTATTTCTGTTGCCGCTATAACAACAAATAATAAAAACGAAATGAAATATTTAAGTGGGGCTCCAATACAACAAACGTGTTTTTTTGCCGTTTTTTGCGATAGTGGTACGGAACCCTTCGTGCGAGAGTCCGACTCGCACTGAAAATTGAAACGTGAAAATTTTAACTGTCTAGCTATCACGGATCATGATATATAGCCTAGTGACAGACAGACAGACGGACAGTGGAGTCTTAAGTAATAGGGTCCCGTTTTTATCCTTTGGGAACCCTAAAAATGTCTCATATTTTTACTAGACCTTGTAAGTATTGTATTTAGCAAATAAAAAATATCATGCTTTACCTATTGTTGAGAAAAGCCCGCCATTAGTATTTATCGTGCAACTACCTACATGATCAAACATGGCACTTATCTTTAGCAAATAATAGTGCTTTCAACAGACTGTAGAGGGCGTACTGATAGTACTGAACAAATATTTAACATAAGTCTTGAAGTGACGACAGTGTATTTTAATGTGTTTATTTTTAGTTATTATAACTAAATGTTTGTGTTATGTTTGTTAGCATTTGTAGACAACAAATAGTCGATAAATATTATATTTACTTATTGCGATATCAGTCGATTTATCGGGGTTAATCGCGTTCAATCGAATGAAAATTGCCTTTTTCTCTTTTATTGAAACACCTCTAATTTTACTTTCTATCATAAAAAAAGATGATGTAAAAATCAAAAAATCCTGACTGCTTAAAAAGCGAACTAAAAAGACGTAAACAAGAAAAATCATTCTGTGCAGTCGGAGGACACTATCGCGAGCTGAAAGACCGACTGCATAGATGGTTTTTTTTTTGTAACCTATTTCTTTTTCGAATTACTTTTAAACATAATAAGTCATATATATTTTTGTAATCCTCTCTTAAAATCCTTTATTTTGATACTACACACACCACAACCTCAGGTTTGGAAGAGAAAAAAATTGGGCTCCCACAATAAAACGCCCAAAATCCGCCATAAGTCTTTTTTTCTTTCAATTTTAACGTAACCCCTAACACTCGCAAGATTAAAACGAATCGAAAGACGTAGAAGAATCATTAAAATAGGCCTACGTGTTTGGTCTCTAGAACGCCGCATAGGAACAAACATACATTGACTGATAAACACACTACCATCCTTCGCGTGACGCAGTCGGGTAAAAACCACCACAATATAGATCAAATTGGGTTAATACATAATTATATTGAGTCTCGTCGAAGGCTCCGCTCCGCAAGAGCAATAACCTTTTATTGGGCAAAATACATAAAGATAACAATCGTATTGTGGTTGTTATGAGGCTGTAATTTACAGTACTAAAGTTCAGTATTAGCAAAATGGCCGTGGTTTCGATGCACTATCGAATCACATTGCATTTTCCTGTTATACAAAACTAGAAAATGCTTAAGAGGAAATATGGGCAGATAGCGCCGACTGAATTTCTTAAGTAAAAAGTCATAATTCGAGGTTTTGCTCTCGTCTATTTCCTCCTCTAATATTGGACCAATTTAAAAGATATTCCATAAACTGGTAAAGTAAGATATATACTATGTCCCTATGTTTTCCTTTTTTCATTTATATTTGTCAAATTTGTACACTAAGCCTCTGTGGACAGCGCAATTTTGAGCATTTTTTGAGAGTTCTCGTGCTTCTAAAGATAATGTATCATCAAAAAGGAAAACATAGGGACATAGAATATATCTTTCATTTTTAGTTTATGAAATATCTTTTACATTGGTTCAATATTGGAGGACAAAATAGACGAGAGCCAAACCTCGAATGATGACTTTTTACTTAGGAAATTCCGTCGGCGCTCTCTGCCCCCGTTTCCTCTTAAAGAGGAAATACGGTCGCAGCCATCCAATTGGATATCCTAAGAAAAGTATTGGACCAATTTAAAAGATATTCTATAAACTGATGCCCTATATGTTTTCTCTTTTAGGGTTCCGTACCCAAAGGGTAAAAACGGGACACTATTACTAAGACTGTGTTACTAAGTGCTGCCTAGAACCACTACAACCCAGTAACTGGATAACACGATGCCCCTTGGCATGTCTGGTGTCAGGGGGTCTACTCCCTAACTCCGTCACTTCGTTGACCAATTGTTGAATACAGGCCTGCGGATCACAAAGCCAAGAGCCGAACATTTGGGCCCATAGTAATATTGCGACTCCTGGATCCTACAAGGTCTATACCCGCAAAACTGCGAAACGTAGCAGCGGTCAATAGAGGTTTGTTCTTTGGGCTACCGAACTTTGTTCCGAGGTTTGTTCTTTGGAACTTTGGAGTAAACCCTACTACGTAATAGTAACCTTTAGATCAAAATCTTATATAACTAAGATTTAATACGAGTGCTTATCCCGCTGACAAACTGTTACGCAGTTTGGTGGGTATATGTAATTGAATGTGTAAAAGTGTTTCATCATCTGCCTAGCCTTTTTCCCAATTATTGTTGGGGTCGACTTCTAGTCTTACCGGATTCAGTTCGACTGCCTATCTGACCTCGACAACCCAGTAACTGGGTAACACGGTGTCTCTTGGCAAGACTGGTGTCAGTTTTCAGGCTTCTGACTACCCGTAACGGTTGTCAAAGATCTTCAAATGACAGCCGGGACCAACGACTTAACGTGCTTTCCGAGGCACGGAGGAAACTCGGTATGTTGAAAATGGTCACCCATCCACGGACCGACCTCGGCAAGCGTTGCTTAACCTTGAAGATCGACCCGTGCGGCTGTTATTATTTATATTTATTTAAAGTGTTTGATCCAAAATAATAGTTTTTTTTTTAAATTCATTTTACGGTAGGGTAAAAACATTTCGGGAGTAGGTACCTACAACTGTCAAATTGTTTTGTCACTCATTAGTAGTTTAGTTCGGCCTCGAACGAAACATGCATCCGTATGTGATACGGAGTAGGAAAAGCCTATAACGAAGACCGAAACTACGGACTTCGTGCTTAGGGAGTAGACCCCCTGTTGTTTATGGCTCCTGTGTACCGTAACGACTGTCAACGATTTCCAAACGACGGCAGGTACCAACGGCGAGGAATCTCGGTATGTTAAGATGGTCACCCATCCTCGGATAGACCTCGGGAAACATTAACCTTGAAGATCGACCCGTGCAGCTGCCATTACTGAGCCACGAGCTCTACCCTCCCTAAGAAAACATTATGAAATAACATGCAATATTCATCATTGATTCAATACAACTTCAACTAATATTAGCTGTAGGCAAAACAAATACACCTTGCAGCGATAACAATTATATTGTTTAATTAACAAACAAGAAAGCTAATAAATAATTAGTTTGCGAATCCCTGTATCTGTTTGATTAATATCTAGAATATACTTAGTGTACCTAAGTATATTCTAGATATTAATCAAACAATAAGGTACATTATTATGTACCGGTTAAACGGGGTTACATTGAGATCTGGGGTAACTTTGATGATAACTTTATTGTTTTAGGTTTTTAAAGCTAACTCCGTGAAAACGGAACGCACCTCAATTTTCTTTTTTGAATTTGTAACACTGACATTTCAACCATGTTTTGCATCAACCTCATCGCAAGAATAAGTTTACTTGTTGCAGAAAAAATATTTTGAATTGTACAGCGTGAATTCATTAAAAATACATTTTAAATTGGGGTTACTTTATATTGCAATGAAAATCAATGGGGTATCAAATTAAACCCATTTTCATTTTAGCGTTCATAGGCTCTTTTTTATTTCTTTAAGTAAAATAAATTGTATTTGGGGATATAATTTCTTTTATGAAGTCGCCAACACTGCATTTTATTCATAATTTTTCAAAATATATTTGACTAGTTATGTCAATTTTAATTTTGAAATTAATCAATTTAACCTCGTTTTTCGGTACCTATTGTTCATACAAAATTCCAAGTATTCTAAGGCCCTTCTTAGTGTAAAGGTTTATTGAGGCAGAGTTGAAGTTTTAACATGTTTTTTTTTTATCGTCTATACGAGTATAGGCTTGCGCTTGACCACTATCTCACCTGATGGTAAGCGATGATGTGGTCGACGGTGAAGCACGCTTGCCTAGAAAAAACCTATTCACTCTTGACTTAAGGTTACACTAGTCGAAAATTCTTCCATACAAACGTAGTCTAGAGATTACTCCACTGTTTGACGATGTACGTTCAAAATAAAAAATTATATCAATTTGTCTCATCATTATCTAGTACTGTATGGAAACAAAAATGTAAAAAAATAATTTATTTGAAAGTTATGAGCGTCGAAAGTTCCATATTTCAACCCTAATTATAACTCATCTTTGGGCGGAAATAAATACCATAAGAAGAAGGGAAATTGCAAAACGGCCACCATACAGGCATAGATTAGTAATTCAACAATGCAAATAACGTTATTTTATAAATATACATTTAGTTGTTTTTTCACGAAATCTAGTCTCCCAAAGGTCTGTGTTTATAAAATTTCGCGCGCTCGTTTTCGTCCTAAATCATCATACATTTCGATACAAATTTGCAAAAGTGCTAATTCGTACGCGAACTAGCTTCTTATTGCTCATCACAGCATCTATTTCTTTCGCACGTGTTGTCGGATAAGATAGCATGCATTTTAAGCCCGCGCACAAAATAGTAAGTGCCGTTGACTAGGGGAACCTTAAAGACCATCTTGGGATCAGCAACACGTTTTCTTCTTCCATACCGTTCTTTCGACCGTCACACTGAGTCCCTTTTCTTTTATATCACACCTCACATAATCCAGCCATTTTCTTTGGCCTTCTCCATCCATTCACAGAAATATTCGTAACTCTTTTAGTAACATGCGTTTCAACCCTCCTCATCACATAACCATGCCAGGACAAATGATTTCCTTTCAAAGATGAAGCGAAAATCTAAAAAAATACTTAGCCTTTTGTCCCCTATTTACTAAGTGATAGATTGATATCGTTTATAAAAGCTGCTAAAAAGCCTAATTTTACTTACTAAAACAACCTCTTAGGTGCTTAACCGTTTTGTTTCGCGGTTGTACATACAGAATCACTCATAGAGGTATTTTTTTAGAAATGGACCGACTATACGCCGACTAGTAGACTAGTCGGGCATGCCGACTTTTAGGCCGCATTTATAGACGAGCCGGTGACTAGTCGGTAAAAAAACAGGAATTAAAAGACAAGTGTTTACAATACGTTTTTTTTTAGTCTAGAACGGTTACACACTGCATCCGATCCGAATCCGAGATATATTGATCTGATGTAGCCGTAATGCTTCTTGTAGGGCCAAGGGATGTTACGCACTGTATTCGAACTCCGTTCGTCTGAAATTAATTTTCCATTTCCAATTCGGATGGAACTTGGATCTCGGATTCGGATAAAGATCGGATACAGACTAGCAGACTATAATTTGTACCAGAGATGGTCCAACTATTCTATTTGACAGCCGCTGTCAGATTATAGTAACCCTATATTTTTAACCCCCGCCGGAAAAAGAGGGGTGTTATAAGTTTGACGTGTGTTGCTGTGTATCTGTGTGTATGTCTGTGGCATCATAGCGTCCAAGGGTGAACCGATTTTGATTTAATATTTTTTTGTTTAAAAGGTGACTTAATCGAGAGTGTTCTTAGGTATGTTTGAATAAAATCGGTTCAGCCGTTCAAAATTTATGGGCGTTTTACTGTTTGAATCGGGGTGTTTTCGCAAGATATCGTGTCATAATTACGTGTTCAATAGATTACCGATCGAAGCGTATCTACTATGTACTAAATTATGTAGCATGAAATAAAAATGGGTCGGGGGTTTCTTAAATTTTGATATTTTACTTGTTTCTAGACTGAGGGCGACAAGAAATAGTTTGCCAAAAAGAAAAAAAACAACCGCCTGGGAAATCCCAAACCGACCTGACGTTTACAAGGTTGTCTCTAAGGTATCATTTGCATTGCCTACACCAGTTAAATTTAACTTTCACTAACTGGTTTACCTTACTTTCAAATCATTTTAAATTAACTTTGCTTCATTGGCTTAATGACATTCACCATGGTCGCTTAAACTTGAGAAACTAAGACCTGTAAAATTTATTGTTTTAAAAGAGTGTCCGTGGAGTTTCTTGCACGTTCTTCTAGAGATCTACGATCTATACTGGACCGATTTCAATAATTCTTTCACCGTTGAGAAGCTACACTATCCCCGGGTGACATAGGCTACTTTTTATCCCTATATTCCCACGGGCACGGGAACTACGCGGATGAAACCGCAAGGCGTCCGCTAGTATTCTATAAGAATGGCCAGTCAATATATTGAAATCACTAGGTATATGTGATGCGTAGTACCGGTATTGCAGTGCGCAGCTCTCCCTACCTTCCGCGGTCTGGACGGGGTCGCCACCGCCTGATGGCGGACGCTGTTGAGCCGCAGGGGAGGAGGAGTGTCGGTATAGCGTTGGCCGCTCTCCCTATCCCCTGCAGACGAAAAATGGTAGGTGGCGGAGCCAATGACCTTGACTCGTCACAAGGGGATACACGGGGTCGTCTGGCACCCATGTGCTGGTTTGGTCCCTGGGGAGGTCACGGCGCATAGTGTGTTCTGGTGCTGACGGACAGGCGCGGCGGGTTCGCGGTATTCCCGTGTTGCCGCCATAAGCAGCACAAGAGGACACCGTGGAGATTTAGTGGGTTAGAGTCCCACATAACTGCGCTATCTCCCCGTGTAGCGCAGTATGCGTGAGTATTTCTCCACGCTAAAAAAAATAATAATATTAAGGTATACGTGAAGCGAAAATCCTATACATTTAAATTCGGGTAGAATTTTAAGACGATGACAGTCGCCAACGACCTTGAGGGAATAAAACGCGCATTAGTTTAGAATAGAATAGACATATATTTATTCGACACAGGCACAACACAACCGCAACAAATATGGAGTAAAAGACAAAAAAGAAGTGCAAAGACAAATTGCGCGGAACGTGCCCATACCGAAAGGGTTACCAACTCAGCATTTGCTGGGCGTCAGATACCCAGCGATGGTTTTCACCCGAGCGACCCAAAATTCATTAGTTTTTTGTACTTTCCTTATATTCTATCACTTAAAAAAAGCCTTAGATCAAAATGTTAAATGCTCTAAGCAAAATGTAGATAGTTAAATTTTCTTTGAGATGGTGACAATTTCATTTATATTTCGCCCGGCAGTTTTGGTGCGATTGTCGTTTTTTTGTCCGTGGTAGACATAACTTTTGAAAGTTATTATTATTTACGCTATGTTATACGAATAAAAATAAAAAATTCTTAAATCATATTATCAAGAAAATGGTCAAAGAACAATGGCGAAATCTTAGCTGACTTAAATTTGAGCGTCTGAAAGTGAGTTATATACGAAAGAAATTCTATTAATTGTCTACGTTTTTTTAAGTATAATTTGGGCTGGTTTAAAACGGATAACAAAACTCATAATAAATAAAAAGTTATTTGACTTTTTAGTTAATTTCTTGTAGTAACTATAACTGTAACTTGTAGTAATAATATCATTATTGTATTTATTGCAGTAAATGAGTTAACAATATAGTTTATGAAGTGTGTGTAGATGTGAAGTGTAGATGTTCCTTGCAGGTAGGTAAGAATATTGTAGTGTAGTAGAAATAAATTAATTACTTTCAATTCATGATTGACAAAAAGCGAACTAAAAAGTCGTAAACAAGGAAAAATTCATGCTGTGCAGTCGGAGGATACATATTCGCGGGCTGGCTGACCAAAATCTGGTGTATCCTCCGCCTGCACAGCATGATTTTTTCCTTGTTTACGACTTTTTAGTTAGCTTTTGAAGCAGTTTGAAGCAGTCGGGTTTTTTAATTTTTTGAATTAAGGTTTTTTATTTATAACTTTTTAGTAGGTTTTTTTTCGAATTACATACATTTAAACATATAAGTATGATATATTTTTGAAATCACCTCTTAAAACCCTTTATTTTGATATCCCATATGATGGGTTTGGAAGAAAAAAAAAATTTGGGCCCCCACAATATGGCACCCAAAATCCGCCATTTTTCTATTATCCAATTTTAATGTAGCCTATGACACTCGCAGGGTTAAGACGCATCGATTGACGTATGAATCATCAAAATCGGCCAACGCGTTTGGTCTCTGGAACGCCACATAGGAACAAACATACATACATACATACTTACATACATACATAGACTGATAAACACATTACCCTCCTTCGGCAGTCGGGTAAAAAAGACTAGTATCCATGTTCAAAAAAAATATAGGTTGGTTGTTGACGGCGACCTTTTGATACACGTCAAAGTCGCTTAGTTTTAATAAATATTCTTTTTTCAATGAGTATATTATACATTTCATGCTGAAATAACTACGTAAGGGAAATACTAATGCGATATTCCCCTTTTACTTCCACGAAATTGAATAATATTACCTATTGAACGCATTATTAAAAGTTACCCAGACATAACCAACATAAGTTTTTGACTGAATATCTATTATTCTCGACATTCTCGAACAAAAATTCTTGCACAAACTAATTCAGAACATCACTCTGAGAATTAAAAATGTCTGGTTTAACCAGATATTTTTAATTTAAAGACGTAGGAATTTAATCTCAGCTAAAACAATGTATGGGCAGCTGCCATTGTTCTTTATCATATATTTTTTCCAAAAAATTAAGGCTAGCCGTTTAGACGTGATTCTCATTTTAAAATCAGCTACTTAGGGTTATCTGCGCCTTAAATTAAATTAAATAGGTAAATAAATTTATTTCAGAATCACTTCCATATTTTGTTAGTAACAATGAAAACTTATAAAATAGTGTTAGTAATTTTTAATCTATATAATTCTAAGCTGTGAGAGGCACGCCGAACCCGGGGCATGTCTATTTGACTGCGTGCAGTCGTATCCATCGCCCCAAGATCGGAGAGTCCCACCTATCAGCCAACGCTCTAAGAATGGTGTTGGGGCTGGCGCGAACACGGCGTAGTAGAGATGCGCATCTCTTGCGCATGATGGCCGCAAAACCATCAACGTCCGCGTCGGCAAACATGCCGGATGCGCTACAAAAACGCGGCAGCCCCATCAACATCCGGAACGTGTTGTTATATTGTGTGCGCAGGCCATCATATGCCCTCTGCGTAAAGTTCACCCAGAGGCTGCACGTGGAAAAGGATTGGCAGGCTCTGAAAAGCGTCACCTTAACCTGAGCCGTACAACGTGCAAACCTGCGGGCCAACATCCCACATCGAACAGCCAGTGACCTGACCTTAAAGGCCAGCGAAAAAAAAAAAAAATTTTGTAGAAGCGGCTAATTTTCGAAAAGGCGAGGAAAACCACAGCATTCAACTGAGAAAGAAAGAAAGAAGAGGTAAAACAATGTAAGGTGAACACCACAGCACACGACGTATGTTCTGAACTACACAATTTTTTACCATTTATTTTGTATTTGCAAAATGTGGGCTACCGCGTTTGAATTTTCCACTAGGGGCGCTGCCGTGTAGACTGAAGTCTTCAGAATGTAAAATTTTATAGTTTTCTGGCTTTTGGCGCGAGTTCATTTATTTTCTTGAATTATTAGCCTCACAAATGGTCAAATTAGTTGGAGAGTTAATTATTTGACCTTTTATTCGACTAACAATTAATAAATTAACGTTTTACCGAGAATTAAAACCATTGGCAGTTGGTTGAGTTAAATACGGATAAAAAAACTGGGCATTAGTGATTATTCTATTCAATGCTTATCTCACGGAGGTACATAGTATTGATTATGAAATCTGTCACTCTGTATCAGTTAGCGATACATAATATTGACATTATCTGTGGCGCCATTGTGGAAAACGTGGAGCAAGGCATGACCAGTGCGTGAATCATTAGTTCCTGAAATATTTGACATATTGACATCGCTATCAGGGGCGGATGGATAGTGAGATTTTTACACAAAGAATTGGCGTGGC
This sequence comes from Orthosia gothica, assembly GCA_949775005.1. Lineage (NCBI taxonomy): Eukaryota > Metazoa > Arthropoda > Insecta > Lepidoptera > Noctuidae > Orthosia > Orthosia gothica. The sequence goes on from OX459055.1 coordinate 17,356,192, forward strand.
CTACAAAACGCCATGACTAATAAAATCAAAAGAAAGTAAACTAGTTCTTGGCACACACAGATACACACAATTTAGGTACAAATAAAACTGAGCCAGGGAATTATGGATCGGAATACGTAGAGTTTAATATCCTTAACTTGAGTTGAGGAAATAACATGATAAATAATTCCTCTGAAAGCCCGAAATCATGTTCGTGACGTTTTAGTTCCGGGATTACTACGTCTCGATCAGTTTAATCACGATTAAATCAATTTAATTAACTAATTGATTAATAAAATAATCGATTAATGTGACGGCTGAGCACAAACTCTGCTAGCCGTAGTCAGAGTTGCCTCTCAAGCTTGATGCTCGCACACCGACGGTTCCTTATAAACAGTTAGTGCCTTTTCACACAAACCGGTTGCCGGGTAACCGGCGGCGAAGTGTATCGGCATGTATGTTAGCTTTCACACGTACCGGCGACAATGGCTATACATTCGCCACCGGGTACCCGGCAACCGGAGCGTGTGAAAAGGGACTTACATTGCGCGAAGGAGAGCGGGCGCGGGACGAAGGGCCGATGCAGCGAGAGAAAATATAGAGTTGCGTCGGTCTCAGCTCCGTGAGGTCCTGGTGGCGGAATGACGGGACAGGCTTTTAACCCCTACCGCCTCGTTACCATCGAGGCCATCAGGCCAGTGCTCGAGCGCTGGCTCGGGAGGAAGCACGGCTCCCTGTCGTTTCGGGTGACGCAGGTGCTCTCGGGGCATGGTTGCTTCGGGAGTACCTGTGTCGCATAAACAGTGAGCCGGACGCCCGGTGTCACCACTGCGTCGACTGCCGGGAGCACACGCTGGCAGAGTGTGCCGCTACAGAGGAGCCACGCCGTGCCCTCATCTCTGAAGTAGGCAGTGACCTGTCGCTGCCGGCCGTAGTCGAGTCTATGGTCGGCAGCGAGGTGTCCTGGGTCGCGGTGGTATGCTTCTGCGAAACAGTCGTCTCGCAGAAGGAGGCTGCGGAGAGGGAGATTTCATCCGCTCACCCGACAGTAAGGCGTCAATTGATTCGTTACTATGGCCCGGGTAACACAGACAAAAAAAAAGTTAAATCAAAAAATCATAAAACCCGACTGCTTAAAAACCGAACAAAAAAATAAAAAAAACAAGAAAAATCATGCTGTGCAGTCGGAGGATACATATTCGCGGGCTGGCTGACCAAAATCTGGTGTATCCTCCGACTGCACAGCATGATTTTCTTCTTGTTTACGCCTTTTTAGTTTGCTTTTTAAGCAGTCGGGTTTTTTGATTTAACTTTTTTTATTTATAACTTTTTTGTAATTTTTTTTTTCGAATTAGGTACATTTAAACATATAAGTGTTATATTTCTGAAAACACCCCTTAAAGCCCTTTATTTTGATACCCCACACGATGGGTTTGGAAGAAAACAAAAATTGGGCCCCCACGATATGGCGCCCAAAAGCCGCCATTTTTCTATTTTCCAATTATAATGTAGCCAGTGACACTCGCAGGGTTAAAACGAATCGATTGACGTAAGAAACGTCAAAATCGGCCAACGCGTTTGGCCTCTGGAACGCCACATAATAGGAACAAACATACATACATACATATAGAGACTGATAAACACATAACACATACATTCATTTTAATTTATTTTAATACACACATTTATTTTAATTATTTATGTAATTTAATTTTGTTATTTTTTTTTATTTTTATATGTGTATGTGATGTCTAAATAATGTAATTATTGACTCTCTGTACGTTTTGGGTAACTGTAAGTGCAGAGATTAATTGTAATAATAAATAAATAACCCTCCTTCGGCAGTCGGGTAAAAAGCCGTAGTTGGGTTACAGTTTTATTCAACTTTTCAAGTTTGATTTCTGGGTGAGTCTTGGACATCACTGATATCGGTGAAGAAAACTCGTTAAATAATAAATAAGTACCACGAATTCAGCCATACGTGTTTTATTGAGATGATATGATGACGCGGAAGTCTGTCAGATGAGATTAGATTATTCCTTTGCTATATTTGAACACTTTACAAATTTACAACCATTGCGTTGTTCAGCCATCTCCCGTGAAATGTGATCAAAAAATTTGCGGTAGTTCTCGAGATAAAACAGTAACGTAAAGATAGCGGGATGCTGTTTGTAAATATTAGTAATATTATTTCCTCATTGCCCTTTTTCATGATTTAGTTTAAGTTTAGTTTCGACGTGCTGTTTCCGCAACTCCACGACTTAGCTCGTATTTTGCGTACGGGTGGGTTTCAGTCACATCATTCGAACCACCCCAGCACCTCGAGAAAGGCCAGCAGCGCCCTGGTGCTGCCGACTATCTCCTGCAGGGGTACCTTTGTCGCCGAAGTATTTGGCCTTATAGCCAGTGATTACAGGGCAGCTTAGGAGCAGGTGTGCTGCTGTCTCGTCTTCCACCATGTATGCTCTGCAGAGTGGGCTGTCGGTGATTCCTACGACAAAGAGGTGCTTATTAAAGGTCGCTTGTCCAGAAGTTGTGGCTGTGACTGCACGCAGCTGTGGCTTAGTCAGTCGTAGGACCTTTTTCGTAAAACGGCCGTCAATGAGAGGTAGTGCCTCCTTGACCTGCCTACTTTCGCTATGATCAGTCCATAGCTTGCTGTGTTGATCCCTGGTGCGTTTTTTTACCAGACCGGGCCCACCGATGCCATATTTGAGCCCCTTCGGGCGAGCTCATCCGCAGCGTCGTTCCCTCGGGAGTCGCTGTGTCCTTTGATCCATTGAATGGTTACTTTATTGTGCATACCGACCTGGTTCAGGCGCCGGTGACACTCGTAAATCAGCCTTGAGTTGTTCGTGTGGCTGTTTAGTGTTTCATTTTTCATGATGCAACATGAGGAAAGAGAACTCTGGTGATTTAAGGTGCAGTTACCATTGAGAGCTAGTAGTTTTGTAGCTCAAGAATAAATATCAAAAATCCCGACTGCTTATAAAGCGAACTAAAAAGACGTAATCAAGAAGAAAACCATGCTGTGCAGTCGGAGGATACATATTCACGAGCTGACTTACCAATACCTAATGTATCCTCCGACTACACAGCATGTTTTTCTTCTTGTTTAGATCTTTTTAGTTCGTTTTATAAGCAGTCTGATTTTTTGACGTTATTAACTTTTTTATTTATTTATTTATTTATGTACACACGAAACACTTAACAGAGAAAAGAAATAATACAGATAAAAGAGCACAAAGGTACTGCTTATTTCAATAGAAATTTCTTCCAGCAGACCTGCGACAGGATAGTTGGATGATATACGAAGACACAGTGTGTAGAAGGAAATAAGGAAACTTAAAATATACTAACAACTATATAACTTAACTAATTATCTATAAATAACACATATACCTTAACTAATAATAATATATAATAATTACAATATGGTGGAGAGGTAATGATCTTTGACTTGTTTCTTGAATTGATAAACATTTTGGGATTCAAGTTTTTTTTTTTTTTTTTTTTGATTTTTAATTTTATTTACAACTTTCTAGATAACTTTTTTTTCGAATTACTTTTAAGCACAAAGTGGTATATATTTTTGTCATCACCACTAGAATCTTTTGTTACCCCACTCTATGGGTAAAGAAAAAAAATTTGGGAGCTCCACAATATGTCGTCCAAAATCCGCAATGTTTGTTTTTTTTAACGTCGCTCACTTTTCTAAGAACTCTTGGGCGGCCAAGACCTATCTATCGATTAATTGTATAAATCCGTCTAGCGGTTTGAAAGATATGACGTAACAAAGAATATTACATACATACATATAAGATACGCGCGAAAAACATAACCCTTTCCTTGCAGTCGGGTAATTTTAAATAGTTCACAAGTTTGGAAGTGGAATAAACTATCTAGCTTGAAGAGACTGCCTATCTGAACTCAGTTACTGGGTTTTACATCTTGGTTAGGCCAATACCTTCCCTGTTTGTAAAAGTATTGATGTAAATTGCGACATATTATTTACTTTCCTGTTATAATGATCTAATAAAACACGTAAGATGGACATGACTAATTGAGTAACTATTTCATCTAGTTTATGTTATTAATTTTTCCAAGTAGGCAAGGAAAATAGTAAAGCATACATACATATACTCACCAGGGGCGTAGCGTAGCCAGCAGCAGTATCAATGATACGGGGCCCCCGAACTATAAGGGCCACAGAGTGTGGAATTCAAAGTTCTTAAAATGTTATCCATAATTGCGAAGTATTTTTAATAAATCCGTGTGGGTGACAGTTCAGCCTTTCCGATTAAGGATCTTCAATTTTAGAAATCGTTACGGTCACTCTAAAATTCTCTCACAATGAAAACTTAACCTATCACACTCGGGATTCTCCCATTTGTACGTTCGTAATGCTCGTTCCTCATGAACGTTTAAGTTATCCCAGTCAAGAAACCAGGCTCTTATTTTATTAACCTTGTAACAAACTTTATCATATTTTTGGTCTTTGCTGCAGTCGGGTAAAAAGGGCCCCAAGAAAATTTGAAACGGGCCCCTTTATGCCTTGCTACGGCACTGACACTCACGCTTTAAGCGTTTTATAGCATTAAAGATTACGTTGAGGATAAAACGGCTTGGGAGTGAGCTGCTCCAATTTTTTTTTTATCTTTACATTTTGCACCATGAATTTTGTTATTTTTATAATTTTTTTTTAAATTTGTTTTCTTGCAATGACAAGAATATTTACTTTTTAAAGTATTATTTTATTTTATTTTAATTATTGTGAATGTGAAGACTATGTGGATCATTATTTTGTTTTAATTTTAATTTATCTTAGTTTTTAATCATGGTCTGGCAGTTTGAGTAGTTTAGGCGGCCTACCCGAATGTCCTTTCTTTGGTCAATACCAAAGAAAGGACATTCGGGTAGGCCGCCTAAGTCGTCGAATCGTTGAGCTCCTTAAATTCTGAGTTGAGCTGCTCGGTTATTGACAAATGCGTGCACTGACTGGACAGGTCCACTCAATCTGGCTGGTTCTTTCCTCAAAAGACCATTTCAAACATCAGTCTACATGGTCTTCACATGATCTAACCAAGATTTTGTGAGGACTTTAAAAGAGACTGTGACCACTGAGTTTGTTTCGGCCTTTCTTCTCAGAGTAGTCAGATAGGAAACGCCGACCTCATCTAGTTTAAAAAAAAAATATGTTAGACATTTTTTTTTTTGAAGTGTTTGTACAAACCAACTTACAGAAATAAAATCATTTATCATTTATCACTTTTTAACCCCCGCCGGAAAAAGAGGGGTGTTATAAGTTTCACGTGTGTTGCTGTGGGTTTGTGTCTGTGTATCTGTGTGTCTGTCTATGGCATCATAGCGTCTAAACGGATGAACAGATTTAGATTTAGTTTGTTTTGTTTCAAAGGTGATTTTGTTGAGAGTGTTCTTAGCTATGTTTGAATAAAATCGGTTCAGCCGTCCAAAAGTTATGGGCGTTTTACTGTTTGAATCGGGGTGTTTTTGCAAGATAAATGTGTCGGGGGTTTTTTTTAAATTTTGAAAATTTACTTGTTTCTATAGAGGAAACCCAATTTGCTACTATCCTTATATATGTCACGGACCAAGTGATTAATTAGGACACTATGTATAATGCCCGGGTTTTATCAATCTAGTCAAGTCAAATCGAGAGCAACGTAATTATATAATGAATACTGGTTTAGACTTCTATATTTATCACATTGTCTGGTCTTTGTTTTTTTTTTGGCGTAATTCCACCGCACTATTCCCAAACCAGTGCAACTCCTGAAAGCCAGAATCAACAGTGGCGACCACCAGAAAAGCGCCGAGGCAATGAAGCTCGACGAAGTCCCGGAGAATAAATTTAACTGTCTTGGATCCTGCCACGAAATTAATCAGAAAAGAATAACGGAGGAGCAGGAAAACATACAAATTTCGACTTCCCTCCTTATCGAGCAGGAGACAGGACAAACAAGGCCAATAGGCCCAAAGGGTCGTTTGCAACTGTTTCTATTTTCTTTCATTTTTTTTTAATTCTACGTAACGGTTGGGCAATTCGATAATTATGGTCAATGAATATATAAAAAGTCACAATGGTACTTGCCCGGATTTAACCCCTCGACCTCAAGCACGAGTACGACGAGGTCTTAGCCACTGGGGCGCCACGACATTTGAATAATTATGATCATGATATAATAGTTACGTCTACGATTTATCTCAAAACATTCGCCGATATTACTGACCCGCATGTACACCTAGTTTTTCTTGAACTGCGGTATGGAACTTAAAAAACAGATACATAGGTCAAGATATACTAGTTTTTTACATATATGTTTGTAATTAATCAAAGATTATACTGGAATTTGAAAACAGTGATTTTGTGGAAATAGGTCGTTCTGCGGGTTTTATACGATTTGATAGGTATTCTTTTTTAGGGTTCCGTACCCGAAGGATCCAAACGGATCCCTATTGCTGCAATAGGGTTCCGTTAGGTACCTTCGGGTACGGAACTGTAAAACAAGTTTTTTTTTTTAAATTAAGTCGCTTGACCTTTACTTTCTCAAACTGTAATTTCATTGTCACCATAAAATAGACCAAGAAAAAACAATAATTTCCTATTTAGGTTAACTGCTGATTAAGGGAAGAGCCCATCGTCTAACTAGTCTACCCATGACGCCATGGGCTCGGCTCGACGAAAATCAATGGCCGAATATAACCATTGACCTTTTGTTCAAGATAATGCGATGGCACCGTTTTCTTTTGCGCGATCGATAAGGCAACATTATTATATTACAGCTCGTGGCATCTTCAAGGTTAAGCAACGCTTGCCGAGGTCGGTCCGTGGATGGGTGACCATATTTACATAGCGAGATTTCTACGAGCCTCGAGGAAATGCGGTCGCAGACATCCGACTGAATATTATCCTAAATAAAAAGTCGTAATCCGAGGTTAGGCTCTCGCCTATTTCGTCCTCCAATATTGGGCCAATTTCAAAGATATTCCATAATCTGAAAAATGAAGATATATACTGTGCCCCTATGTTTTAATTTTTTATGATAGAAGGAATAGATTCCTCTTAAAAAATGCTCAAAATTGGGCTATCAACAGAGGCTACTGCCGCAATCAGCGGCATTTAACGCTAACTTAAGGCGCTCTTTAGTATAGATTTTGTTCTAAAAATCTATACGAAGGAGAATTTTGTAAGCGATGATGTGGTCGACGGTGAAGCACGCTTGCCTAGAAGTAACATATTCACTCTTGACTTGAAAACCCCTAGGTTGTTTTTAGTTATCGGGCAACAAAACTCTGGCAGGGTATTCCACTCCTTAGCTGTACGCATAATAAAAGTATTCACAAGACATTTAGTGCGTATGGGTGGGATGCTGGGATGTCCACCGTATACCTCTCTCTGCTAGTCCGATGAACAGGGCTAGGCTTCTTCGTCATTTTGTGCTGCTGTGTATATTTAGTTTTCTCATGCTTGACCGCTATTTCAAGACAAGTACCACAGGAGGTGAGTGATGCTTGCCTGAAAGTAACCAATACACCCGAAATGAATCACTCTTAAGATTTTAAAGGCAAGCGATATGATAAATGTTTTTATACGATTTGTGTCATCGAACGTTGGTAAACGACCTTCAATCAAATGGTTTTGCTGTAAAATGTTATCCATTTGAAGAGATTGTCAATTCACGCCTTATATCCTTCACATCAACGAATTCCATTCACGTAAACGTTGTCAGTCACAAATAGCCACATATATAAATAACTAGATGGCGCGAACCGCCGAACGGCGAAAAAAACCCGTTTTTTTTTTTTCGAATTAGGTACATTTAAACATATAAGTGTAATATAGTTTTGAAATTGCCTCTTAAAACCCTTTATTTTGATACCCCACACGATGGGATAGGAAGAAAAAAAATATTGGGCCCCACAATTTAGCGCCCAAAAGCTGCTATTTTTTATTTTACAATTTTAATGTAGCCAGTGACACTCGCAAGATTAAGATGAATCGATTGACGTAAGAATCATTAAAATCGGCCAACGCGCTTGGTCCCTGGAACACCACATAGGAACAAACATACATACATACTTACATAGACTGATAAACACATTACCCTCCTTCGGCAGTCGGGTAATTACGATCAATGATCGAAATTTAAGCTTTCATTTAGCATTATCGGCACCGATAATCAACCGAAATCTAGAAAAATGCCTTTTTATGCCATATTAAGCTGTAAAGACTGTATAGAAAAAGTTGGCCGAGGCATTGGTAATGTTTTCTTTCATTGGTAAGTAAATTTGTTTTAAAATAGTTAGTGGAATAGTGGCACGCTTGGTTTTCATACTGATGGAGGGACTTGCGTTATCTAGTTAAATTTATGTCTGTGCAAATAACTGTTTTATGGAGCCCCTCGAAAATAACCTTGTATTGTATAGTTAAAATCAGTTAGTTCTGGAAAACCAAAAGCAATACAAATCATCAATACAATGTCATTTATTGTTTCTGACACAAAGCCAGTCCAAGGTTTGTTCAATGGTTTTGGCGATTACGTGGTTTTTATCGTAAATCATCGCGTAGAACAAAATGTTACCTTTATTAGTTTTATAGCAATTGTGTTATGTAAAAACAAAAATACTACCAACTTCCAAATAAGAAAACTACAAAGTGAAAAATAACTTTCTATTTTTTTATTTGGAAGTCAGTAGTTTTTTTTTTCTGTCAAAAATTATTTTGAAATTACACTTTCTAGTTGTACATAACTAATAGGCATGTAGTTAAGTCAGGTACCTGTAACGCCAGACTAGATTACCCGAATATCGTGAAACTGAACATAACCGGTGAAATGAGAATGTACCAAGTTTCCCAACTATATTGGGGTCGGCTTTCAGACTAACCGGATTCAGCTGAGTACCAGTGTTTTATACAGGGAGTGACTGCCTATCTGACCTCCACAACCCAGTAACTGGGTGACATGGTACTCCTTGGCAAGACTGGTGTCAGATCGCAAGCTTCTGTCTACCCGTAACCGACCTCGTCAAGCGTTGCCTAACCTTGATGATGGACCAGTGCTGCTGTTATTATTTAGCCACGAGCTCCTCTCTCAAAGCAAGGTAAAGGACCTTTAACACTTGACATTACAATGAAATTTTTTAGGATTCCGTACCCAAAGTTTAAAAACGGGACCCTATTACTAAGACCGTATCCGTCTGTCACCAGGCTGTATCTCATGAACCGTGATAGCTAGACAGTTGAAATTTTCACAGATGATGTATTTCTGTTGCCGCTATAACAAGAAAATACTAACAAATAAAATTTCAAAATTTAAAAACCCCCGACACATTTATCTTGCGAAAACACCCCGATTCAAACAGTTAAACGCGCATAACTTTTGAACGGCTGAACCGATTTAATTCAAACATAGCTAAGAACACTCTCGACAAAATCACCTTTCAAACAAAAAAAACTAAATCAAAATCGGTTCATCCGTTGAGGCGCTATGGTGCCACAGACAGACACACAGATACACAGCAACACACGTGAAACTTATAACACCCCTCTTTTTCCGGCGGGGGTTAAAAACAGAATAAAATGATTATTTAAGTGGGGCTCCCATACAATAAACGTGATTTTTTTTGCTGTTTTTCCGCGATAATGGGACGGAACCGGATTCATGCGCGAGTCCGACTCGCACTTGGTCAGTTTATTTTATTTTATGTGTGTTATTATTATATTTGTTGTATGTTGGAAATACATCATCTGTGAAAATTTCAACTGTCTAGCTTCACGGTTCATGAGATACAGCCTGGTGAAAGACAGACGGACCACGGAGACTTAGTAGTAGTTCCCGTTTGCACCCTTTGGGTACGGAACCCTAAAAATATAATCTTATTGAGAACTTTCTCCTTTCTGAAGTCGGTTTCAAAAATAAGCAAAACCAGTGAGAATTTTGGCCTCTTGCCGTTATGAGCCTCCGGATCGTTGCACCCTCTGTAAATGGGACTGCCCCAATAAAATTTAGATCCTTGGCGCCAATGGCCAAGGAGTATAGATGTCCATCAGAGGCTAAGCTTGACGAAAACGAGGCCAATTCTATTTTTGAAAATTGCTGCAAACCGGTCTTTGATTATACTGAGAGAAGCAGGTACGTGCAGCTATAGTGATTACAGACCAGATAAAAGAGATACCTCTTTTATCTGTTCTGTGATAGTGAGCGTAACGTTTACACCATATTCTACTTTGAATTGGGTAACGAAACTGTGTAGTCAAATTCGATCAAAGTATTTAGTTTAAAACTACAATTTACAGAGCAGTGCTGAAAGGAGAATGCCCATTTTGTAAGGGAACTTTAGCCCCTTTGAAAAAATGGTTGTATCTTGATGAATATGGTTATACATTGTAGAAAAACACTCTATATTCATAATTAGAACACATTTTTTATATTTTTTTCGGGGTTCACGAGATATAACGAGGTTTCTGTTCTTGAAATTAACCCTTATTACAATGTAATAAGGTGCATACAAATGTCCAAGTGAAGGAAGCTGATCTGTTGTTGTCTGTACATATAAATTAAAGGACACAGATTGAAAATAACACAAAATATAAATCCTATTTTTTGTATAATATTTAAATCGCTGACACGATACATAGGGCCTGTGTATGGGCAATCTCCTTCAAATTTGAATACAACCAAGAATATAAAATTTGCCAAATTTCGGAATGTATTTTACCCGACTGCCGAAGGATGGTAATGTGTTTATCAATCCATCCATGTATGTATGTTTGTTTGTTCCTATGTGGCGTTCCAGAGATCAAACGCGTTGACCGAATTTGATGGTGCTTACGTCAATCGATTCGTCATAATCTTGCGAGTGCGAGTCACTGGCTACATTAAAATTGGAAAATATAAAAATGGCGGCTTTTGGGCGCTATATTGTGGGGCCCCAATATTTTTTCTTCCAATCCCATCGTATGGGGTATCAAATACAGAGTTTTGAGAGGCGATTTCAAAAATTTATAATGTGAAAATGTACCTAATTAGAAAAAATGTAAACAATATAATTATCACGGGAAATTTAACGCGATGATTTCGATTGTTTGTTTACCTATTTCGCCCGACGTTTCGGCCGTGTTGCAACGACCGTGGTCCCGGGAATTATGAAACGCGAAAGTTTTAAAGTTAATAGAAAAAATGTCTTAAATAAAAAAAACATATACAAAATATCAAAAAAACCCGAGCATATTATTTTCTAGTTTACGTCTTTTTAGTTCGCTTTTTAAGCAGTCGGGTTTTTTGATTTTATGGATATATTTTTTTATCCTTGATTTTGTTAAGTTCAACGCCCGCGACAGAGTCAACGACTTCGCCGACTCATTATTCGATTTACGCAGCTAAGGCTTTGTTATCTATCTACTCTTTGTCATCTACAGTCCGGCCTACACTGTGTCATGTAAATTTTGATCTAAAAGACACTTCAGACAGCGTCAGTCTGTCTGTCTGTCTGAAATTGACCTTTATAGCGCAGTCGTAGGGGTCCGTACCCAAAAGGTAAAAACGGGACCCTATTACTAAGACTCCGCAATTCATCGGTCTGTCCGTCTGTCACCAGACTGTATCTCATGAACCGTGATAGCTAGACAGTTGAATTTTCACAGATGATGTATTTCTGTTGCCGCTATGACAACAAATACTAAAAACAGAATAAAATAAATATCTAAGTGGGACTCCCATACAACAAACGTGATTTTTTGCAGTTTTTTTGCGATAACGGTACGGAACCCTTCGTGCGCGAGTCCGAATCGCACTTGACCGGCTTTTTATTTATTTCGGTGTTCCTTGCGCGTTTCGGATTTTCTGTGTGTACAAATTAAACTAGTTTTAAGCTCGCGGCTTCGCCTGCACAAAAGTGTTTTGTCCCAAAGGAACATACTGCCGGGGTAAAATATATCCTATAAGTTAAAACAAGTTAGAAATTATGTTAGAAACTATATGTATGCAAAATTTAATCATAATCCGTTCAGGCGTTTTTCAGTGATTGAAACACAAACTTCTGCCTTTATTATGTGTTTCTTATCCCAAGGGAACATTATACCGGGATAATGTTCTATACCAGACTATAATCTATCTCCTTGCTGAATTTCATCCAGATCCGTTCAGCTGTTCTGGCGTGATTAAGTAACAAACATACATCTACACACAAATCCATCCAAAGTTGTACATTTATAATATTATCGAATCTCTTCAAAGTTAGAGTGAACAGGCTTCTTCTGGGTAAGCTCACTCCATCGTAGACTCTGTCTCTGTCACCTCTGACCTAGACCAGAGTCAAGAGCAAACCATCATAAATTTAAATAAAAAATAGTAAGTTAGTAGGATTTCGTTAGAAAACAGGGTGTTAGTCTCTGTTACGTGTCTACTCTATGTCGTCTTCAGTCTGGCCCTGTACTGTTGCGTGCAAAATTTGACCTACTTTTTGCATAGATATAGTCTGCCACCTTTGCCCATTGACCTTTGGTTATTTTTTGCTGAAGCGATGAAGCATTTGCGTGTTAAAAATAATGGTAGATTGTATCATGTAGTCTCGACTCTCGACTGATATGTTGAGGACTTGATTAAAATTAAGCTTTTGATGGTCTCGCAAGGAGCTCGTAGCTAAGTAATAAGAGCCGCACGGGTCAATCTTCAAAGTTAAGCCACGCTTGCCGAGGTCGTTCTGTGGATGGGTGACCGTTTTAATATACAGAGACTCCTCTGTGCCTCGAAAACCGCGTTCAGCTGTTGGTCCTGGCTGTCATTTGTAGATGTTTGGCAGGGGAATCCCCCTCTTGGTATAAAATCTTAAGGCTTAATATTGTTTGGTATAACGTTTTCGTTTAACTTTAATTTGCATAATAATATTTTGGTATAATGCAAAGGTTAGCATAACTGTCATTTGGTCTAATTTGTTTTGGCATAATTTGTAGTTGCATAAATTGGCATGATATTTTTTGATTCTGGCAATTAAATAAATAAGTGTTATGTGCTTACATTTTATTTTATCTTAATATACGTGGGACACTCAGAAAGTTTTGCGAAACTAAAAAAAATTGTTCTATACGTACATATATTTTTATTAAATCTTTTCAAAGTACTTTCCACCAGCCTCTATACAAAGATTCATGCGCCTAAACCAGTTTTCAAAACACTTTTTCCAGTCCGCCGCAGACACCTCGTTTACAGCCTGCTCGAACGCAGCCAGCGCATCTTCCGGCGACGAAAATTGTATCCCTTTGAGCTGATTTTTTATTTTTGGGAATAAAAAGAAGTCACACGGTGCTAGATCAGGGCTGTAAGGAGGGTGACCCAGGAGTTTGACTGGCGTGCTGTCCAGGAAGTCCCTCGTTTTGAGTGCGGTGTGCGCAGGTGCATTGTCGTGGTGGAGCAGTAGCCCGCGGAGCCCTGTGTTTGGTCGCTTGTTGCTTATAACAGAGAAAACTTCTGGCAAACATTTGGTAGTATACCATTCGGCATTAATGCTTCTTTGATCCCGTAAGGGAATTGATACCAAGTGGCCAGTCAAATTAAAAAAGCTAGCGATCAAAATCTTACCCCCGCTTCTAGATCGCTTCACTTTGGTAGGCGTTGGCTCATTTTGAAACACCCAAACAGTCGACTGGCGCTTGGTTTCTGGGTCGTATTGATAAATCCAGGACTCATCACCTGTAACGATGTCGTAAACACGCCGAGACGAGCCTGCTTCAAATTTGTTAAGCATATCACGGCACCATTCCACCCGGGCCTGCTTCTGAGCATCGGTGAGGTTGTGCGGCACCCAGCGTGATACTATCCTCCTCACGCGAAGATGTCTGTGTAGAATCTCGTGAACGCTTCCCGATCCAATCTTCAATATGTGTTGAATCTCCTGATATGTAATTCGCCTATTGTCTTGGATTAAATTTTTCACTGCTAGCACGTTTTCTTCGGTAACAGCCGTCAAAGGGCGACCGCTTCTTTCGTCATCCCCCAAAGTTGGTCGACCGCGCTTGAATTCGTTATACCAACGATACACGGTTGCCTTGGAAGGGCCTTCATCCATGAATGCCATTTGAAGTCTACCGTACGATTCATCCGGTTTCAGGCGACACTTGAAATCGTATAAAATCATAGCTCTAAAATGTTCCCGGCGCAGATCCATATTTCAGTGAGACACAATACTTTGAATTAACTCGCAAAAAATGTGGCGGGAAATTTTGAAATTGGAACTTACTTATTTTTACTTATAAATAATCATATTTTCGAAAAACATTATAACTGGCCAGTCTCCCATATATAAAAACTTTTTTTCGCAATACTTTCTGAGGGGCCTGGTATATAAATCACGTGTCACGTTGTTTGTCCGCGATGGACTCCTAAACTACTTACCCGATTTTAAATAAAATTTGCACACCGTGTGCAGTTTGATTCAACTTGAAAGGTAGGATAGTTTACACGTGTTAGTTACACTATTTATAACTCAAGAACGGCTGAATTGATTTGGCTGAACATTGGTCCCCACCAATGTAGGTAGCTTAGAACCAGGAGACGGACATAGGATAGTAGAGTAGGTAGGGTAGGTAGGTAGGGTTAGGGTAGGTAGGTAGGTAGGGTAGGTAGGTAGGTAGGGTAGGGTAGGTAGGTAGGCTAGGGTAGGTAGGTAGGGTAGGGTGGGTAGGTAGTGTAAGGTAGGTAAGGTAGGGTAGGGTAGGTAGATTAGGGTATGTAGGGTAGGTTAGGTAGGGTAAGGTAAGTAGGGTAGGGTAGGGTAGGTAGTGTAAGGTAGGTAGGGTAGGGTAGGTAGGGTACAGTAGGTAGGGTAGGGTAGATAGGGTACAGTAGGTAGAGTAGGGTAGATGAATGTTTAGTGTTTTTATGGCAAAACAAAGTTTGCCGGGTCAGCTAGTTTTATTATAATTTGGGAATTACTATATTGGTTAAGGTGCGGTGGGGGTGGCCCTTGGAATATAAGAAATTAGTAAATAGTCATTTAAGAGGGAGAATATACATAGCTAACAAAGTGTTTTTCTTAAGTATTATTTTTAAGGGATGGAAAAAAAATCTATGTGTTAAGGTAATAAGAAGGTAGTAAATATTAACAAAGAAATAAATTAGTTGTGTTGTCTCGAACTATGAAAAAGAAAGTGGTCCAGACATCCTGATGTCAGAATGTCCGGCTACTTTCTTTACGCGTTTTTCCGCGGTCAATCGAGGTACTTAATATTTGAAGTTAGGTAACAAATAGTAGCAAAAAGGTGGATTTGGTATTTTCCAAACATCAAATATCTCTATTGATCCAGGGGTTCTGACGCTTTCAATTTCTATGGTAAAAAAACTAAATTAAAAAAACAAAAAACCCGACTGCTTCAAAAGCGAACTAAAAAGTCGTAAACAAGGAAAAAATCATGCTGTGCAGTCGGAGGATACATATTCGCGGGCTGGCTGATCAAAATCTGGTGTACATATATACATACATACATACATACATAGACTGATAAACACATTACCCTCCTTCGGCAGTCGGGTAAAAACAAGCATAAGTACGAAATTACATACATTTTTCCTAAAAGCCTCAATTTTATTATCACCGTCCTTGAATTTATGTAAATACATGCAAATATCTTGTTTTGAACGTTGAGTCGACTTTATGGTTCAGTTATCTCTCTAATTGGAATAAATAAATTATTGTCTCAATAGCAGCCTGCCTGAAGTTAGAATTTGTTGGAATGTTGCCACAGACATAAATCTAACTAGATAACGCAAGTCCCTCCATCTATATGAAAACCAAGCGTGCCACTTTTTCACGAACAATTTAAAAACAAATTTATTTACCAATGAAAGAAAACATCTCCAATGCCTCGGCTAACTTTTTCTATACAGTCTTTACTGCTCAATATGGCATAATTGGGCATTTTTCTAGATTTCGTTAGATGTCCGGTGCCGATAATACTAAATGAAACTGCTTAAAGTACAATTATTGATCGTACTTTTATTCCCTTTTTTGACACGCGAAGTACATACAATCGCGTCATCTAGTTAGATTTATATCCGTGGCTGTTGCGTATGAACCGTTCATTTAGCCGGGATAAAAATTAACCAGGTGGCCGGGAAGTACCAATGTGACTTTTTCCAAATTCGTATTATGTTTTTTTATTTATTTATTGATAGGCTCGCGTTTGACCACTATCTCACCTGATGGTAAACTATGATGTGGTCGACGGTGAAGCACGCTTGCCTAGAAGTAACCTATTCACTCTTGACTTAAAGACCCCATAGCTTGTAGCTATCAGGGAACAATGTTCCACTCCTTAGCTGTGCGCACAATGAAAGTATTCGCAAAACGCTTTGTACGTACGGGTGGGATGTCCACCATGTATGTATGTAGTTTCTAAGTTATAATACCAGCAGTAACTGTCCCACTGCAGGGCAAAGGCTTTTTCTCATACAGAGGCTCGAGCAATTGCTCACCACGCTTGCTCAAGGCGGGCCTCGCTATGTTTTCCTTCACCGTTGTCCAAGGTAAACTTAAAAAGTACATATGAATTGAAAAGTCACATTGTTACTTGCCCGGATTTGAACCCACAACCTCAAGCACGAGAGGCGAGGTCTAAGGCCGGTTACAGGCCTCGACCGACCGTCGCGTCGGTGCGTAGTTACTTCAGTAGTTTGCTTGTCATTTGTATGAAAATTCATAAATCGTACTAGTGCTGGACTAACCGTACGCACGCGTATATTTCTACGCACTGCGTACGAGGACCGTCGTCGGTCGAGCGCGGCCGCGTGCGTGTGTCGGTTGACCGACGCGCTATTGAAACAAATGAACGCGTTCATTGCTGCACCGATCGGCGATCGGTGGACCGAACGCACGGATGCGTACAGATGTACTAGTCCGGTCAGTTTGTTGCACAGAAGAGCACTGAATGGTACAAACTGACGGTTGGGTAATGCGTACGGTCAGGACTCAGGACGGAACGTACGCACTGACGATCGGTCGTACACTGTAACCGGCCTAAGCCATTGGGTTACCAAGCAAGACATTAAAAGTACTATAAAAGATTGTTATTCTAAAATTATTTTCCTTTTGTTACAGGTATCCAAAGATGCTGGTATTAAATACTTAAATGATCGAAGTACTTAACATTACGGAGTTACACGAAGATTTACGAAGTCGCAATAAGTGCCAAAAATAGTTAAACACACATAGTTACCTAAGTGAACAACCATGGATCCTGGATATTTTGATATTGAAAGGAAACAGAATCCTAGAGAAAATGCGAGTTATATATCGAAATTTTGTTACTGGTACGTATACTACCTCATCGTTATCATCATTTCAGCTGAATGACGTACACTGCTGGACGTCATCATCATCATCAGCCCATAGCAGTCCACTGCTGCACATAAAATAAAATAAGCCTTTATTACTGTTACTCTTTACAATCTTATTCTTACATTTTATACTAATCACTATTTACATTAATACTTGTTACACGTAATTATGGTATTTATAGTATGTCGGTAATCGGTTTAATTGTCTGTAGCAGCTTGTCTCTCGACAAAGGCCTCCTCCAAGGACTTCCATGCTGCTCGATCTCTAGCTATTCGGATCCAGTTAGGGCCCGCCAATTGCCTGAAGTCGTCCTCCCAACGCTTACACTGTCTCCCTTTGTTTCTTTTATCGCCCCTAGGGTACCATTCTGTTATTATATTGGTCCACTTTTCTTTTGTATCTCGTAACATATGTCCTGCCCAACGCCATGTTAACTTTCTACTAACGATATGCGCATTTTTGAATTTTGTTTTGGTTTTTATTGTTTCCAAATTAACTCTGTCACTTCTTCTTACCCCTATTACATTTCGTTCGATGCTGTTCTGGCACACTTTTATTTTATTCGATAGCTGATCTGTCAAAGCCCACGTTTGACATCCATAAGTTAAGCACGGGAGTATGCAAGTGTTATATACAGTTCTTTTCATTTTTATGGACATTTCATCATTTTTCATTATTTCACTAAGGCTCCAAAATCTTTTCCATGTGTTTGTTATTCTTCTGTTTATTTCCATATACATGTTATCACGGGGTGATATTAATTGTCCTAAATAAATGTATTCATTAACATACTCTATTTCTTCCCCGTTAACCATTACAGCATCTGAATCTGATTGTTGAGCGTTGGTCATTATTTTTGTTTTACTTAAATTCATTGACAGCCCCGCTGCAGCACTTTCATCAGCTAGTTGTTGTAGCATTAGTTCTAAGCTCCGTGAAACTTCAGAAAACAGTATTAAGTCATCGGCAAAGCGCAAATGGTTCAATTTTTGGCCATGATCTTAAGACCCATATCTTCCCATTCAAGATTTCTGAAAATCATCTCTAGAACCGCCGTAAACAATTTTGGTGAAATAGGATCTCCTTGACGAACTCCTCTTTGGACAGGGAATGGTTCTCCTATTGTCTCGAGCTTTACTTGGGCTGTGCCTCCTGAGTAAATAATGTTCAGGATTCAGATGTATTTCACTTGAACACCTTGGCATTTCAGGGCTTCCCATATGTATCCATGTTCCAGAGAATCAAATGCCTTACGAAAATCTACAAACCCTATGTAGTAAGTTTTCTTGTATTCTTGATATTTTTGCAGGACCTGTCTAAGAACATGGATATGCTCAATTGTAGAGCAATTACTACGGAACCCAGCTTGCTCTTTTGGTTGGTTTTCGTCTAATACATTTGCAATACGGGACAGAACTATTTTGGAAAACACCTTGTAAATATTGGACATTAAGCTTCATCATATCAGCCGAAAGACGTCCACTGCTGGACATAGGCCTCCCCCAAGTGTCGCCACATTGACCGGTCCCGTGCGTCCCGCATCCAGCGAATCCCCGCAACCTTCACCAGGTCATCGGTCCACCTGGTGGGAGGCCTTCCAACGCATCGTCTTCCGGTTCGCGGTCGCCACTCCAGAACTTTTCTGCCCCATCGGCCATCCGTTCTGCGAGCAATGTGCCCTGCCCACTGCCACTTAAGTTTGGCAATTCTTCGGGCTATGTCGGTAACCCTGGTTCTCTTGCGGATCTCTACATTTCTGATTCGATCACGCAAGGATACTCCGAGCATAGCCCTCTCCATTGCCCTTTGCGTGACTGTAAGCTTTCTGATGAGGCCCATTGTGAGCGACCACGTCTCAGAGCCATAGGTCATCACTGGCAACACACACTGGTCATAGACCTTCGTCTTGAGACACTGTGGTAAGTTGGACGAGAAGACACCGCGCAATTTCCCGAACGCTGCCCAGCCGAGTCGGATTCGACGGTTGACCTCTTTCTCGAAGTTGGCCCTACCCAACTGGATCGTTTGTCCCAGGTAGACATAATCTTCCACAACTTCGAGTGTAGAGTCTCCAACCTTGATAGGAGTGGGTGTTACATGGGCATTCAACATAACCTTGGTTTTGTCCATGTTCATTTTAAGACCCACTCTTTTGGAAGCTCTACTGAGGTCATCGAGCATTATACTGAGGTCCTCCATGGTCTCAGCCATGACCACTATATCGTCGGCAAACCGAAGGTGAGTGATGTACTCGCCATTGACGTTGATGCCTAGCCCTCTCCAGTCCAGAACCTTGAAGACATCCTCCAGTGCAGCGGTGAACAGTTTCGGAGATATGACGTCTCCCTGTCTCACACCTCGCTGCAGAAAGATAGGTTCCGAGGCCTGATCCTGAAGTCGGACTGACATGGTGGCGTTTTTGTACAAACACTTCAACACCTCGATGTACCGGTAGTCGATTTGGCACCGTTGGAGAGACTGCAGTACAGCCCAAGTCTCGATTGAATCGAAGGCTTTCTCGTAGTCCACAAACGCTAAACAGAGAGGCAGGTTATACTCTTCGGTCTTCTGTATAACCTGCCGCAGCGTATGTATGTGGTCTACAGTGCTAAAGCCTTTTCGGAATCCGGCTTGTTCGGTAGGCTGGAAATCGTCAAACCTGCGCGCGAGACGATTCGTGATGACTCTTGAAAACAGCTTGTAGACATGGCTAAGAAGTGAGATGGGCCTATAGTTCTTCAACAGGGCATTGTCACCCTTCTTGAAAAAGAGTACCACCACACCCCTGCACCATGCCTGTGGCGTTTTCCCCTCGAGTATGACGGCACCAAACAGCTTCTGAAGGGCCTTAAGTATTGGTTTACCACCCGCCTTCAGGAGTTCGGCCGTAATGCCGTCATCACCCGGTGCCTTGTTATTCTTAAGCTGTTTAAGAGCCATCCTAATCTCGTACAGGCTGACGTCCGGTATGTCTTCGGTATAGTGACGGGTCAATCTAGCTCTAGGGTCTTTAACTAGATTCGCGACGGGTTTACTGGTTGACGTGTACAACTGCCCATAGAATTTCTCGATCTCCCTCAGAAGCTCCGGTTTGGCGGATATGATCCTGCCATCGTCGGTCTTCAGTTTCGTGAGCTGGCTCTGCCCAATAGACAGATCTCTTGCAAAGACCTTGGAGCCCTTATTCCGCTCAATTGCGTCTTTAATACGCTCAGTATTATAGCGGCGGAGGTCGCTTTTCAAGGACTTTGAGATCCGTCTATTAAGCTGCCGGTATTTCAACGCATCGTCTGAAGACTGCAGGATCATCTCACGCCTCTCCTTCATAAGCTTGAGAGTAGGATCAGAGATCTTTTTATTTATATCTGTACGGCGGGTCTTGAAAAACTTAGACCCGACCGTATGGACAGCTTCCACGAACCCGTCGCTGTATTCGTCCACGGAGCTCCCTAGGCACTCGAAACGATTCTGGAGTTCGAGCTGAAAGCTCTCGGGGTTTTGGATCTGGATCTGTGCTGGACGGAGCGTTGACTTCATCAGTCGAGACCTTTCAAGCTTGATATTAATGTTCAATGTGCCTCTTACCATTCGGTGATCGCTCCCGGTTTTCACCGAATTGATCACAGAGACATCATTGAACATTTGCTTCTTGGTTGACATGATGAAGTCGATCTCGTTTTTTGTTGCACCATCGGGGCTTTGCCAGGTCCACTTCCTGTGCTCACGCTTTCTGAAGAAGGAGTTCATCATGTAGAGGCCCTCCTTCTCCATAAAACTGGCCAGTAGGTGACCCCGGTGGTTCCGACGTCCAACTCCAAATTGCCCCACTTGCAGCTCATCCTCGTCTCGTTTGCCCAGTTTTGCGTTGAAGTCTCCCATGACAACGGTGAAGTGAGTTTTGAAACCATGCATGGCTATAGAGATATCCTCATACATGGTCTCTACCTCGTCGTCGGGGTGTGCTGAGGTCGGTGCGTAGACCTGTATGACCTTCAGCGAATATCTCGAGGATATTCTGAGTATAAGGTACGCCACCCTGGTCGACACACTCTCGATCTTCATCACGTTGTTCACAAGGGACTTGTGGACGATAAACCCGACACCACCCTGGGACTGCCGGTCACCCTCTCGGAAATAGAGCAGGTTACCGGATTTGAGGATTATCGAGTCCTCCCCCTCTCTTCGGACTTCAGATAACCCTATAATACTCCATCGCAACCTGCTCAATTCTTCCTCGAGTTCGGCTACCTTCTCGTCGGTCCGGAGTGTTCGCGTGTTGTATGTTGCCAGGGCCAGTCGTCGGTGTTTATTGGGGTAGCCGGGTTCACTCCGGGGATTCTTCGCACCCCTTGCCACGCCATCGCCTCGACCGCTACCGTAGTCGAGGGTAGACGGGCTGCCGGGTACTCGGGGCCGTTTTTTATTTGTGCTATTCATTTGGTTTGGGGGGGGTTTGCCTTAATCGCCACGCTTGGCAGGCGGGTTGGCGATCGCAGTTTGTTGTTGAAGAGCACAGAGAACGCTGCTGCCCATTCTCTGGTGTATCCCTTAGTCGCCTCTTACGACACCCACGGGAAGATATGGGATGGTGAGATTCTTTACGTCCGACACCATACGGACATTAAGCTTATCGGCCTGTAATTATTTATGTCCCCTTTATCTCCCTTCTTGTGAAGTAATATTATAGTTCATTTCATCCAATCAGCAGGTATAGTCTCAGTTATTATAATTTCATTAAACAGGTTTGTTACTGGAGCTATGATAGGTGCTGTAGTCTTAAGTAGTTCATTTGTTATCTGATCCGACCCTGGAGCTTTATCCATTTTTTGTGAGTTAATAGCTTTTATTGTTTCTTCCATCAAAATTAAAGGCACTGGTTCTGGGTCAAGCCAAGTGTCAAGTTTCACTCTGACTTCCGGATGCGACCTTGTATACAGTACTCTATAAAATTCTGTGGCAATTCTTAGTATCTCTTGCCTCTTGCTAGTGTAATCCTTATCCTTGTTCTTTAAATATAGCATCCAGTCGTTCTTAGAATTTAATTCTTTGAAAGCTTTCTTTGTTCCTTCACTTCGTTCAATATGTTGTTTTAGTGTGTTTTGCCTTCTAGTTTTATGATCTCTTCTAATGCTTTCGTTAATTTCTTTGCATAAGCTTACTAGCTTCTGTCTGTTCTCCTTACACTCCTTTCCTTTCTTTATTAATTCTTTTCGTTGTTTTAAGAATTGTTTGGATTCATTTGAGAGTAGATTCTTCTTGGCTTCGTTATTTATTTTGGTTGTTTCTGATTTCAGTATATTTAGCAAGCTATCATATTTGTCTTGTGTTGGTATACCTTGTTCAGTGCTATCTACACGTGTTTTTAGACAACGTAATAACTTGTCATTATTGCCCAGGCAGTTAAGACTGTTGACTTTATTCTGAAACCTCCTATTCCTCTTTATATGTGTTCCTAACATTGTCGCTCGAACCATTCTATGATCAGAATTAAAATTTAATTGGTTTATTATTTCTATGTTTTTGAATACTCTGCAGTTGTTGGACAAAACGAAATCTACTTCATTTTTATATGATCCATTTGGGGAGATCCAGGTCCATTTCCTTGATATTTTTCTATTATAAAAGGTGTTCAGAATTTTATTAATTTATTCTCCAACGCCAGTGTGACCAGTCTTTCGCCATTCTTGCTTCTTTTCCCATAACCGTACTTTGCTATCGTATATTCTTCTCCCGGATTACACACTGCAACTTTTCCGTTGAAATCCCCCATTATTATGATATTTTTGTATGAACTCTGTATTGTGGCTTGTAAATCCTTGTAAAATAATTCGATATTTGCTATTTCTTGTTTATTTTTGGGTTCAGTTGGGGAGTAGGCCTGGATAATAGACCAACTGGTATCTTTATCATGGTGTAAAGGTAGTTTTAAATTTATGACTGCAATTCTTTCCGAAATACCCTTAATCTCCTCTAAATTTTTCATTCGTTCCTTTTTGATTAAGAATCCCACCCCGTACAATCCCGATGCTTCACCTTTATAATGTAAGATATACTTTCCGTAGTCTTCAATTCCTTCTCCCAGGCGTCTCATTTCACTTATTCCTATTATGTCCCAGTTTATAGTTTCTAGTGCTTCCTGTAGTTCAAATAGTTTTTCAGGTGTTCTTAGAGATCGAGTGTTAAATGTAGATATATGAATATCTAGTTGTTTTGCTGAATTTCTATTTATTTTTATCCTTCGAGGGTCGTGGTCTTTTTCCCCCACGATGACCAGTCGGGTTGGGGGAGATCGTTTTTCTGTTGTATCATTTTCTGTTATTTTGTTTTGTTGTGGTGTTGCTGCTGCACATAGGCCTCTTCAATTGCACGCCATTTGCTTCGATTTTCGGCAACTGCCATCCAGCTACTACCAGCCAGCCTGCCAAGATCGTCGCTCCACCTAGCCTGAGGACCTCCTACCTTACGTTTACCAGTTCGTGGTCTCCACTTAAGAACCCGTCTACTCCAACGGTCATCGGTTCTACGGCTAATATGGCTGGCCCATTGCCACTTCAAATTGCTTATTCTCTGAGCTATGTCGACTACTTTTGGTTTCTGCCGGATCACTTCGTTCCGGATTCGATCCCTCAGAGAGACCCCAAGCATAGCCCTCTCCATAGCTCGCTGAGCGACCTTGAGCTGATAGACCAGCCGTACCGTGAGGGTCCTCGTCTCGGCCCCGTAAGTCATAACAGGCAGGACGCACTGATTGAAGACTCTGATCTTTAGGCTCTGTGGAATATGTGACGAGAAGACTCGACATAGTTTCCCAAACGCCGCCCAGCCCAGTTGTATTCTTCTGCTAGACTCTCTCTCAAACTTGTTTTACCAAACTGCAGAATTTGCCCGACGTCAACTGCTGGACATAGGCTTCCCCCTGTGTCGCCAAATCGACCGGTCATGTGCGTTACGCATCCAGCGGAATCCCGCAACCTTAACCAGGTTATCGGTCTACCTAGTGGAAGGTTTTCCAACGCAGCGTCTTTCAGTACGCGGTCGCCACTCCAGAACTTATCAGCCCCATCAACCATCCGTCCTGCGAGCAATGTGCCCTACCCGCTGCCACTTAAGTTTGGGAATTCTTCGGGCTATGTCGATAACCCTGGTACTACTGCGGATGTCTTCATTTCTGAACCGTCCAACCAAGGAAATACCAGAAGCCTTATTGCGTAATGAATTCGGCAAGGCAAAATGCAAACAGTATGAAAAATCGACCAATCACATAGACGGAAGTCCACTTCACGTCTTTCATCTCGCATGTGTTTTCATACTGTTGAGTGAGTGAGTGAGTTTGGTCTCTTTTTTTGTTTTTTATTTGTCTCGTGTCTCTCTAGTCACTCTCGTGTGTCCTGTGCGGGTCAGAAATAAATATATTTTCTTTCTTTCTTTCTTTTTTCAGGTACACACGGTCCGTCTTCGCGAAAGGCAGGAAAGGACAGCTCAGCATATCAGATGTATATAGGTCAGTATACTTGTTACAAGTTTTAATTTAGTTTTATTTTCGTTGACTTGTGTGTGCCCTGGCAGTTGAGAGTGTGTCATGCTGTCTCTGATGGTGGCACATGTGTTGGATCATTCGGTTCCCTTCATGATGGTTGAGCTGTGTGGTGCCGATCCATGCGTCATTTTCGTAAACGGGCACCATCAGTTGGGTTTGGTCATAACTTAACTGCTTCGGATGTTAATGTTTTTCTAGTATTATATAACTGCACTGCACATGTGTGAGTACTTTTAATACTTTATACCTGTGTGTGTGTGTGTTTGTACTGCTATTCTGGGTACATTGTCCTCACATATTATGTGAATTTATGTAAATATTGTAAAACACAATTTAGTTAGTATGGAGTTTCTTGTCCGTTCTTCTCTATAACAAGCTACTTTTCCGAATGGAAGGTAGAATAAATTGTTATTGCTTGTAAATTTTAATTGTTGGCGTTCAGAAGAAAATCGTGCTGTGCAGTCGGGGGATACATATTGGCGAGCTGGCTGATCAAAATTAGATGTATAATCCGACTGCACAGCATGATTTTCTTCTTGTTTACGTCTTTTTAGTTCGCTTCTTAAGCAGTCGGGTATTTTGATTTCTTGAATTAACTTTTTTTATTTATGTAAATTAAATTCGAATTATGTACATTTAAACATAAAGTTGTTATATATTTTTGAAATCACCTCTTAAAACCCTTTATTTTGATATCCCACACGAAGAGTTATGAATAAAAATTGGGCCCCCACAATATGGCGCTCAAAAGCTTCCATTTCCCAATTTTAATGTAGCCAGTGACACTCCGATTGACGTAAGAATCATCAAAATCGGCCAAAGCGTTTGATCTCTAGAACGCCACATAAGAACAAACATAGATACATAGACGGATAAACACATTACCCTCCTTCGGCAGTCGGGTAAAAAAGGAATTGTAAGAATTATGTTAGTTACTTCTTCTTTTTCGTGTGAGGATGTACATTTTAGTACACACACACTGGCCGTAATAGCCATAGCCATGCTTTACACTGCTCAGCATATGCTGAGCCCGCTCCTTTTGCCATTCTGAAATAATATTGTGCCTCAGAACTAATTTGTGTTTGTTCTTGTTTTGTTACAGTTGGCAATAAATGTTTTCTTTCTTTCTTTCTTTCTTTCTTTCTTTCTTTCTAAAATGTAGCCAGATTAGATCTTTTGAATTCAAATGTCTAAACGAATGCAATGACATGTGCCTAGGTACTTTGCGAGGCATATTTAATACAAGTAAATTTTCTAAAACCCCCGACTCATTTATCTTGCGAAAACACCCCGACTCAAACAGTAAAACGCCCATAACATTTGAACGGCTGAACCGATTTTATTCCAATATATCTAAGGACACTCTCGACAAAATCACCTTTCAAACAAAAAAAAAAACTAAATGAAAATCGGTTCATCCGTTTAGGCGCTATGATGCCACAGACAGACGCACAGATACACAGCAACACACGTGAAACTTATAACACCCCTCTTTTTCCGTAGGGGGTTAAAACTGTAATTGCTTAGCCGTTAAGTATATTTCACATGAGATAAATTAATAGTTTTAGTGTGCATTTACAGGTGTACACCGGGACATAGAGCAACACCACGGGGCGATGCATTGGGGGTACACTGGAAGAAACAGTTGGAGAAAAAAGGTCAGTTCAACAATAAACCTTCCAATAGTATTGTAGCGACATCTATGACGCAACTTACGAACTAAACCACAAAAATATTGTTCAGGTGTCGGGCAATTTTATTTATTTGTATGTTTAGAAGATTATTATGTTCATTATTCATTACTTTTAGCTCGTGGCTAAATAATAACAGCCTCACTGGTCGTTCATCAAGGTTAAGCAACGCTTGACGAGGTCGGTCCGTGGATGGGTGACAATTTCAACATACCGAGATTCGTCCGTGCCTCGGCAGCACGTAAAGCCGTTGGTCCCGGCTGTCATTTAAAGATCTTTGACAGTCGTTACGGGTATTCAGAAGCCTGAGATCTGACACCAGTCTTGCCAAGGGGTACCGTGTTACCCAATTACCGAGTTGTGGAGGTCAGACAGGCAGTCGCTCCATGTAAAACACTGGTATTCAGCTGAACCGCCGCTGAACTGACTGGAAGCCGACCCCAACATAGTTGGGAAAAGGCTAGGCAGGTGGATTGATGCGTATTATACCACAGACATAAATCTAAATAGATAATGCAAGTCCCTCCATCTGTATGAAAACCAAGCGTGCCACTTTTTCACAAACAATTTAAAAACAAATTACTTACCAATGAAAGAAAACATTTCCAATGCCTCGGCCAACTTTTTCTATACATTATTTACAGCTCAATACGGCATAAAAGGCATTTTTCTAGATTTCGGTGGATTTCCGGTGCCGATAATGCCAAATGAAAATCTCAGATTACGATCATTTATCGTAACTTTAGTCCGTCTGTCGTCGCGAAGTACATACAATCGCGTCATCTAGTTTGATTTATGTCTGTGTATAATACTCACAATGGATCTTTGTGTCTCTGAATTGGCTGCAAGACCCTGCGCAGTAGCTATTTTTGAGTCAATGTTGAAAGTGAAGATAGCATTGTCACAGTATAAATATCTATACAGTATTGTGACTCGGCCCTGTCCTTGAAATAAATGCCTACAAGCGCACGTCACCTAAACACGCGTTAGTGCCGCCCGCCTCTACCTACTTGAGTTTCTTTCTAGTTTTGTGATTGTAAACATCTCAAATTATTTTCTCTAATCTGGGGTAAATATTATATTTTTTTATTAAACTTAATTTAAATATTACTAGGTAGGTACCTAACATTTATTAATCTCATAAGTACTTAATCATTTCATAATGATATTTTTTCCAATTATATAGTTAATATATGTAAGTAGCTAGTTAAGTACATAAGTAAGTAGATAGCCTAGCCTAGGAAACTACCTACAAGTTTTTTTTAAACCGAGCCTGTGCCGAGCGTAGGTAGGTGACTCGTGTGTGACTTTATCACCTTATCCACTTATTTATATTTATTAATCCAGGTGTTTTACTCGGTGAAAAAAGCGAAATACCTCACTATTAAAAAAAGAAACAAATTACGTATTATTAGGTTAGGTATTTTTTTTTATTGTCTTGCTTTACGGAAGTTACAGGTAATTAAAAAAATGTTATCTCTTGTTGCGTTATAGAAGAATTCAAACAAACAAAAAATAATGTAGGTTATAATTGCTCTCTGACATATTAAGTAAGTAAGTACTTGTACGTATTTGAATAAAATATTCACAAATCGCACGCTTACTGCTTACAAAATCATCACACCGTTCGTTCGTCGCTGCGGCGCGTCCGCGACTGGTAGTACCAGGCCCCTCAGAAAGTATTGCGAAAAAAAGTTTTTATATATGGGAGACTGGCCAGTTATAATGTTTTTCGAAAATATGATTATTTATAAGTAAAAATAAGTAAGTTCCAATTTCAAAATTTCCCTCCACATTTTTTGCGAGTTAATTCAAAGTATTGTGTCTCACTGAAATATGGATCTGCGCCGGGAACATTTTAGAGCTATGATTTTATACGATTTCAAGTGTCGCCTGAAACCGGATGAATCGTACGATAGACTTCAAATGGCATTCATGGATGAAGGCCCTTCCAAGGCAACCGTGTATCGTTGGTATAACGAATTCAAGCGCGGTCGACCAACTTTGGGGGATGACGAAAGAAGCGGTCGCCCTTTGACGGCTGTTACCGAAGAAAACGTGCTAGCAGTGAAAAATTTAATCCAAGACAATAGGCGAATTACATATCAGGAGATTCAACACATATTGAAGATTGGATCGGGAAGCGTTCACGAGATTCTACACAGCCATCTTCGCGTGAGGAGGATAGTATCACGCTGGGTGCCGCACAACCTCACCGATGCTCAGAAGCAGGCCCGGGTGGAATGGTGCCGTGATATGCTTAACAAATTTGAAGCAGGCTCGTCTCGGCGTGTTTACGACATCGTTACAGGTGATGAGTCCTGGATTTATCAATACGACCCAGAAACCAAGCGCCAGTCGACTGTTTGGGTGTTTCAAAATGAGCCAACGCCTACCAAAGTGAAGCGATCTAGAAGCGGGGGTAAGATTTTGATCGCTAGCTTTTTTAATTTGACTGGCCACTTGGTATCAATTCCCTTACGGGATCAAAGAAGCATTAATGCCGAATGGTATACTACCAAATGTTTGCCAGAAGTTTTCTCTGTTATAAGCAACAAGCGACCAAACACAGGGCTCCGCGGGCTACTGCTCCACCACGACAATGCACCTGCGCACACCGCACTCAAAACGAGGGACTTCCTGGACAGCACGCCAGTCAAACTCCTGGGTCACCCTCCTTACAGCCCTGATCTAGCACCGTGTGACTTCTTTTTATTCCCAAAAATAAAAAATCAGCTCAAAGGGATACAATTTTCGTCGCCGGAAGATGCGCTGGCTGCGTTCGAGCAGGCTGTAAACGAGGTGTCTGCGGCGGACTGGAAAAAGTGTTTTGAAAACTGGTTTAGGCGCATGAATCTTTGTATAGAGGCTGGTGGAAAGTACTTTGAAAAGATTTAATAAAAATATATGTACGTATAGAACAATTTTTTTTAGTTTCGCAAAACTTTCTGAGTGTCCCACGTATATTGAGTGCGTGCTGAGCTCGAGTCACGTGGTCATGACTCGCGTTCCGACCGTTTGTATGAAGATAGAATGCTGTATAGATATTTATACTGTGGCATTGTGTAACTGTCTCTTTCACTCGCTTAAGTTTGTCGCATCGACCTATCTCGCTTACTCTACGAAGTATACTCGATGACAAACTGTGCGCAATGGTTCGTAGCGCCAACTTCACAGACACAAAGATCCGGTGCTACTATTATAACCTGAGTGACATTTTATATCTAAACTTCAATACGTCATATATTTTAGTCTCGTAAGTGTATTGTGAATGCTATATTTAGAAAACCACAAGTACATTTTTGCTAACACTTTAAATCTATTAAATTTCAGAAAAAGGCAAGCAGCCGTCTCTACTCCGAGCTATAATCCGGGCATACGGTCTCAAATTCATCATAGGAAATATTATATACGCCTTCGTCGACGCTGCTGTCAGGTAAGTCCCTTTTGACGTTTATTGCCGAAGATAGGGTTCTCAATAAAAAACTTTTCAATAAAAAAATAAAACGACTTCTAAAGCAAAACACTACATATACCGAAAAATTACTTTTTTCCGAAGTCGGTTTGTTTTGGTAACTACTGTTTTTCGTTTTTTTTTTGACACCGACTTCGGAAAAGAAGAAATTTTTCGATTTGTAGTGTTTTGCTTTAGGCGGCGTTTTTATTTTATGTTTTTTTTTTCCTTTTTAGTGGTACTGTTACACGGCCGACCCCGTAGATCTTTATTAAAAAAAACTATTTTCTACCGAACCACTTGTTTATTCACAAAAATCCACAATTACAACTTTTATTAATGTTTTACTGAATAATACACAATATTACACCAACTAAAATAAAGACTTTCTATAATCTCTTGTATCTCTTGAGATAAGTCTAACGAATTTGGGTTTACGCGACGGCTTCCAGAATCTAACTAACTAAATGAATATTAAAATTCTGCTAATGAGCGATAATTGCAATTCAGCATTGGCTTTGCAATGAAAACTGATGCTTTAACTAGAGAATGCAAATGTCGGCTTTATTGCCTTGTAATAAGGGTTGTAACAGCTCCCCCTTTTTGACGGAGCTTTATCTTATAAGATAAGCGAAGTAAAATAGAAAAGATTGGAGATACAGTGACATTAAGATGGTCATAAAAACTTACACTAGATATAAATGTACATGGGTACATGTAGCTTATAAAACTATAATTAAACATAGCAAGACATAGTAGTTTACAATGGAAATCTTAACACCATAATTAAAAGTATATTAAGTTAAGTGCATTTTAAAAGTTTAAATTCCTGTTCGATGGGAATTTGGTCTTATAGGTATTAGCAGTAGATTTATAATTAGTGTTTCGAATTGGTAAATATTTTAAGGACTTATTGTCTTCATCAGATGTTGATGACATTTCAGTCATCTCGATAGAATTCGAGATTTTGGATTTGCGTTTAGAAGTTTTCTGATTATAACATTGGTTAAATATCTGCACGCAGCATCCAGAATTAGTAGCATTTTTATTTTTAAAATATCTAAAGATCTTATAAATTACACCTAAGAATAAACACACAATTAAAATATAAGTAAAAGTAGAGTAGTATGGACCATATTTAATAAAATGTGATTCTTTTTCTAAGTTATTTAATTCTTGTTCTAAATTATCCATTTGATGATTTGCATATTTGAGAGAATCTAAGTTGATTTTGCTTAAAGATATTGGCGACAAATGTGGCAAGCTTTTATTAAATATGTCCTTTTTACAACAGTCATCAGTTGTTATATCAAACTTAATATCTAAAGGAGACTTAGTAATAAAAGAATAAGAGCTAGTTGTTATTAACTGAATAGTTTTAGAATAACCAATACAATTTGCTGTTAGTTTTACAATTCCAGTACCTATGATTGAATAGTCGCTAATGTTATCTTCGCATTTGATTGTCAATTTATTTGTATTTGATTGAACATAAATCCATTTATTGTTATTTAACTTTAGCCAAATATCAATTTGACCATATAAAAGTTTGGCGTTGCATTCTGTGGGTAAGGACAGTGTTACTTCAGTTAATATTTTAGATTCACAGTTTGGATTGTTTATACATGAATATATAGTAGTTAGTTCACAGATAGAAAAGTTATTATTTACTAACTTACATCTAGCAAGTGTGTCCATCATAGCATAATGCATCCTGTCATCACTTAAAGCTATATAGGAGTTAGAAGGTTGAATCAATGCAAATGTGCTATGTGAGTCATCATGCGGAGTAGGTTGAGGTATGATTTTATAGGTCATGAACTTATCAGGTGTTATTAAAGGAATTTGTAATATAAAAACGATCTTATTATTATAGTAATAAGAACTAAATTCAGAGACATCTATTATGGAGTGAATATTTTGAATGCTTAAAGGAACTGGGAAATCTAACCTTTTGCTTACTTGACTACTATGTTTAGATAATTCTAGATAAAGATTAGAGGGGCTTATAACACTAGGATGTAATATATTAGCCTTAGAAAATAAAATAGAGTTTACTGTAGTATCCAGTAAATTGGAAATACTAAGTAAAGAACCTTCAATTATATTAAGAAGATTGTTTAACCTTGAGGTATGTAGCAGTAAGTTGTCAGTTTTCGTGATTTGGGAAAATATTTCGTTCATCACGTTAATTTGGGTATTTAATTTATTTTCATTTTGATTAAGTTTGTAAATAGTAGTGTTAAAGTTATTTATGGTAGATTTAATTATGTGAATGTTATCTCTCATTAGGTGGTATAGTTCTGTGTCGCTCTTTTTACACGACTCAATTGCAGCATCATATTTTCTAGCGTCGTCTGCATCTAATGTACCAAAAAAGAACTTTAAGATTTCTCCTCCAAATTCTAAAGAGCGTTTTATTTTATTTGTTGATTTATTAGAGATGATATGTGATAGTGACTGTAATTTAATGAAATTTGATTGGATTAAAACTTCAATCGGATTAGACATGTCCTTGCACAAGTTAAAATCTTGTGAATCTTCTGTTTGAATTTTGTTACAGAGATTCAGAGTTTCATGTAATAGAGTTTCTATTTTGTTAAGATAAGGTTCTAAAGAGATTAAATCGACGTGAGTGATAACTTTCCAATGATCACTATAAAAGTTAATATTATTAATAGGTTCAAAATAAATTCCGGGACTATGGTAGATGGGAATGATGCTCGATTCGGTGAGGCTGTGGCTTGAAATGCCGTGCCAGCATAGCGTTCTGAAAGGAAACATAGTATGTGTTAGGATGTTGAAGGTTTTATTTCATTGGTGTGGTATTTTATATTTTTACGACCTACTTGAAGGGTCACATTATGTTTATTATTAACTTTTGTAATTTTGTATGGGCCTTTCCATATAGGCGATAACGCTTTTCGAAGTCTGTGATGGTGTTTTAGGTACACCATATCTCCTGATTTGTATGTGATTTCACGGGAGTTAATATCATAATATTGTTTTGATCTCTCTTTGCTATTTAGAATATTTTGGATAGCTTTTTCGCGACTAAATCGCATCCTATATTGTAAAGCTCTTATATATTCATTGTATGTGGTATTACCGGAGGTTTCATATAAGGAATTAGGAATGCATGGTTTATAGCCGTATAATAATTCATGAGGAGTGAAATTAGTTGTACAGTGGGGAGTAGTGTTATATGCTAATATTGCGGTGAATAGATAACAGTGCCAGTCATTTTGATTTTCATTAACAAAGGATTTAAGGTATTCTTTTAGAGTAGCATGTGAGCGTTCAAGAGCTCCATTAGTTTGTGGGTGATACGGAGTAGTGAAAAGGGCTTTGACTTTCAATATATCTGTTAATTGTTTAAATAATTCTGACGTAAAACAAGTGCCTAAATCTGTTAAAATAGTTTTAGGAAAACCGAAAAGAGACATAAAATGTACGAGGTTTCGAGCTATTTCTTCACTGGTAGCTGTAATCATCGGATAAGCGCTGGTAAATTTGGTTAGATCATCTTGTAGTGTTAAAATGAATTTAAAATTTTGGAAACCCGCTTCGGGTAAGGGACCTACGACGTCAAGGGCTAGTCGTTCAAATGGCCTAGTCGATGTAGAAGTTATCTCCATAGGAGCTTTATTTGATTTCCTTAAAGGTTTATTGATCTGACAAAGCTTACATTTTTTTACGTATTGTTCAATGTCAGAGCGCATGCCTTTCCAATAGTAGGCAGCTTTGATACGCGAATACATTCGTTGTGATCCTGGGTGACCAGCGATAACAGAATCATGATTTTCCTTTAATATTTTAGGAACTTCTATAGGAGTAGGGTAAATTAATAGATTTTTATACATATGGATTTTGATGTTGGTATTGTGAAAAATATACGATATCATATTATAAACTTTAGTATAGGCTAGTTTAGAAAATGGGTCACTAAAATCAGGTAAAGCAAGATCAGTTATATTTGGGCAATCGATTAGTAGATTTCTGAGTTTAATTAATAAACTATAGACATCTCTAAAATTAGTTTGTTCATAATGATGAACTTTTGTAAATAGAAAATAGTAAGATTTATTTTTATCCTGGACGTGTCGTATTGTAAGAGGTTCGCGTTCTGAGTTTAGTAAGTCAGCAGAGTTATCGAGCTGTGATAGTATTTCCTCGCAATAAGGCATAGAATAGTCAAAGTCTAAAGAGACAGGGCAGGCTATTGTATTTAACTTGGACAAGTGGAGGCCTTGAGTACATTCTTCTATAATAGTGTTTGAAGCAGGGAGCTGATTAGTAA
Organism: Orthosia gothica; assembly: GCA_949775005.1. Classification (NCBI taxonomy): domain Eukaryota; kingdom Metazoa; phylum Arthropoda; class Insecta; order Lepidoptera; family Noctuidae; genus Orthosia; species Orthosia gothica. Next base: position 17,390,505 of record OX459055.1, read on the forward strand.
ATTGGTTTTTAAAATATTGTTCATAAGTAGAGTTATTTAAATTGTTAACATCAATAGAGTTAATAGGGCAACGGGATAGTGCATCGGCATTGGAATTGAGGCGACCTTGTTTATAAGTAATTTCGTAGTCATATTCCTCAAGTTTGAGGCGCCAGCGAATGAGTCTACTGCCGGGATCTTTAACGTTAAACAACCAAACGAGGGGTCTATGATCCGTTATTATTTTGAATTTATTTCCATATAAATATGGTCGGAAAGTTTTAACGGCAAATAAAATAGCTAAAAGCTCCTTTTCGGTAGTCGAATAGTTGCCTTCAGGTTTATTTAGAGTGCGTGATGCGTATGCGATCGGCTTATCTTTGCCGACGGGACCCTGAGATAGTATGGCGCCAACGGCGTAATTACTAGCATCAGTAGTAACGTTAAAAGGTTGTGAGAAGTCAGGGTACTGTAGAAGAGGGGCAGTAATTAATTTTTCTTTAAGAAAATCGAATGCATGTTGCTGTTCTGTACCCCAGTGAAAAACAGCATCCTTTTTTAGTAAAGAGGTAAGTGGTTTAGTTAACTTCGAAAAGTTTTCGATGAATCGGCGATAATAGCCTATTAGGCCTAGAAATGATTTGATATCTTTAGGATTTTTTGGGATTGGAAATTGCGATACGGCGTTAACTTTTTCAGGGTTTGGAGATACACCTTTATCAGTGATAATATGGCCAAGGTAAGTCACTTCATGTCTAAGAAACTCACACTTGTCTGGTTGGAGTTTCAAATTATATTCACGAAATTTATTAAATACCAGTTGTAATTTAAGCATGTGATCTTGTAAATTTTGACTGTAAACGATGCAATCGTCTAAGTAAATATAGCAATGGAGGCCTTGTAAGCCTGATAACACAGTATTCATAAGACGTTGAAATGTGGCAGGGGCATTTTTCAACCCAAAAGGCATCCTGGTAAATTCATAGTGTCCAGACATGCTTGAATTTGTGCTAACTGTGAAACCAGTTTTAGCCGCATCTTTGGGGTTGGTCTTTATTTGATGAAAACCGCTGGTAAGGTCCAACGTGCTAAAATATTTAGAATGACCTAACTGGTCCAAGATATCCGTGATAAGAGGCAGCGGATAAATTTCAGAGACAGTGACGTCATTGAGACGGCGGTAGTCAATGACTATTCTCCATTTTTGTTTGCCTGAAGCGTCCATCTTTTTCGGTACTACCCAAACTGGGGCACTCCAAGGCGAAATAGAAGGTCTAATGATATCTTGATCTAGCATTTTACGAATTTGGGAATCTACTTCCTCTTTGTGGCATTCGGGGAAGCGATATGATTTGACATGTATAGGTGGTGCATCACCTGTGTTAATAGTGTGTTCTATAGCGTCCGTGAAGGTTAAGGGTTCACCTTCGATATGGAAGATAAAATAATAATAATAAATAATAAATCTTTATTCAAACTTCAAATTGGTAAACTATACTAATAGGTCTTAAATATAAAGTAGGTATAACAATGTTAGGTGCCTGTACTAGGTAATCCTGTATCACAGGCGGCAGGGGCTCAAACAATGTAATTTTAAGGACAAGGATTTTTTTACAATATTTTCTTAATATTAGAATAGTGACAGATATATTGATTTATATTTATATTTAATCTTAATTACTAAAACAGATTAAAAATTAAAATCTAAAAATAATCATAAACAGATGATTCCTAACTTAGCTTAGTTTACGTAAAATTGTTTGCACTTAATTATTTACACACACGGACAATGAACTTTGAGCGTCAGCAGATATTTGAGCTGGGTTAACCACTATTGCAAAATGTTTCCAAACCATTTTGCCACAGTACGCATGGCGGCAAATTTCCTGAGACAGCAACAAATCCTGGCAAAGTAGGCCAGTGCAGTGGCCTGTTCTTGTTGAGTCGGCATCACGTGTAAAACACGGCAATCTGACCTTGAGGGTGACGCTCTAGGCGCCCTCGTAATCGACAGAATTGATGTATCTAAATTCCGCTATCTTCCTTGCAGGGCACTCAGGATCTCCTGTTTTATGATTGCTGGGCTTCTTAAAGCGTGAGCAAGTTGCACATTTTGGTACATCAGCTTTCTTCGCGCACTCTGTCATCGAGTGCCCTGTTTCACCACAATGCCCACACGTCGAGTTGACCTCTCTGCACGTTTTTGCTGCATGACCATACTGTTGGCACTTGTAGCACCGAGTTACCAGTGTAAAATCCCTGACAGGACAGGACGTCCAATTAATAAAAAGTCTCGATTGAGCGATTAGGGCCTTACGTATATCAGCTGGTACTTCAATGACGTAGTTGCAGGTCGACAAATCTCTCTTCCCAGATTTGTGACTTAATTTGACCAAAGCCAGGAAGGATTCTAAAGATATGTCTTCAAACTTGTCGGCTACATTTTGTTCAAAAATGCACCTGAAGACCTCTTTTTCAGCCATGGAAGTCGGCACTCCTAAGACCACGATCCGGGGTTTGCGCTTGCTGGGTTCGTCGGCGGTAAGTCCTGAAGTAGAGAGCTGGACTGCTTGCTTTACTTTATCAGCGTCATGTTTGGTCTCAGTGCTGATAATTACGCCTCCATTTTTTGTTTTCCGGACACCTCGAACATGCAGTTTCATTTGCTCCGGGCGTATGATCCTTTTCACGAGGTCTTTGGTTTCGTCACTCGATTTCAATTTATCTTGAGGATAAATTGCAACCGAGCTTAAATTATTGGGGCGCACAAAGTTATTTCCTCCCTTTTTTACCATTTCGGAAAAAGAAACATTTCCCGCAGTACCTGAGTCCTGTATCGTCTTCTTGAGGTCCATGATGTGGTCTGACAGGCCTCGCTTTTCAGTAAGGGATTCAACCATACTGTGCGTTAGAAGAGATCTAGTCTTTAGCGACTGGTATAGTACTGCCATTTGTGAGGTACCGGATCCTATTTTACGGCAAAGGTTTGAAATTTTCATTTTCTGCTCCGAATTGAGTTTTCCATCCGCGGCAATAGAGCAGACTTCATTCAGATGCAACTCAATAGAAGTCATCCATTTTTGAATTTCGGGCGTGGTGATGATCTCAGGTGGCGCCGCCACAGGTGAGGCAGATGAGAGCTCTGGTGGTATATGTGTATTGGGAGCAACATTCTAAGAGAGATTTTTTCTCTTCCTGATTTAAATGGGAACAGCGAATGAGGCTTAGAACTTTATCTATGCGATTAGATTTATTACAGGCAATAGAATTAGTATTGTAACAAGATATAGAATCTGAACTTTTACTTTCGAACGGTGTCACGTTTACGTGATAATCTTTAACTTCAATGTCAGTCTCTGTAGTATTTAGGATAGTAATGTTTGTTTTCTTATTTGATTTGATTGAGACAATGCAATTTGCAACATAGACACCTTCACTTAGAGTATGGTCTAGTAAGAGAGCTTCATTGTTATGATAAAGTTCAGGCGAGTAATTAGATACAGTGCATTCGATAACTACTTCAGAACGAGCTGGAATGTTATACGACGGTTGATTATAAGTGATAGGAATATAATGGTTAAATATAGACATTGACTTAGAAGAATAATCGATATTTGATTTAAAGTAATCGCAAAAGTCGCTACCGATAATTCCATCGTAATTATTAAGATTAATGTCATCTTTTGTGACATGAAATTTGAATTTATAAGTATTATCTGATAGTTTAAACTCCATTTGAAAGGTACCTAGAGTTTCAACAGGGTTTTCTGAACTATTAATGCCCTTTAACTTTACAATTTCGGTGGATAGATTTGGAGTTTCGAGTAAACAGGAACCTTTGACAATACTGATGGTTGATCCTGTATCGATAAGAAAACATAACCGTTCTAAAGCGTGATTAGTAGTTAGATAAGTATGAGGTAAGGCTACCTTTTTACAAAAATCGTTAATTTCGTATATAGGTTTAGATTTAGAATTCATATTTAAGTTAGGTGTGATTGAGTCATGTTTGGAATTAGTACGAGAACCCTTTGGCACATTATTACATAAGTGACATTTTATTTTCTTATTAGAGATAGCAGAACTCAGCTCGTTGGCTTGAGATGTAGATTTAGTAGGATTGTTAGAGATAGCAGGACTCAGCATCTTTGACTGAGATGTAAAATTTGTAGGACTCAACCTTTTTGACTGAGATGTGGATTTAGTATGATTATTAGAGGTAGCAAGACTCAGCATCTTCGACTGAGATGTAGAATTTGTAGGACTCAAACTTTTTGACTGAGATGTGGATTTAGTATGATTATTAGAGGTAGCAAGACTCAGCATCTTCGACTGAGATGTAGAATTAGTAGGACTCAGCATCATCGACTGAGATGTAGGATTAGTAGGAATCGTGCCATTATAAATTTGCATAGATTTTGACGGACACGGCATCAAAATCCGATTTAGTTTAAATTATCGTGAGATTCGACGTGGTTATTATGACCATTGGTCAAACATTCACATGTATGCGTAAATGCATTTGTAGAGCTATCAGGTGAATTATGATGACGCTGTGCAAAGTCCGTATTTTCGCGGCGTTGCATATTGAATTGCCTTTTACGACATTGCTCTATAGTGTGCCCGATATTTTTGCAATATCTGCAAGTTTGCGCACTAGGATTGGCATTGGAGTTAGCATTGCTATTGGTATTTGAATTAGTATTAGAATTATTGTTTTTATTAGAATCCCATTGGGAAATGAAAACCTTATGATATGGTTTTTGGGAATTATAGTTAGGCTTTTTGTTTCTGAAACGTTCTGATGAGCTATGGCCTACTTTATTACATGTTGAACATTGTTTGACTGATTTAGGTTTAGATAAGTTAAATAACTTTTCTTCATCTATAGCGTATTGAATCGCTTCGTTGAGAGTTGAAGGGTTTTTGCACCGAACAATGTTGGATATAGAAGAGCTTAGGCCTAGCATGAATGTATTGAGGGCCAGGTCTTCCATGGCTGCTATACGGCCAGGTAGTTCGTTTTCGTCTTTACAGCTGTGATGAGTGTCCGACTGAATTCGGGTCAGTATTGACTCGATTCGTAGAGAGTATTGCGTTACTTCTTCATTTGGTAGTTGTTTGCAATGTTGTAAGTCCGATAAGAGATGTGTGGCGTGTTTTTTTTCTCCAAAGGTGGACTTGAGAAAAGTTTTAAGTTCTGACCATTTTTCAAATGATTTTAGACTACATGCTACTTGTGCCTTCCCTTCCATCTGGGAAATTATATACTTACAGAGCACATTTTGTTGATCTTGTGTGGCTAGAGACATTGCATTCTCGCAATTTGTGAGAAATGCAGGTAACGTCTCTCTATCCCCATTAAATGGTTTTACGAATTTGGTTAAGACTGACAAGGTAATTTTGTCGGACATTTTTCCGCTTTCTGATTTAACGGACATAAGTATTATGATATGTTGGACACCCTTTATAATTTACGAACAGTAAAATACGTGTAGACACAAATAGGTATAAAAATATAGCAGTAACTTAGAAATACGATTTAGAGGCGCGATTCACTTTGAAATTATAGACGCAAGAAACACTCACAGTAACACGAAGCTTGGCGTTTGCATTATGTTGCAATGACGCGTTGGAGCTGGAATTTTCACACGGTTCGCTGTGGAATTTCTTGGCCAACTGGATGTGGTGAGTTAGACCCTGGAGCTGATGATGGTGCTAGTGATGATGTCTGGGCGGGCTCACGCTGAAAAGCGGAGACTGACCGTCGTCCAATGTTGTGGCTGGAGCGGGCTCACGCAGAGTAGCGGAGGCTGACCGTCGTCCAATGTTGTGGCTGGAGCGGGCTCACGCAGAGTAGCGGAGGCTGACCGTCGTCCAATATTGTGGCTGGAGCGGGCTCACGCAGAATAGCGGAGGCTGACCGTCGTCCAATGTTGTGGCTGGAGCGGGCTCACGCAGAGTAGCGGAGGCTGACCGTCGTCCAATACGTTGTGGCTGGAGCGGGCTCACGCAGAATAGCGAGGGCTGACCGTCGTCCAAGGTAGTGACGCAGGCTTAGCTTTAGACTAAGTCTTACTGTCGGTCAATGAACGGGAGGCTCGGGCTTCGGAATACCAGTGTCTGTCTGACTCAACGTCGTAAGACTTCGTCTCTGGTATCCCACTTCTGACACCAATTTGTTACACGGCCGACCCCGTAGATCTTTTAAAAAAAAAACTATTTTCTACCGAACCACTTGTTTATTCACAAAAATCCACAATTACAACTTTTATTAATGTTTTACTGAATAATACACAATATTACACCAACTAAAATAAAGACTTTCTATAATCTCTTGTATCTCTTGAGATAAGTCTAACGAATTTGGGTTTACGCGACGGCTTCCAGAATCTAACTAACTAAATGAATATTAAAATTCCTCTAATGAGCGATAATTGCAATTCAGCATTGGCTTTGCAATGAAAACTGATGCTTTAACTAGAGAATGCAAATGTCGGCTTTATTGCCTTGTAATAAGGGTTGTAACAGTACGTAATGGACAAATTCTGTAGTAAGGTACCTATAATGCCCACAGTGAAGAGTTCTGTTGTATATCTCCGAAGTTCTTCATCACATCTTTACCAAATTTAAATGGGACTATTTCGGAATAAATTTCTTTCAAACAAAAAAAGATTTTTGCAAATCCGTTCATAAATGACGAAATTATGCCCGAACATACATAAATATATATATATATAAACATCCGAATTGAGAACCTCCTCCTTTTTGGGAAGTCGGTTAAAAACTGGGGTGTAAACAGTTTTCACGACGTTTATACAACTAGCGAAATTCAGATGTAATATACACATCTGCCTACCTCATCAGTGTACACAAGCGTGATATTAAGTTGTGTTTTCCACAGGCTATCAATACCGGTATGTTTAGAAGGCCTGATCCACTACTTCTCGCCGTCCCACGCCGGCGTGAAGGCTCACGAAGCGTATCTGTATGCACTTGGAGTAGTAGGGTAAGTTTAGCGATTTAAGTAATAAAAAACTTCTTAACAAAAAAGCCGGCTTCCAAAGCAAACAAACATACAGTCGAACTTAGATCCTCCTCCTTTGCTGAAAGTCGGTTAAAAATCGTACTCATGATATCTCAATATATTCCCCAATGTTAACGCAGTACTGGCCGCATGGAGCACACAACAACACTGTTCTTAATTTAAATTTATTGAAAATTATTTTCTACTTTTGTAGTTTGGTTTTTTATTAAAGCGTGTTTTTTTAGTTTTTTTTTAAACTATTATTTATTACAAGCTTTTATTTAGTTTCAGCTGGCCCGGTGTCTGTAAAGGAGCGTCTTCCCTGGGAGCATTCGTTTGCGAGCATTTGTAAACAAGCAATCGTAGGCGAGCAACAAATGCTTCCCAGCGAGCCCAGCATTCACTTTCGAGCAAATCTATGAACGTTCGAGTCGAACATTCCCTTGCGAGTTTGAAGCATTCACATACAATCTTAAATGTCATTCATTCGATAATATGATTGACCAAGAAGTTCAGTGGCTAGTAATATGCCTACATTCATTTAATTATCTGAGTACTCGCTGTCGAGCGTTTTAGTTGCGTGAAAATTCGAATGCGAGCCGTTGCCGCGAAAATCGTTGCAACGTCCACACCGGCCGAAGTTTGCACTTGCGTGTAAGCTTTGTCACGCTCGGCTCAACGTCCACACCAGTCGAATATTTGACGTCGAATGCTCATTACACACGTGACGTGAATGCTCTCAGTGAGGACGCCCCTTAATCAAAACTTGCGAGTTAAATTTGATACACTGCCCAGTGTTCGTTTGAGCTGAAATTTTGCAAACACTTTTCTTTACAATGTAGTTTTTGATATAGACTTGTTTCGAAAAAAAATAGAAGCTCTTTACTTATTAATATGTTTTATTTTTCAGTTTCATGGCGTTAAGTGCCAGTTTAGTTCATCCAATGTTGCTATGGTTACTCAACATGGCAATGAAAGTACGGGTCGCTTGTGGATCACTTATATACAGAAAGGTAATATTCTATATTTACTTATTTGTTAACCTTGGGAAGGGAAGGGGATGCCGAATAAAAGATGGATGGACTGTGTGAGGAGTGTTATGAAAGAAGAGGGAGTCAGTGATAGCGTGACGGGGGACAGGTCGGTATGGAAGAATGGTAGGGTTGCCATCCGTCCGGCTTAGCCCGGATTTGTCCTAGTTTAGAAGGCGTCCCGGGTGCGTCCGGTCGGGTTTTTAGGGTTCCGTACCTCAAAAGGTAAAAAAAGGAACCCTTATAAGATCACTCTCTTGGCCGTCTGTCCGTGAGTCACCACCGATTTTATCAGGAATGGGTGGACCTAGCTAGTTGAAATTTATACTGAAGTCTATGGTCCCTATTAGGTGTATAAAAATCAACGTCCTGAGTTTAGATTTTCGCGAAAACTTTAAGTACCAAAGTTTACCTTAATTTTCAACTAATTTTATTTTTCGAAATTCTCCGTTTACTTGTGCTGCTTACCTTCCTTTTAACCAAATTTGACAATTCTAGGTCAACCGGAAGTACTCTATAGGTTTTGGGTCGAAAACCTATATGGTAGTTCCCATTGACCTATAATCAGAAAATTTGGCAAAAAGTAAGGGGTTACAGCACAAATACAGGAAAAATTCCGAACAAATAAAAAAAAAGTTGAAAATTATGGAAATTTATTGCATTAATGGACGGAACCCTTCGTGCGCGAGTCCGACCCGCATTGGCCGGTTTTTATTACTTGTAGTCCGGGTTTTAAAGTCTTCTAATCCCCAACGGAAAATTTTCACCGATTTATCCGTCAATTGTAGACCGATTTTGAAAATTCTTCGTTGGTTTGGAAGTGTATGATCCCGAATTGGTAACAGGTTTATGCTCTTTATGTCATCCTTATGTTTACGGGATAGAACTCAAAATCGGTTGTACGGACTGTAAAAAGATTTGGAAACATGTCTAATGTTATTACAAATGGAGTATAGTATACTTGAGTAAATAGGGTAGTTGACAAAAAATATCTATCTAGTCCGTCAGTTAGATAACCTACAAATATTGGACACATATTTTTTTCTTTTGCCACGTTAACACGAAAATACGACGATACAGTGCGTTGAAATATCTTGTGACGTCACAAGCCCCCACTCCTGAACTTTGATGCGCTTTATCTTTGTTAATTTTTATTTACTTTGTATAGCAAAAGATACGGGTCCATTATTATTTGATATTCTCACTGACGGACTAAATAGAATTATCAATTTACCAGCAGCCTAATTGTGTAAGTGAATTTGGCAAAGGAAACAATCTGTTGAAGAAACAGATTACACAATTAGGCTGCAGGAAACATACCTATGGTGTGGTAAAAACTCGCCAACTCGCGCTATTTAGTAGCAAAGAATATAATACTTTTACATCTCTCATGTTCGGTAAGTAGGTTCTTATTGCCTCCAAATGGCATAGACTATTATATAATAGAGGGCTTGTAGGTGACTAATTAGCGCTCTAGGGTAATAATGTAGCTAGAAAAGCCCTAGGGCGGGAAGTAATTAAAAAAAAACACTTCTTGCTTTCAAAAAGTTTGCGTACATCTAACCCATACTGGCAATAGACATCATGCATTCAGCCCAATGACCAAAGAGGTCGCTTTGCTATTCAGCCTTATCTTCGTGTGAGTATAATAGTCATCAATTTTAAATATCGAACGGCGAAGCTCAATTTCGTTCTTGAAAAAAAGAATATTTTTAAAATGTTTTATTCTTGTATAATGCCGGTTTTTTTCTACTTACCTCACAATCGAGATGTAAAGCAGAATAGTTAGCTCGGGTGTAAGCACCAATTGCACCCTCGAACTATAATATATAAATATATACCTAAATACCTCGGGCTGCAATTGATGCCTTACAGCCCTTGGCTACTAATCTACTATTTATTTTAAAGCAATTGAAGGCCGTTGTGCATGACCAGAGCAGTATGATTTACTGAACGTCGAAGGAAGTCACAGCTTTTATCATCGAAGCCTGTCATAAGATGAAAAGAACTTGGCTTTCTTTTCACATTTATTTTTTGGGCAGGATTCAGGTATACTAATATATTATTAAAATTAATATTTTTAATTTTCAGCTTCTCCGCCTAGACTTAACCAAAGGAGGCAAGGCATCCGAAGGCCTAGCCGGCCACGTGGTCAACCTACTGACAACTGACGCCCAACGATTCGACATGGCCAGTCTCTTCATGGTGGACCTCGTGCGGACCCCCATAGAGAGCACCCTGATAGTGTACTTGATGTACCGACAGATTGGTGTGGCTACGTTGATCGGGGTCGCTTTTCTGATCATGTTTATTCCGTTGCAAGGTTGGTGGTATTATTTGTAGAAATAATATACAACACAACAACACCACAATTCAACACAACAATACAACATAAACTAAACACAACAAAATCACAATACAACTCAACACAACGCGACACAACAAAACAACATGGCAATGCAACACAACAATGCAACACGGCAACTAAACACTGCAATGCAACACAACAAAGCAACACGGCATCGCAACACAACAAAGCAATACAACAATACAACAGTTGCACCGGTCGATCTTCATGTTTATTTCTTTGCAAAATTGGTAGTGTTTTGGTTATAATGATAAAATAATGAAATTTATTAATTGAGAGCATAAAAAAATTAAGAAAAAAATTATTATAGTTATTTATGATACAAGTGCGGAAGGTAGGTGATTTCCGATGAGTGGCATTTTTATTCACGAGCGAGCGAAGCGAGTGAGTGGATAAATCGACACGAGTCGGAAATCATCTTACGTACGTGTATCATACAATATTTTACTATGCATTGTGCGAGGAAATAAACAAAATTAATAAAATGAAATTAATAACATGGCGGGCGTATTCAAGCGCGTTCAACATATCCACAGATTAACTAATAGTTCCTCGGGCATATCTACTGCGCATGTGCGAATTGCTTTCACATCGTAACGCAATAAGGCACGAGCAAAATATACGTTCTGCCAAACATATTTAATGAATATTTAAAATTAATTTATTGATCAAAAACTAAATCTAGAGTAATTAAAAACTAAAATAAAGTATTAGTTTTATTTTACCTTTTATATGAATGATAATCTGTACATAACTAATTTTTAAAATTTTCTCAAATAATAAAAACTCTATGCGTCGGGCTGACGTTGGAGTTAAAAATTAAAAAAGTACAGGAAAGTAAAAAGCACTAGTGAAAAAAAGTGACACTTTCCGCAAAGTTTGGCTGCTTGGAAAACCGCTCTTTTCGAGGACATGCATTGTAATAGTTATTTATGCTACAAGTGCGGAAGGTAGGTGATTTCCGATGAGTGGCATTTTTATTCACGAGCGAGCGAAGCGAGTGAGTGGATAAATCGACACAAGTCGGAAATCATCTTACGTACGTGTATCATATAACATTTTACTATGCATTGTGCGAGGAAATAAATTAATTAATAAAATGAAATTATAAAATGGCGGGCGTATTCAAGCGCGTTCAGCATATCCACAGATTAACTAATAGTTCCTCTAACTCCCTAACTAACTAATAGCTGTCACATCGTAACGCAATAAGGCACGAGCAAAATATACGTTCTGCCAAACATATTTAATTAATATTTAAAATTAATTTATTGATTAAAATCTAAATCTAGAGCAATTAAAAACGCCTAAAATGAAGTATTAGTTTTATTCTACCTTTTATATGAATGATAATCTGTACATAACTAATTTTTAAAAAATTTCTGAAACAATAAAAACTCTATGCGTCGGGATGACGTTGGAGTTAAAAATTAAAAAAGTACAGGAAAGTAAAAAGCACTAGTGAAAAAAAGTGACACTTTCCGCAAAGTTTGGCTGCTTGGAAAACCGCTCTTTTCGAGGACATGCATTGTAATAGTTATTTATGCTACAAGTGCGGAAGGTAGGTGATTTCCGATGAGTGGCATTTTTATTCACGAGCGAGCGAAGCGAGTGAGTGGATAAATCGACACAAGTCGGAAATCATCTTACGTACGTGTATCATATAACATTTTACTATGCATTGTGCGAGGAAATAAATTAATTAATAAAATGAAATTATAAAATGGCGGGCGTATTCAAGCGCGTTCAGCATATCCACAGATTAACTAATAGTTCCTCTAACTCCCTAACTAACTAATAGCTGTCACATCGTAACGCAATAAGGCACGAGCAAAATATACGTTCTGCCAAACATATTTAATTAATATTTAAAATTAATTTATTGATTAAAATCTAAATCTAGAGCAATTAAAAACCGCCTAAAATGAAGTATTAGTTTTATTCTACCTTTTATATGAATGATAATCTGTACATAACTAATTTTTTAAATTTTTCTGAAACAATAAAAACTCTATGCGTCGGGATGACGTTGGAGTTAAAAATTAAAAAAGTACAGGAAAGTAAAAAGCACTAGTGAAAAAAAGTGACACTTTCCGCAAAGTTTGGCTGCTTGGAAAACCGCTCTTTTCGAGGACATGCATTGTAATAGTTATTTATGCTACAAGTGCGGAAGGTAGGTGATTTCCGATGAGTGGCATTTTTATTCACGAGCGAGCGAAGCGAGTGAGTGGATAAATCGACACAAGTCGGAAATCATCTTACGTACGTGTATCATATAACATTTTACTATGCATTGTGCGAGGAAATAAATTAATTAATAAAATGAAATTATAAAATGGCGGGCGTATTCAAGCGCGTTCAGCATATCCACAGATTAACTAATAGTTCCTCTAACTCCCTAACTAACTAATAGCTGTCACATCGTAACGCAATAAGGCACGAGCAAAATATACGTTCTGCCAAACATATTTAATTAATATTTAAAATTAATTTATTGATTAAAATCTAAATCTAGAGCAATTAAAAACGCCTAAAATGAAGTATTAGTTTTATTCTACCTTTTATATGAATGATAATCTGTACATAACTAATTTTTAAATTTTTTCTGAAACAATAAAAACTCTATGCGTCGGGATGACGTTGGAGTTAAAAATTAAAAAAGTACAGGAAAGTAAAAAGCACTAGTGAAAAAAAGTGACACTTTCCGCACAGTTTGGCTGCTTGGAAAACCGCTCTTTTCGAGGACATGCATTGTAAAATAATAATCAACTTCCTTGTCCTGTCAACTTACTTAAACTTGTTCAGTATAAATATTAATCCTTATACCGATTCTAGGTTACCTCGGCAAGATATCAAGCAAGCTACGCAGACAGACAGCCATACGGACAGACAACAGAATCCGACTGATGAACGAGGTCATACAGAGTATCGAAGCCATCAAGATGTACGCCTGGGAAAATGCTTTCGTTAAAATTATTGGGAAGGCAAGAAAGTGAGTGTTAAAAGGCTTTTTTCTTTAAGTATTTCATATTGTAGGGGCCATTATTTTTTATTTATTTTGGGATGGGAGATCATCCAATGACTTCTCCCGCTCTGGATGAAGCAGGACGGTGACTCAGACTTTTACTGACTAAAACCCACTCGTGTTCCTTCAGTTGCTTGTGCCAGGGCCGCGGTAACTCACTTTCAAATTTTTATCCGCGGACGGCGAGCTACCCATTACTCGCCATTCGCAAGCCCGCGCTTACGGTGGCTGGGAAACGGCTTGCGACGCCCGACGCCCGAGGCGTCCCCTGTTACGGCTAGGCTCGTGAGGGCGTCTCCGTTGCGTCTCCCTCGCGTGTACCGCCTCCTCCTTTGCGAGCATTACTGCTTCGCTGAAGGAGGTGACAGCTTCCCATGCCATCTCGCTTCGTTCCATGGCCTGGACCAGGGCCGGACGTGAGAAGTTGGCCTCCACCGTGTTCTCCGGGCGGTCCACACAATGGTGACACCCGGGTGTTTCCTCCCGCCTTATGAACCTCCCGAAACAGCCGTGTCCGGGAAGGACCTGCGTCAGGCGGAAGGTGAGGACGCCGTGACGCTACTCAAGCCACTTCTCAAAGAAGGGCCTTATCGCCGCAATTCGTTCCTAGATCGGATGAATTGCCCTTTTTGCCAAATATGATTAGTTCCCAAGTCGATGTGTGCATGTCCCAACTATGTCTGGGTTGGATTCCAAAGCTAAAAAGCAGAGGAGTCTCTAGCCTATGTAGCGCCCGTGTGCTATCATTACCCTAGCGCCCTTTAGTAAGCGCGCGGTCAAAATGGAATGGATACTAATAACAGCACATTACCACAAACTGTCCAATTTCCCCAATGGATATTATTGTTTGGAGATTAAATTGAAAATCTATTGAAGAAATTTGACTGTTTTGGATGCCATGATGTGCAGTTGACTTATATTTAGAATTATACAGGGAAATGTTCACAGATTTGGGAAACTTAATGAGAGGCCCACTGTACACGGGTAAAAAGTATTTTAAGGTAGGTAGGAGTGACAAGAATAACAGAATACAGCTTTGTGGTTATTTAAACGCTCTGACTACGGTGAAAGTCGCAACAGTTGTGGCAGCTAATATCAAATCTTACTTAATATGTATATTATAATCAAAAGAAACGCCGATTTACTTCTTATTTACATGTTTACTCAAATATAATACTCAATCCATTGCGTCAAGGCGCAAAATTACGTGTTGTGGTAGAACACAAAGTGCGGCACGCGCCACGCGTACACACGCTTTTGAGAAATACCGCGCGCGTGACGTTCTTCATTTGCAATTTGAACTTTATTTTTTATTCTAAACAGCCGAATTCAGGATTCGCAATATAATTGTCGGCGTGTTTTCAAACGAATTAAAACAGGTGCCGACACGTGCCTTTGGTAGCGATGTGACACTCACTACTAAACCAATATAATCTGTAATTATCTGTTTTTAGGTATATTTCATGTTGAAATAAAAGTTACTATTTTAAAAGCTCGTGGCGCGCCTTGCTTTGCTGTAATTCGACATAATTATATAAGAAGAGCTCGAGATGCCATACATAATGTATGCAAACCGGAGCCCTTTTTACGTGGGTCATTGAAAGTGCCGCGGTCGGGGAGCGCGCGAGTTGCGCTCGGCGCCCCCTGGGGCACTGCGCCCGTGTGCTTCATACACCCTGCACTATAGGCAAAGCCGCCCCTGCTAAAAAGCAGTATTTTATATGTAGCGACTGCCTTTCTGACCTCCACGACCCAGATACTGGGTAATACGATACCCCTTGTTAAGTCTGGTTGTCAGACTTAACAACTGTATACTTCTATGGCATCTCCTTCCGTTCCACTCACATTTGCAATAAAAAATAATCTTCAAATTCTTGTTCACAGGAAAGAAATGAACGTAATTAAAAAAATGTCTTGGCTGCGAGCTGTAATGATATCCTGCGTAAAACTGAATACAAAAGTCGCCATTTTATTAAGCATCATGTCGTACATATCATTCGGAAACGACTTAACCGCCGCAAAAGTATTCGTCATATTCTCCTACTATGAAATCTTAAAATACACACTTGTCGATTTTCTCCCTCTCGCAATTACGTTTACGTTGGAAGCTTACGTGAGTGTGAAGAGGATGCAAGAGTTTTTGTTGTTGCCTGAAGTTGATAATCAAGATGGCGTCGATTTGTTGATTATTGAAGAAAAGGCTGTTGTTGAAGTGAAGAATGGGGTTTTCGAGAAGATTGGGAATGGGTAAGTTTTACTCATATTTTTACTAAATTGTAGGTAATCGCTGTAGTTTGGCCGAATACTAAATATTAGGTCATTCTATCATTTGGATACCATGATATTCGGCCTAACATTGCCTATCAATTCTTGTTTCATGACTAAAGCGAGCGATTTCTATAATATTTATTTCATTTGATTTGCAAGGCGATCACTTTGTTTTTTTATTTTTTCAATCATTTGTTAATAACATGAAAACTGAAAAATTGCATCGTTCATTTATGGTTTTATTAAATAAAATAAACTTTATGTGATTTTCTTCTTGATTACTTGACTTTGTCTGTCAGCCGTATATACAGTACCGTGCCGTACTATTCAGATTCCGTCCGTATACTTAAATCAGGACGGATACTGGATAGTTTTTAAATACCCGTATTTAAATAACTCTTAAAAAAGTCATAACAATCAAAAAGTGTAGCCTTCTCTTATAGCTTCTTTTAACTATTACTCGCAGCCAGCAAGCGGACATAAATTCTTAGAGCAACCTGAGCCCCATGTATGTGTAAGCTATTGTTGTTTCTATTGTATCTGCTTATTGACGCGCAGTGGGGGCATATATGTGTATGGATTCCGTTAATCTGAAATAAATAGTTTTATTTTTTTTTATTTTTTTATATAGCCTCTTCTTAGCGTTTCCATGACAAACTACTTACTGGATTTATATTGTTGCGGCCTAGAACTTGAGCACTTGATTTTATAAGTTAATTTTAATATTTCTACACCGGCAACGGTAGTGTATATGAAACTGTTTAATATTAAGTTCTTAATGTACTATATACTCAGAAATAAATATATCTTATCTTATCTCAGGCCCTGATCGCTATGAAGGCTATGTCATGAATGGTTAATTAGATTTACAATTAATTACAAAAAGCAAGCTTATCTGGTTAATGTGCCTTCACTTACAATTTGGCTTCCGGCCAGATAGTTACATTAGGCGGGATACTGGAGAGTCTGGTACATCCGCCGAATATTGAGTCGATATTCAGTATTCGGACGGATAGTTAAACTAGGTGGCATATATACTTACTAAATATCTATCTTATCTCTATGGCCCGCTTGCGCCATTCTGGGTTATCTTACTAACTCCAAATTAGTAGCTAACCCCGTGTTATATAACATATATTAAGACTACTGCAGTCGCCAACGACCTTGAGGAAACATAACGCGCACTCGTTTCACACCCGCGCGACCCAAAATTTAAAAGTTTTTTGTACTTTCCTTATAATTGTATGATTAAAAAAAAAGCCTTAGATCAAAATGTAGATAATTAAATTGTCTTTGAGATGGTGTCGATTTAATTAAAATACGCCCAGTAGTTTTGGTGCTATTGTCGTGTTTTTGTCCGTTTTAGACATAATTTTACAAATTAATTACACTATGTTATACGAATAAACCTCAAAATTTTCTTAGATCAAATTATTAAGAAAATGGTCTTATGTAACATATATTTATTCCAGAAAATTACAACTAGCCGTTTAAGCGTGATTCTTATTTTAAAATCAGCTACTCGGGGGTATCTGCGCCTTTAATTTAATCTCGTGTTTGCTACTAACTCTGAGTTAAGTTATTTTTCTACTACAGTTTGTAACCCTTCCACCCACAGCCAGCAAGCTTACATCAAGTCTGAGAACAACCTGGAGCAGCTGAAGCCTCAGGTCCTCATCGCGATGAAGGACTACACCGCTCACTGGAAGAATGTGGACGATGATGCCGTGGATGGCAAGATACCAGCGCTCGTGGATATTAATCTAACTGTGAGTAGTTTTTAGCGTTACGTACCCGAAGGGTCCAAACGGAGCCCTATTGCTGACATTCACGTGTCCTGGCCGTCTGTCCGCTTGGCCCTCTGTCCGTCGTTTGTCACACGGCTTTTACGGCCAAACGGTTGGAGCTACTGTCTTAAAAGTTTTCACATTATAAGCATCTTGTTGACTCAAAGCCAAGAAAATTGAAACATTTTTTTTTTTTTTGTAAGGGTGTCCTTTAAGGCTAAGGGGAGGGCTAAAGATCATTTTTTTTACACTACAATGTGCGAAGTCCGACACGCACTTGGCCGGTTTCTTTTTTAAATATTTACAGGCTCAAGTTTGACCATTATCTCACCTAATGGTAAGCGATGATGTGGAGGACGGTCAAGCAAGCTAGCCTAGAAGTTACCTATTCAATTATTCATCTTGACTTAAAGACCCCCAGGTTGTATCTATAAGGAAACAAAGACTCCGGCAGGGCGTTTCATTTGTTTATTTATAACCTCCGATGGAAAAATAGGGGATTTATTGGTTTGACGATACACAACTTGTGTTTTTGTGTATCTATCTGTGGCATCATAGCTCCTTAACGGATAAACCGATTTTTTGGTTTGTAAGGTGACTTTATCGAGAGTGTTCTTAGCTATGTTTGATGAAAATCGGTTCAGCCGTTCTAAAGTTATGGGCGTTTTACTGTTTGAATCGGGGTGTTTTCGCAAGATATCGTGTCATAATTACGTGTTCAATAGATTGTTGATCGATGCGTGGCTACTACTAGATAAAATAAGTAGCATGAAATAAATAAAATATCAGGGGTTTTTTAAATACTTGTTATATCATACATTTATCATTTCCCCACAGGTAAAGCCAGAAACTCTAACAACAGTCGTAGGCACAGTGGGCGCGGGCAAGTCGACGCTACTACAGGCGATGTTAAGAGAGCTCTCGCCCACAAGTGGGCATCTGCATGTCCACGCCATCGTCGCCTATGCGTCGCAGGAGCCGTGGCTGTTTGAGGCTTCGGTAAGTAGCACGCGATAAGAAAGAAAGAAGAAAATAATGAATAAATCTCAGTTACTGTGTGATGGACATTCGTTCGGGTTACCCAGTAAACGTGATAGTCAGTCGCCGGGGTTACCCAGTAACGGTGATAGTCAGTCGTTCGGGTTACCCAGTACAGAGCGATGCCGGGACCGCTCGAAAGTCTAGCCATTTACCGTTGTAAGTACGGTCGAGTGAAGGAGACCTGGGCCTGCAGTCTCGACCCTAGTGAATCTGTCAAGTTTAGCTGTCAATTTTCCAAACGGCGGGAGGGGCCCTTCTGTATACTTACTATTTTGTGGTAAGAGTTAACGAATGTTACTTAACGTAACGATCGTTAGCTATGTCGAGACTGCAGGCCCTGGCCATACTTGTTAACATTATGTACATATATTACTTCAATGTGACTTTTGTCTGTTAATCATTTTATTTTAACCCTACAAACGACGCTCTATTGTCCAGGTCCGTCAGAACATCCTCTTCGGCCAGGACATGGACCTTCGGCGATACAAGCAAGTGATCAAATGCTGCCAACTGAAGACTGACCTCGAGATTCTACCGAATGGTGACAAGACTGTGGTGGGGGAACGAGGTGAGTTCAAATTATCCTGGAATCGAAACATGCCATTAAAATTGATGTCAGTCCGAAGAAATTAGTTTCTTGACTTCGCTATTAACGAGTAGTGTCCGACCGAAACTAGTTTTTACGACCGAAGCCGTATTTCGGCAACAGTCTTAGTTTCGGCCGAAACCGAAATCGGAACTTCCTTACAAGGATCATGTTTTGAGGGAGAAATAAAGAAAACCGTTATTATAATCAGTCAGTCTTTATTTTTTTATCTTTAAATCACATAGCTATGCAGTCTTCGACATTTTCACTTATTGGTATGATAATCAACTTAACAAACCCTCATTGAAGAAAAAATATTCGCAAGAAAATACTCGCTTGGATGGAATTTAACGCGCCGAACATGACCGATCACAGCGCGAGAACTCCCGAATGCGATTACGGTTTCGATCGTATTTTCGGCAGGTTTGCCGCCGAAACCGAAACACGTTTTTTTTGCCGAAACTCGACCGAAACCGACTTTCGGTTGGACACTATAATAACGAATAATACGAGTCGAAATGAGGTCTTTGATACAGTTATAATAAATACCCTTGAAAAACACACATACGTAATCTGCTTCCGCCTTTCTACTATGCCTGTTGCTGAAATTTCTTCTTTATTCTGGAAGTCTTTAATAAAAACCTATACCTTTTATGCTAATATCTCACTGTGGTTGTGTTGTACGTCAGATCAGTCTATCTCTGCCACGGGACACGAAAAAAGAAAATTTGGTTCAAATAAATTGCACTAGATGGCGTGATAAGCTTTGATTCGTTATAGACTTTTGTGAAATATTAAGATTTTCAAGAGACGATTATAAAAAATGTATGTTCTTGTTTAATTAACGACATTTGGGCTCGTAATTCACATTTCAAAGATTTTTTGAATGGATCATTTAAAATTGATTCCAATAGATGGCGCGGTTTTAAATTTCCGAGGCATCCACTCGGTGTTTTTTATTTGTTTTGTAACACATTTTGGTACAATAAATCTGTAAAAATTTGAAAAAAATACAATAAAACAAATTGTCACTGTATTTAAAAAAAAATGTATCCACGAACCGAGTGAAACCTTTTACTTGCAAGTCGCTGCTAACACCATCTATATCCGTAGAACGGAACCGAACGCTATCGATTTTCTTAGAAAAATATCAGTTTAATCAGACGAAAAACGCTAGTTACGTCGGCACGGATTCTTTTTATGGGATGAGGCATCTGTATACTAACTAGTATTATATTATCTGTGTCTCTGTCTAGCACTGTCAAAATACCCTATTAATGTAGAATTAACTTTCTAGGTGCCTCCCTATCCGGTGGTCAGCGTGCCAGGATATCCCTGGCGCGTTGCGTGTACCAGAATGCTGATGTTTATCTACTGGATGACCCCTTAGCTGCTGTGGATGCTAAGGTAAGGACAACACCCATCATCGTCCTGATGTCAATTTGTTATGCTGTATTTTTTGTATAATTGCCCGAAATCTGGTATTGTGCCCGGTTGATGGCTCTCGCTAACGGCCGATTACACCAATGAAACTAATTGCAATTAGTTCTAATTGAACTACCAACCAGAACGCTGTAATTGATTGTTTACAGCGTTCTGATTGGTAGTTTCTCAGCAGTCTCAACCAATCAGAACGCTGTGTTTGCATTAACTGATTTTAGTTGAACTAATCGCGATTAGTTTAATTCGTGAATATACATTACAAATACAATTATTTTTGTTTTTTTTAACAATTTTTGTACTACATAGCTAGTGTCAGAAGTGTCCTTATACGGTGAATCCGCACATTTCGTAATATTAAGTAGGTTAAGCTAAATCAGCGTTAGGATACGCGCGATCGTTTAGTCCACTTGCTAATTAAAATAAATCAGTGATTTTACCACACTCAACACGGGCGGTTTAATTCATTATCCTCGGGTTTCCATGATCACAAGTGTACAGAACAATCATCGTGCACTTGAACAAAGTGTATAGACCTTCGTCGTGAATTTTTTTGGTCCTTCGAGCCGGATTTAAGCAAATAAAAGCCTGTACTATGACATACACATTTATACCTAATCCTTTGAGAAATCCTAACTAATATTGTATTTCAGGTGGCCCACGCAATCTACGAAGATTGCATCAAAAACTTCCTCCGGGACAAGGCAACAGTACTAGTAACGCATCACGTACAATACGCAAAGCACGCTCACAATGTGTGCGTCATGAGGTCTGGCAAGGTTAGTTACCTACATAACTTACATCATCATCGGAGTAACCTTCTCCCAAGTATGTTAGGCCCGGCGATCATTTGTAGGTCTTTTCCAGGGATCCCAGCGCTAAAAAAGAAAATTTGGTTCATTTAAACGTCACTAGATGGCGCGATATGCATCGGTTCTTTACTGAATTGTGTGTAAAATTAACATTTTATAGAATTGATCTTAAAATAAACTCCTTAGCACAAATGGAAGATTGGCTCTTAATTCACATTTCAAAGATTATTTGAACGGATCATTTAAAATTGGTTCCAATATATAGTGCAGTTTTAAATTTCAGAGTCATGCCCCTCGATTTTTAAAATTTGTGTTGTAACTTGTAATACATTTTGGTACAATGAAACTGTAAAAACGTGCAAAAAATATTATAAAACAAATCGTCACTGTATTAAATAAAAGAAATTACACGAACCGAGAAAACTCTTTTACTTGAAAGTCACTGCTAACACCGAAGTACTTACAAAAATAATCATCTTAATCAGACAAAAAACGCTAGTTACGTCGGCAGGTTTCTTTGTATGGGATGAGGCATCTGTATGCTGGTATTATATTATCTGTGTTATGGGCGGAGTCGGCGGAAAATCTGCTACCAGTTTGGGCATGGAGTTTAATGTGTTGTGGAGTACAAATAAGCTCCAATTTAAATACTGGTATGCTGGTAGCTTCATCAGGTTAGACTGGAAGCCTAAAACATTGTTTTTTTTTTACTTTTCCTCACACTAGGAATTTCTTCCTCGTCTGTTCATGTTCATGGCCCAAATCTGATGTATAGTAGTAACCTATGTATGATGAAAACCTCGAAATTTCTGTCGGGAGCATAAGAGGCATGCATTGAAGGAGGCATACAAATTTGAATTGTTTCTTTTTTACCCGACTGCAAGGAAAGGGTTATGTTTTTCGCGCGTATCTTGTATGTTTGTTTGTATGTATGTAATATTCTGTATTACCTCATAACTTTCAAACCGCTAGACGGACTTATAATATTAAGACATCGTTAGATACATCTTGACCGCCCAAGTGTTCTTAGATAGGTGATGTTAAAAAAAACAAACATGGCGGATTCTGGGCGCCATATTGTGCAAGTCCAAATTTGTTTATTTCTTTGTAACCCATCGAGTGGGGTATCAAAATGAAGGGTTTCAATTGGTGAATACAAAAATATATACAACTATTTTTAAAAGTAATTCGATAAAAAAATTATAACTAAAAAGTTGTAATAAAAAATCTTAATTTGAAAACCAGAAACCCAGGATCAGAGGGTCAGACAGTTCGCGAATATGTATTCTCCGACTGCACAGCATGATTTTTCTTCTTTACATATTTTTAGTTCGATTCTTAGGCAGCCGGGTTTTTGTTTTTTTTTATCTTTTTTTATTTTTATTGTAAAGATTTTATGTTTAAATAAAGTGTATAACATTGTTTATTTTGTGCTAAAAATCGTCTTGGAATACTGTAAGATGTTGTACTTAATGATGTAAAAAAAAATGTTTAGGTTATGATGGGTCTGACATACGGAAAAAATCATTTCAAATACTACACCCAGAGCCGGCACAACTATCTGTAGCTCATACAAACACTTTTCCGTTAGGTATCGAACCCGCGACGCAGCAGTCAGTCGCGCAACCACTGCGCTAACCGTGCGCCCAATCTCCAAACCATACGCAAAATTTAGTTGGGAAAAGGCTACAGTGTATTATTTAGACGAAATTACCCAACAAATAATCAAATTTTATAATTTTTCCACCAGATCGTAGCCCAAGGCACCTATCATGAGCTGAAGAACGGAGTGGCAGAATTCGAAAAGCTAATAGAAATGGGAGAAAAAGTCAAAGAGGAAAAACAGAAAGCTACCACCTATGAGAATACGGAGAGTATAGTAAGTTACTTATATGTATATCAAATTTATTAATATACTATTGTTACGAGCGATGAGGAACTCGTGGCTAAATAATAACAACCGCACAGGTCGATCATCAAGGTTAAGCAACGCTTGACGAGGTCGGTCCGTGGATGGGTGACCGTTTCAACATACCGAGTTTCCTCCGTGCCTCGGCAAGCACGTTAAGCCGTTGGTCCCGGCTGTCATTTGATGATATTTGACAGTCGTTACGGGTAGTCAGAAGCTTGAGATCTGACACCAGTCCTGCCAAGGAGTACCGTGTTACCTAGGTACTGGGTTGTGGAGATCAGATAGGCAGTCGCTCCATGTAAAACACTGGTACTCAGCTGAATCCGGTTGGACTGGAAGCCGACTCCAATATAGTTGGGCAAGGTTAGGCAGATTGATATTGTTACGAACTGGGGCTTTATTACAAAAACACTGAAGATGTTTCTAGAGCGTTCCATACTGTTCTAGATAATTCGAGAATCTGCCAGAACAATCAACTTTAGAATTAATTCTTCCCGAAGCGACTAGAAACTTCCAGATCATTCTGGAAAATTCCATTTGACACGAGCTTTCAAGAAGATTAGTTCCGCTATTCGATACTAGATGGCGCTACTAGTTCTTCCTTTTGTCACTAGATAGCGTTGCCTTATCATGTAACACTATTTTTCTTTTTTTTACTGCCTCGTTGGTCTAATGATCGCAAGCGCTACTGCTGAGCATGAGGTCTTGGTTTCGGTTTCCGGGTCGGGTTAATAGTTGATGAGTTTTGCCATCTGGAATTTCTCAATAGCAGTCCGGAGTCTGAACTTTCAGCCAGTTAGTTGGTTTTAGGATCGCCCCTATTAAATACGTGAGACTTATATATAAGATAACACACAGGGATACAGGCGTAGTGTTATGTATGTTGTTTTTTATTACCCGACTGCCGAAGGAGGGTAATGTGTTTATCAGTCTATGTATGTATGTATGTTTGTTCCTATATGGCGTTCCAGAGACCAAACGCGTTGGCCGCTTTTGATGATTCATACTTCAATCGATTCGTATTAATCCTGCGAGTGTCATAGGCTACATTAAAATTGCACAATAGAAAAATGGCGGATTTTGGGCGCCATATTGTGGGGCCCCAATTTTTTTTTTTCTTCCAAACCCATCGTGTGGGGTATCAAAATAAAGGGTTTTAATAGGTGATTTCAAAAATATATAACACTTCCTAACTAAAAAGTTATAAATCAAAAAATCAAAAAACCCGACTGCTTCAAAAGCGAACTAAAAAGTCGTAAACAAGGAAAAAAACATGCTGTGCAGTAGGAGGATACATCTGGTTTTGCTCAGCCAGCTCGCGCTTATACTTAACTTACTTAACTTTTTTTTAGACTACAACCTGTCCCACTGCCGATCAAAGGCCTCTCCTTTCTCTTTTTAAACCACTCTGTATTGGGCCATCTCTGGCGAAGATTGCCCCGCAGACGTAATCAGAGGCTCTAAGCAATAAGCCCTAGACAAGAAGTACTTGTCGATTGTCGAAAAGCCAAAATGTAAGGCATTGATCAAGTGAAATTTCGATAGGGCTTTATATTCACATACGTTTTTGTCATTTTTACAATCGCTATGGCCTGTCTTGAGTCTCAAATCGTCACACCGCTTTCGCTAGGGTCAAACTTCTTAATAACATTGAATTAAATGTATTTACTGGCAGACCGCGTGGTGGATCAAAGACCAATCCCTCTCACAGAGAGGAGGCCTGTGTATCAGCAAACATAACGTTTCCTTGAAGGGTTAGGCAGAAGTGCACCAACATTTCCCCAGTTATATTTAAGTACCATGAAATCGGGGTCGAGCCTATTGCCATCAACCGGACCAAAGTTCAGACTCCGGGCTGCTACTGAGAACTCAACAAAGTTTTGTCCGACTCGGGTATCGGGTCCAGGAATTCATACTCACCGACTCAGGTATCGGGCCCAGGAATTCATTCTCACCGACTCGGGTATCGGGTCCAGGAATTCATTCTCACCGACTCGGGTATCGGGCCCAGGAATTCATACTCACCGACTCGGGTATCGGGTCCAGGAATTCATTCTCACCGACTCGGGTATCGGGTCCAGGAATTCATTCTCACCGACTCGGGTATCGGGTCCAGGAATTCATACTCACTGACTCGGGTATCGGACCCAGGAATTCATACTCACCGACTCGGGTATCGGGCCCAGGAATTCATTCTCACCGACTCGGGTATCGGGTCCAGGAATTCATTCTCACCGACTCGGGTATCGGGTCCAGGAATTCATTCTCACCGACTCGGGTATCGGGCCCAGGAATTCATACTCACCGACTCGGGTATCGGGCCCAGGAATTCATACTCACCGACTCGGGTATCGGGCCCAGGAACTCATTCTCACCGACTCGGGTATCGGTCCCAGGAATTCATACTCACCGACTCGGGTATCGGTCCCAGGAATTCATACTCACCGACTCGGGTATCGGGTCCAGGAATTCATACTCACTGACTCGGGTATCGGGCCCAGGAATTCATTCTCACCGACTCGGGTATCGGTCCCAGGAATTCATACTCACCGACTCAGGTATCGGGCCCAGGAATTTATACTTACCGACTCGGGTATCGGGCCCAAGAATAGCAGTGGCGTTCTCGACCGCTATACAAACGAGGCAGTGCGCCCCAGCAAAACAGTGGGAACATTTTAGGCTGATTAACTGATTCTGTTAAGCTCAGCATAGCCATTGCCCTTGCTCTACTTCTCATAGTTTTTGATTTAGTCACCAGAAAATATCAATCAAATTAATATTATTTCTTCTATCTAGGTTTATAACGTTATGACTAAATTGGATAAGGCGGACTTGAAGCGAAGCGTTAGTTTCGTTATATTTACTTATATATCAAGTATATTTTGATGTTTTAGTGAAAAGTTTAGCGGTAGCATTGTTCATTGTGTTAACTATTTTCAGTAAATGTTTAGTTTTGTAGAAATCATGTTTTATACATTTGTACATACCTACTTATTAATCATTTATGTCGATGAATTATAAATTGTTAATAATTATGTGAAAACTCTGCAAAATCATTCGAGGAGAAGTTTTACCCATTCCGTAGACAATATGTCAGAAGTACTGTATTTGAAATAACCATAGAAATTTCTACAATCTCTTTTTACAGCCCGTTCAACCGATTTTGTTTTTTTTTCTATTCACGAGACTCGAGAAATTCCTAGGGTGGGGCAAGGTTTTAAAATAAAAATTTGATTCAGTAAACATGATGGCATTAAAGCATTAACCTGTTACCAATACCAACTGTTTACTACAGCTGCCATTTTTCATGTTACCAACGCGATGGAAGTTAGAATTGGTTGAATTTGCTGTAAAAAGAGATTGATTAAACTAATTTTATTTTAGATGGCGTATAAACCGGTAGAACCTACACCTTAATTGTGTAACTTTATTGAAAGCTCAAATAACATTCATTCGGACAAACAGATATGTTATAAGCGCGCGCATTGTTAAGACTCGAATAGGACACAATTGTGACCTTTAGTCTTTAGTTTATGTCACGCATGGCGCAGAGCGATAGGCTTTGTTGAAACAAAAACAAAATAAAAAAAATGCCATCGTGTGTATTTAGAAAGTGTACCAATTATGATACCAAAGTAAATAAAACAGAAGGAATCTCATACCATAATGTAAGTACGCAATACACCTCAATTTACTAATTTATTTTAATGTTTTTTCCTAATATTCTGATAATTGGAGGTTAGAAAAAGAAAAATCAGTGGTGGTCAG
The DNA here is from genome assembly GCA_949775005.1 of Orthosia gothica. Classification (NCBI taxonomy): domain Eukaryota; kingdom Metazoa; phylum Arthropoda; class Insecta; order Lepidoptera; family Noctuidae; genus Orthosia; species Orthosia gothica. Next base: position 17,417,549 of record OX459055.1, read on the forward strand.
AATAATGTTTGTTTACATTCACACGCAAGTGACAAACACTAGCTTTCTCTTTTTTCTTGTTGGTTTTATCAAACCATCCTTTTCGACTTGTAGTGAAATGTCAGATGAATGAAAAGTGTGTATGTGTGCTGCCGCTGCTGCGCGGAACACTTTTTTCAATTGTTTTGTGAGTGTATAACGTATCTGTTTTTTGAATATCATTGTTGCGTGACGTAAAAGTTACAGAGTAGACGAATTTTTAAACATATGAAGCAATGAATGATAACATCGCGCGAGCGCCCATGCCTTGATCTTTCAATAAAGTTACGCAAACAGGGAGTAGGTCTAGTGTCTTAGGCCTTAGTAGCTAACCCGGACCCATGTTTTATGACATAAAGCCAATTGAATCTCGTGTTAAAATCTAACACTGAATTAATTTTTTGGCGAAAGTGGGCCTTAGTGAAACTCTGAACCACGCTAGGCCTAATTTGGTATAATTATTTCTAGGAGCATAGCTACAAACTCAGATCGCAGCGTTCCATGTCTGAAGCTTCACAACTGTCCTTCAACCTGGATCTAGACAACAACTTAGACCCTAAATATGAAGGTAAGGTTTCTTTTTATTATTATTTTGTCCTTTCAGGACATTTCCATTATACAGTTTTTTTTTTTATTCTGAATAACTTGTCATTGTAAATTAATTCAGTGAATCTATATTAGCCTTGTTAATTGGAAAATAATTCAGTTGACTAAGTACGAGTAAGCCTTGCTCATTGTAAATGAATTCAGTTGAACTAAGTTAGCCTTGCTCATTGTAAATTGATTCAGTTCAACTAAGTTAGCCATGCTCATTGTAAATTGATTCAGTTTAACTAAGTTAGCCATGCTCATTGTAAATTGATTCAGTTTAACTAAGTTAGCCATGCTCATTGTAAATTGATTCAGTTTAACTAAGTAAGCCTTGCTCATTATAAATTAATTCAGTTTAACTAAGTTAGCCTTGCGCATTGTCAATTAATTAAGTGAGCTCTGATCTTTGTACCTAAATGAATTCTACTAAGTTTGGCGCAGGCTTCACTTAGTTAAACGGAATTTTGAGTTTGTATTTTTTTATAATTACTACCATTTCCTTGTAGGTGAGAGTCAAAAGAAAGGTTCAGTAGACAATAGCGTGTATGTCTCCTACATACGCAGTGGTGGCAGCACGTTGTCTATGGCTCTACTTATACTGTTATTCCTGTTGGCGCAGTTCTTCTATTCTTCAACTGATGTCTGGCTTAAAGAATGGTGAGTACTCCAAATTTCACTAGGCTATTAGTTTTTTTTACTTAGCCAATGCCCAATTATTCCCACTTTAATTCTCTTGTAATTTATGTCGATATTAGAACGCTGAATATTTTTTTCTCTATCTACAGTTATACTGTATTAGGGCAAACACTAAGAACGTTTTGCAGTTATTTTAATAGTAGATTGTTTATCTAGGGAGCAAACGACTATTTTAAAGGCAAGAGTGTCTTTTTAATTCAGAGCGAGTGAAGGATTCTAAAATACGTCACTCGAGCTTAAAATGGTGTTGCTCCCGAGGTGGACGCACTACTTTTTATCACTCTCTATGAGAAAATAAGTGCAATTTATGAACAAGAATGTTACGTTTATTTATTTATATATAATTAGGAACCACAAGACATAACTCTATGTTATTCTTTATGTATATATACTCTATGTATAATAATTAGAGGCTAATGTTTATATTTGAAAGTGAATCTTAACAATTTTATTAGTACCATCCTTTACAGTTCCAGATTTATTTTTTAATTTGGCTCGCGCGCGGTTTTCTAGACAATCACTTGTTCAATATAATGTTCCCGTGCGGTCTGAAATAGAATTACAATCGCTCATTAGCCTCATACAATCGCCGTGATCGATTTTAGCGATGTAATCCTATTTTGGCCCGCATGGTTTGTGATTCATCATTTATTGTATTCAAAAAATATTTAAGAGTTCTTTCTGCTTTACTTTTATCCATTTACTAGCATCCGCCAGCGGCTTTGCCCGCGTGAAAGTCGAAAATTATCCCGAGGGAACATATTTCCGGGATAAAAATCTATATATCCTACGTGTTATTCCTGACTATAATCTATCTCTGTGCCAAATGACATCCAGATTCGTCCAGCCGTTTGAGCGTGAAGAATTAAGAAACACACAGACACACAAACATTCGCCTTTATAATATTAGTGTGATTGTAAATGTGATCATTGTGCAACTATTATCGAGTTTTTTTATTAATATTTCTTTTGTTTTCCAGGGTTAACCTAGAAGAAGCGAACAGTGCAATTAAAATAGCGAACCAGCCAGCCGCACCAGCATCAGGATCAGCTTCAAATACAACTGCAGAAACTCCTCCAGGTATTAATAACTTTATTGAAATTGATAAGATAGGTAAATTCGTGGTTTGATAAGACGTCATCATCATATCAGCCGAAAGACGTCCACATTGACTTGGCTGGACATAGGCCTCCCCCAAGCGTCGTCACATTGACCGATCACGTGCGTCTCGTATCCAGCGGATCCCCGAACTTTAACCAGGTTAATGCTCCACCTGTTGGGAGGCCTTCAAACGCAACTCTGCCGGTTTGCGGTCGCCACTCCAGAACCTTTCTGCCCCATCGGCCATCCGTTCTGCGAGCAATGTGCCCTGCCCACTGCCACTTAAGTTTGGCAATTCTTCGGACTATTTCGATAACCTTGGTTCTCTTGCGGATCTCTACATTTCTGATTCGATCACGCAAGGAAACGCCGAGCATATCCATCTCCATTGCCCTTTGGGTGACTGTAAGCTTTCTGATGAGGCCCTTTGTAGGATAAGGATAAGGGTACATGAAAAAAAAAAAATGTTATAGTCACAAGAAACTCATTAGACCACTTCAGTCAGTATATTCATTGAAAACAACAATCCCGTAACATACAATGTTGCTGGAAACAATTTGGCGTCTTTTGTTCACTGGATTACGGAACGTAAGCATGGTGCTCGCACTATGCTGCCATCCTATAGATTGTCACTGTCTGACGCAATCATATTTTGAGGTAATGACGATAACTCAAAAACCGTGAAATAGTAAAAATCGATGTTGTATTACAACTATTAGTCTCTAGACAGACGGACTGCATTTCAACTGTTCAACGTTCCAACGACAACTGCACGCCAACTGCTCACCGACTGCTATCGGACAGCACGGTTGGTTTGCAATTTTATTGCAGTCGAACTAACTGCATTCAGACTGCAAATTTTAAGTCGGAATGCAGTTGAAATGCAGTCCGTCTGTCTAAAGCCTAAGTCGTATGCGTGAGTTGCCGGTGTCACATTGTTAGTTTAAATCAATTAATAAATCTGATCAAAAAAATATTTTTAAACATAGCAATTTTCGGCCGTTTTAGTTTTTTTCCGGAATCTATTGATAGTAGAAAAATACTGCTTACGAGATATCGATAGAGATTTTTTAGAAAGATCTAAAGTCAGATGTATTGACGGCAGTATGTATCTTCATGTCAAAAACATCTAGTTGAGCCTGTGGCGCATTTTTTATGCCCAATTAATCCGCGGATTGAGCTTAACCATGGTTGCGGACGAAGAGCTAAGACCAGTTACTTTAGCTTTATTCGCATAGATCGGGTAATTTTTTGAGTCCCGTACCCAAAGGGTAAAAATGAGGCCCTATTACTAAGACTCCACTGTCCGTCTGTCTCTCTGTCACCAGGATGTATCCCATGAACCGTAATAGCTAGACAATTGAAATTTTCATAGATGACGTATTTCTGTTGCCGCTATAACAACAAATACTAAACAGAATAAAATAAATATTTAAGTGGGTTTCCTATACAACAAAAGTGATTTTTTTGCGATAATGGTACGGAACCCTTCGTGCTCGAGTCTGACTCGCACTTGGCCGGTTTTCATACTTACACAGTTACGTTTATGGTCGTCTTGACACAAGGATGACAAATTACTTTAAACGTAAACTAGTTAAGCTTTTGGTCAGTATCCAGCTGTAAAACTTTTCGAAACTGCTATACAGCTGCTATATTATCTTTTCTGTCATCTCTGTACAAATACTAAATGTAAATCCCATTCCTCAGTCGTAAACTTCGAAGAGATACCAAGCAACCGGTTCCACCTAACTAGGGAGCAGTGCCTGTACATCTACGGCGGCCTCATCGGGATCTGCATAGTGTTCACGTGGAACAAGCTCGTGATATTCTACAACACGTGCATACGAGCCTCCACCAACCTGCACGATAATATGTTCAAGTAAGTTGGAAAGTTTTGAAAACCTGGGGGGTGAACATAAGCTCTTAGAGTAAGATTATTTTCAGTGTTTACGCGCACTCAAAATATGAGTAAATTGTTTGTTCTGTCTCCTGCTTCATATGGCAAGAAGTGGAAATTTTTATTTTTTCATACTCTTTGGTTATTCTTTTCTGATTAAATTCGTTGCGGGATCCAAGACAGTTAAATTCATTCTCCGGGACTTCGTCGAGCTTCATTGCCTCAGCGCTTTTCTGGTGGTCGCCACTGTTGATTCTGGCTTTGAGGAGTTGCAGTGGTTTGGGAATTGTGCGGTGGGATTCAATCTGCCTAGCCTTTTCCCAACTATATTGGGGTCGGCTTCCATTCTTACCCGATTTAGCTGAGTACTAGTGTGTTTTACATGGAGCGACTGCCTATCTGACCTCCACATCCTATCAACTGGGTAACACGGTACCCCTTGGCAAGACTGGTGTCAGATCTCAAGCTTCTGACTACCTGTAACGACTGTCAAAGATCTTCAAATGACAGCCGGGACCAACGGCTTAACGTGCTTTCCGAGGCACAGAGGAAACTCGGTATGTTGAAATGGTCACCCATCCATGGACCGACCTCGTCAAGCGTTGCTTAACCTTGATGATCGACCAGTGCGGCTGATATTATTTAACCACGAGCTCCTCGAATAGTGCGGTGGGATTGTCGTAATAAAAAAAAAATTACACTCAAAATAACCTAAGAGCCTATGGTCACCCCCTTGTCATCATCTGATTCGTCTTTGATGACCTAACCTATTTCTTCCTTCCACAGAGGTGTAACCAGCGCCCCTATGTGGTTCTTCCACCACAACCCGTCAGGTCGAATTCTCAACCGCTTCTCCAAGGACATGGGTCAGGTGGACACCTTGCTGCCTGTCGCTTTGGTCGACTGTCTTGGGGTGAGTTAATAATAAATATAATAATAATAGTATATTATGCAACTAGTGAATAAAAGACGGATTTAAAGCGAGGGCCATAGATGAATCAAGAGCAAGTAAAGGATTCTAACGACTGAATCACGACCGTAGGGAGTGATTCATGATGATTGAATCACGAGCATAGCGAGTGATTCAAGTGTTAGAATCATGAGCGACGCGAGTGATTCATGGCCCTCGATATAAATCCGTTTTATTCAAGAGTTGCATACTATATTTTATACCATGACTTCGAGAAAAAGAAAGATTTAAGCGAAAAGCACAAGGAATATTACGAGTAATAAATAAATAAATGGTTTATTACCTTCAAAATTTACAAAAAATATGAAACACTGACCCCTGAGCTAGGTAACAGCACCTGTGTTTCAGAGGCCGGTGACCACCTCCGATACGTTACATAATTATAATTAATTAAATACCATTGCAATTTATATTAGAATTACAATCCAAACAAGTATTCAATAAATATCTTAGACTAAAATCAAAATCATTATTAAAATCCTAAATAACAAACTCAAAATTAAAATCGAAGAAGGAGTTTGTGTATCGAGTATTTTTTGCGCAAGGAGGCGTAAGGAGGTTACATAGCATTGAGATGGACGACTATACGTACATTGGTGTGTTCCAAATTCAAACACCAAAACAGTGATTAAAATGCTTTTTATTCACTGTTTTCAGTGAATAAAATAAGCTTTTTAGAGGGGGAATGGTATAAATATCTTTATTTCCCAAAAAAAATACAGATTATTGTAGTTACTTTAAGTTTACAATTTTTTATATAATTATGGTAGAAAACATTTACATTAAACATTTGGATGCTGCAGAAATCTGTACACAATAGACTAAACTCTGTCTCTTAAACTAGGGTGTCCTGTATCTTAAGAGACAGCGTTTCACAATGAAGTTCCAATTGATTCATGTATGTGTGGACTGTGTGTCGATTTACCTTCAGAAGGGAAAAAAGTTGACTTAAGTTTTAAATTATGCGCATTATAATGAGTATCTGAGAGTGCGAGGGTGTGAGTGAATGAATGTAAATTGTAGGTGTGTCGGTGTTTGTGTGTGAGTGTAGGTAGGTAGATGATGTGGTGTTGGTGTGTGTGTAAGTTTAACATCTTATTTAGCACTAGCTTTGCCCGCGGCTTCGCTCTCGTCTACTGCCTAGCATACCCTATCTACCCTACCATTAGCGAAAGCGGTCCAGCCGTTCACGTGTGATGCCGTGACCAAGGGAAATAGACATTCATTTATATATATATTGACTATGTAATTTAAGTTTATTTTATTGACCGTTAGAATTTTTCGGTTGCAAAGGAATTTGAATGTTGTCTTGTATGCCATTGAGATTGTTTTCGTGAAACATGAAAATTGTATGAAATTCTGAATTCTATTACAGCATATATTTAATACAAGCGGGCGCCTGGGGCTTTTACCCACGTAGTTCCCCTTCCCGTGGGAATACAGGGATAACAAGTAGCCTATGTCACCCGGTGAATTTAAAAAAATCGGTCCAGTAGTTTTTAAGTTTATTCGTTACATACAACAAATCTAACCTCTTTATAATATTAGCATAGATGAAATATTGGGCTATAAAAAGCAACTGTCACCCAGGTGGTGACGGACACTACAATCATTTTTTAGGGTTTCGTACCCAAAGGGTAAAAACGGGACCCTATTACTAAAACTCCGCGGTCCGTCTCTCTGTCTGTCTGTCAACAGGCTCATGAACCGTGATAACTAGACAGTCAAAATTTTCACAGATGTTGTATTTCTGCTGCCGCTATAACATCAAATACTAAAAACAGAATAAATTAAATATTTAATTGGGGCTCTCATACAACAAACGTGATTTTTTTGCAGTTTTTCCGATAATGGTACGGAACCCTTCGTGCGCGAGTCCGACTCGCACTTGGCCGGTTTTTTTAAATTGCATATCTCATGCAAAAGGTTTTCACTAAGACTAGGAAACACCTAAAAATTATCTACTACTAAGCGACGACTAAAGTTATGATCGATTCACTAATGTGCGAGTATAATGGTTCGCTCAGAATAGAGACAATTTTGACTACTTTAAATACGTTGACAGTGCTAGGCCCGTACCCACTTCTTCCCCTGCCTTTCTCACAAATTCGTGCGTGGATCCGCCAAAGATCAACCGAACTGCATAATAACAGGTGGTTATGGGCAACAGACTGTAGATAGTAAAAACAGACAGACGGTCTAAGTAATAGGGTCCCGTTTTTACCCTTTGGGTACGGTACCCTAAAAAACATTATCCAGTCAGCTCGAAACTGCTTAGAATCAACTAATCAGTTTCTAATTCTAAACAGCTCGGTTTTTTTTTATAAATAAGGTCTCAAATTTGAATATTCTTTCCACAGTTCTTCCTCGAAGTAATGGCTATATTAGTGGTAGTCTGCTTAGTCAACTGGTGGCTCCTGATCCCTACCGCCGTGGTGGCAGTTCTGCTGTTTCTGCTGAGAGACCTGTTCCTGCACACCAGTCGCGAGCTCAAGAGGATCGAGGCTATCGGTGAGTTGAAACAGGTTGTAAAGTCCCGGAGCCTTCTTTGAAGAGAGATTGGAGGATCCACTAACTACCGGGCGTTGTGTCTGATGCCTATTCCATACTCATCCGTTGATTCGTTATAATAAAGGTGTTGTGTTTTAGTATGGCAATAGCGGTTAGCAACCCACCTACGGTTATGTCAATTGTAATTTTAAAAACTGAAATAAAAGCAAAGTTGCCCTGCAGCCTAATTGCGTAAGTAAATTCTGCAAGGCGAAGGATTTGATCTCATCAATCGACCAATCACGTGCGAGATGAAAGACGCGTTGTGGATTTGCGTTTGTGATTGGTCGATTGATGAGGTTAAGCCCTTCGCATTGCCGATTGCATTTACGGAATTAGGCTGCTGAATCTATGAAGATCCTCAACATTTTGTTCCAATTGAAAACCGGTACATATTCGTAGTTCATAGTTTGGGTTTGTTTCAACATTATATCTCATAAAGGAAACAGCAATTCATTTGGTTGAAAAAGTACTATTGAAGAAGTAATAAAAAAAAACAAGTTTATGTGATGGTTTAAAAAAAAAAGATTATTTTTTCGATAACACTTTATTGTTTATGTGTTTGGGAACTAAATTATGAACATAAAATTGTGTATATTAGTAGTTCCATTATTAACTGGATCACAATCTTAAAAAAAAAATGGATTCGGCTCGAAGGACCAAATGTGGATTGTGGAATTACTAAGCTACCAAGGGTAAATAAAGAAAGAAAAAGTATTTACTGTCATAGAAAAATACATGCTTATAGATTATGAAAACCATACCTAGGTGGTACATCTGTGGTGGAGTTTTTAACGCTTCCAATAACTTCTTCTAACTTTATGATGTCTTCCCCCAGCCCGAAGCCAGTCCCTCAACCACTTATCAGCGACGGTATCAGGCCTGACGACCATTAGATCAGCTCGCCAACACCAGCGGACCCTGGTCAGGGAGTTCGACAAGCAGCAAGATTTACACTCTTCATGCTGGAGTTTGGTCCTTAACACTACCAGAGCATTCGGCTTCTGGATGGATATGATATGCTGCCTGTATCTGGCGCTGGTGACTTTTAGCTTCTTCTTGTTCACTTCTGAAGGTAAGAAGTAGTTTCTTCAGACATTTTATTAAACTCAAAAAGTTTTTACAATGGTAATTTAGCTGGATATGAGCGCTGTAATGGGACGCCCATTTTTGGACACCGGCAGGTAATTTGTAATTGTAAGATTATTCACTGAGTCGACTAAGAACATTGTTTTTTCGTTCTAGAGCAAGGGTGACCAATTACTTTCATTCTTAGGTTCGTTTTTTAAATAATATGTCCGTGGCGGTCGGTAAGGTTTAAAACCACATATAGCCCTTACTGCTACGAAATAAAGTGATATACCCAGGACTTGAGGTTAACTCTCCCGCATTAAGAGGAAACGGGGGCAGAGCGCGCCGACTGAATTTCCTTAATAAAAAGTCATAATTCGAGGTTTGGCTCTCGTCTTGTTTCTTCACCAGTATTGGACCAATTTAAAAGATATTCCATAAACTGAAAATTAAAGATGTATTCTATGCCGCTATATCCTTTTTGATGATAAATTATCTTTAGAAGCACTAAGCTCAAAAAATGCTCAAAATTGACGTCATGCTCCCCAGACACCCCATCACCTATTTCGCTGTTTATAAATTCATAGCAGAATTGTACGCAATGTGTACCGAATTAGTACATACTTAAAAAAATAAGTACCTTAACAGATTAACAGGTACAGGCAACTGAATTATGACTTGCTGTAGAGCATCTCCCCAGCAACCCCAAGTAAAATTTTAATAATTTTGCTTAGGCATTTACTTTATTATGTAAACAAGAGGTTGATAAAAATTGTACTCTTATTTTTACCACTGGATGTGCTAGCTATGGCTACTTAAAACGTTTATTTTCAATTTCGATTATAAGCGCCTGAGAAAAATAAATAGCAAAGTATATTTATAATTATAGCAATTATATTTTACATCACATTACAACGACAAACAAAACGAGTGCGAGTCGGACTCGCGTACGAAGGGTTCCGTACCATTATCGCAAAAAACGGCAAAAATTACGTTTGTTGTATGGGGGGGCTCCCATACAACAAACGTGTTTTTTGCCGTTTTTTGCTTTACTTAAATATTTATTTTATTTGTTTTTATAGCGGCAACAGAAATACATCATCTGTGAAAATTTCAACTGCCTAGTTGTCACGGTTCATGAGATACAGCTTGGTGAGTGGTGACAGACGGACAGACAGACAGACGGACCCCGGAGTCTTAGTAATAGGCAAATTTAGTGAAAGCTTTGACACAAGCACCGATCAAAGCGCTGGAGTCATCAGTAGTTACTTCCATAGGTTTCGGCATAGATTGTATCCATGTTTTTAGCCAAATGTATATGTTATCTAGCGTTTGAGTAGCCGAAATCGGTAGCGATCGGTATCTACGTGTTTTTTATTTTAAGGAGCAGAACGTACAAGAACAAATGCTTTGATTGGTAACATCGCTTGGGATCGGTTGGTGGCTGTATTTTCTTAAAAATTGATCCAGTTGCGTCTAGGCTCAATGAAATATATTCTTTTTGTGAAAAAGTTTCATAAAATGTACACTGCAAATTTGTCCAGTAATACACAAAGAAAGGTTTGAGGGAAACGTTTCGAATAACAGTATCAAATGGTAGCGTAAAACTCATCATCCATAAGGCCACCACCACAATTTTGTGAAAATAGCTGGACGTACTAATACGACTTCTTATATTTTGAAGAGTTTTAAGTGTAGGAATGAAAGGTGGTTCTTGTGTATCATCGTCACCAAGGGCACTATTCATTAATTTATTTCGGACTACTACTGGATATTCATTTTTCAACCTAGAAGCAAGTTTTTCCTTTGTAGAATTCGTTATTCTAACTTTGCTTGATTTGTGGACCAATTTTGAATCCACGTTTTCCAGAACACATGTTACCGTAACCGAATCAATATAATTATTTTTTGTATTAATAAAAATTTTGCCATTGCATTCGCGACAACTTCCGCTTATCTTCACATGATCTCCACTAATATAATTGTTTTTGAAAATCCATGTGCATCTGTTTGTTGTCTTTTGCCAAATATATTTTCTAAAACAATCACTCCACTCTCCAGACGGTAGTCTCTTCTTTAGAGCACGACGTCCAGATTTATTTTTGACATCATTATAAAACCGTGGTTTGATTTTTTTCCATTCGCTTAATTCTATTTCAAAGCTCATTTCACTTTCACCACATTCACTATTAGTATCCGAAAGTGTCTTCTCAATACTGCTGCTACTATTACTTGAAGATTATAAATAAATATCGTGGTTAGTATTATTATCACTGTTTATTGTACCAAAAAAATAGTTGCAATTTCTTTTAAGGGAAAGGTACAAAGCCTTAGGTGACATTTGAGCACTTAACTTGCGGCTGATAGTCTTGTAAATATCGCTACCCGAATGTGGCACACTAGGTAAATTATGAAAATGTTCACTGTGTTCAAGGAAAATACACTTTTGCTCCACCAAACTCACAGATAATCATTTTCCACGCTTCATGTTGAAGAAAGTAAACTTGATCAACAGCGACCTCGTAACAAAGGAATGAATGAAGATGAAAATAATGTTATAGAAATTGAAGGTAGGTGTAAAAAAATTATAAAATTTAGAATCACTATGATTTTATATTATACGTACTGAGGTATTAGTAATTCCTACGTACAAATAAATCAATATCTGTGATAACAGCTAAAGGAAAATATTATATATTACAATAGTTCTGCTTAATCACATAGTGTCTATAATTTATTTACTACACAACACCTACCAATTTCATGATATCGAAAGCGATTGAAATACAATTTGCTATTTATTCTTCTCAGGCGCTTATAATCGAAATTGAAAATAAACGTTTTAAGTAGCCATAGCTAGCACATCCAGTGGTAAAAATAAGAGTACAATTATTTTTATCAACCTCTTGTTTACTTATTAAAGTAAATGCCTAAGCAAAATTATTAAAATTTTACTTGGGGTTGCTGGGGAGATGCTCTACAGCAAGTCATAATTCAGTTGCCTGTACCTGTTAATCTGTTAAGGTACTTATTTTTTTAAGTATGTACTAATTCGGTACACATTGCGTACAATTCTGCTATGAATTTATAAACAGCGAAATAGGTGATGGGGTGTCTGGGGAGCATGACGTCAAAATTGAGCTGTCAACAGAGGCTTAGTGCACTAATTTGACAAATATAAATGAAAAAAAGGAAAACATAGGGGCATAGTAAATATCTGACTTTACCAGTTTATGAAGTATCTTTTAAATTGGTCCAATATTGGAGCAGGAAATAGACGAGAGCCAAACCTCGAATTATGACTTTTTACTTAGAAAATTCATTCGGTGCTCTCTGCCCATATTGCCTCTTAACGATTATATTTTCTTTTACAGACACGCTCGGAGGCAATGTGGGCTTGGCCATAACTCAAGTGATAGGTCTGGTAGGCATGTGTCAATACGGGATGAGACAAACTGCCGAGGTGGAGAACCAAATGACTTCGGTAAGTTACACATCAATACCTCTAATATCACCATGTATTTATAGTGAAGCATTTTCCTCTGCAATCTGTGTTGTATTTCTCCGCAACTTATTATGGTATTAATTACTTTGAGGATGGCTCTCTATGGAAACTTATGTTTGAGGAAATCCTGAATGATAGTTCGTTCCGATATATTTTTTTTTATGGTTCCGTACCCAAAGGGTAAAAACCGGACCCTAGTACTAAGACTCCACGATCCGTCTGTCTGTCCGTCTGTCACCAGGCTGGATCTCATGAACCGTGATAGCTTTCACTGATGATGTATTTCTGTTGCCGCTATAACAACAAATACTAAAAACAGAATAACATAAATATTTAAGTGGGGCTCCCATACAACATACGTGATTTGCGATAATGGTACGGAACCCTTCGTGCGCGTGTCCGACTCGTACTTGGCCAGTTTTTTTTTAAATAAACTACCCCACACTGTGCCACATTGCTTCCTGTATGGTTGGTGCATTTACAAACATTTAAACTCACATACAGGACACCCAGATCCGAAACAACTATCTGTAGGCCATACAAATATTTGTTCCGTGCGGGCATCGAACCCGCGACACGCAGCGCAGCAGGTCGTAGCTATCAGGAAACATATACTGCTGTAGGGACCTAAAGGGGAGTCCTCTTTAGGTCAGACTTGTCTAACTGGACGCTGCTGAATACCAGTAATTTACATGAAGCGACTGTCTATCTGACCTCCAAAACACGACCCTTCTTGGTAAGACTGGTTCGAGCTTCTGAACATCCGTAACTTCTTGCAAAGAGCTACAAATACAGCCGGGACCAACGGCTTAACGTGCTTTCAGAGGCACGGTATGAAATTGATCCCCCATCCTTGGATTGACCGTGACATGTGTAGGTTAACCTTGATCAAGCGTGCGTGCTGTTTTAGTCACAACCCCCTTATATCAACCTTATTTTGACTTTCAGGTTGAAAGAATATTAGAATACACGAATTTACCCGCTGAAAAACCTTTAGATGTTGACAAAGATGCCTTGAAACAAAACCATCCTGATCTCGACTTCGAAAAATGGCCTACGAAAGGTAAGATGCTCATACTCTGCGAAAAATGGTTAGTTTTTGAAAACCTATTATTTAATGTAAAGCGTGCCTATCTATACAGGGGGGTTACCATAAGCTCTTAGAGTAAGGTTATTTTGAGTGTGTGTAACGGACAGATTTATATGACTTGATTACTCTAAGCACCCCCTGATCTTTTGCTGATAAGTTATCGATATACTAACGCCTGGTTCCGGAAAGAAAATCAACACAAAAATGAAGCAACGTATTTGGAATCAGTAACCAATCGGATCTCTTGGCGTGTGATTAATTATATCACGTCCTTGATGTTCGTTTGAGAAACCTGGCGTAAGATAAATTTTTCGCCTTTTTGGTTGTTGCTCTCACTCTAAAATTTGTTTATACTAATTATGGCTTACTGTTTTACTAAACTCATACCTTTTTAGGCATGAAACTGACGGAAATGGAGGGTAGGCAGAAATTTCAGAACGCCACTTGCTACGATCCCTACTTCTTTTCATCATCATCAACTGCTTTTTTAATGTTCCCACTGCTGGGACACAGGTCATCTCTCATAGAGTGTGGGTCTGTGGGCGGGCCCAGTGCGGATTGGTGGTAGATGTCACATGTCTTCGAATTTTTGGTTCTAGGACATGCCGGTTTCCTCACGATGTTTTCCTTCACCGTTTTGAGAGCAGTGGTGATGAAATAAATTTCACAAAGAAATGCGCCTGCTAGGTTCGAACCCACGACCAACAACTCGTAAATCGGGGCTGGAACCAATGCGCCACCACTGTTCTCAAAACGGACATACTTCAAATTTCCTTTTTTTATTTATTTATTTATTATATGCTTTATTGTACACCATAAAATACATTAACAAAAAGAAACTTAAGTCTAATACACATACAATGGGCGGCCTTATCGCATTATGCGATCTCTTCCAGGCAACCTGGTATGGACAGTAATTGCTTGGACATGAAATGGGGCGGTCATTGGTGTAACAATAACAGTGCTTAAATGATATACTACAATAGATACACAGATAAATACATAAGCTATGCAATAGATACATAAATACATACGTACCCACTTAATATATAGGCAAATAAAAAGAAATACAAAAAATTACGACAATCTATTGATAATCACAGTATTTGTTTGAAATTGACAAGCTAAGAAGAAGACAACGACAGATAATGTACGTTACGTACGTTTGATTGGATCTGGCAATGCATTCAATAGACGAGTAGCCTGTACTGTAAATGATTTTACTCCTTGAAAAATTGCCAGTTATTCAAAAATAAACCTGTATCTAATATTCCTCTTTCAGGTGAAATAGTGTTCGACGATGTGGCCCTAGAATACGAGAAGCCTCCCGGCGGCACCGGTGAACCCATCTACGCTATCAAAGGCGTCAACTTCTCTATCAAGGCCGCCGAGAAAGTCGCCGTGGTTGGAAGGACGGGCGCCGGGAAGAGTTCACTGCTTAGTGCGCTATTCAGGTAAGATTTATTTCGTCATCATTCAGACAAGAGATGTCCACTGCTGGACATCCTCCCCCAAGCATCACCACAATAACCGGTCGTGTGTGGTCACTAGTTTAGTAGTATACCTGATATTTTACTTATTTATTTATTAGCGTATCTACAAAATTATTCTTACACTGTTTATCCTAAGTACCTGGGCGACCGAGCCCTGTTCGGGTGAAAATAGAGAGAACGACGTTTTCTAAAAATGAAACCTAGCTAGATCGATTTATCGCCCCCGAAATCCCCTGCATACTAAATTTCATGAAAATCGTTGGTGCCGTTTCTGAGATTCAGATTATATATATATACATACTAGCTGACCCGGCAAACTTTGTTTTGCCATAAAAACACCAAACATTTATCTACCCTACACTACCCTACCCTACCCGACCCTACACTACTCTACCCTACACTACCCTACACTACCCGACACTACCCTACACTACCCTACACTACCCTACACTACCCTACACTACCCTACCCTATCCAACACTACCCTACACTACCCTACACGACCCGACACTACCCTACACTACCCTACACTACCCTACACTACCCTACACTACCCTACACTACCCTACACTACCCTACACTACCCTACACTACCCTACACTACCCTACACTACCCTACACTACCCTACACTACCCTACACTACCCTACACTACCCTACACTACCCTACACTACAATACACTACCCTACACTACCCTACACTACCCTACCCTACACTACCCAACGCTGCACTACCTTACCCTACACTACCCTATCCTACCCTACACTACCCTACCCTACCCTACACTACACTACCCTACACTACACTACCCTACCCTACCCTACACAAAGAAAAATAGCTTATACAATAGCAATAAAGCTCAAATTGACTCTATGTTTTAGTTAGAAAACTTTTGTATGGGAAAAAGAAAAGGGCTGCTTTTATTTTTTTTTCCGGCAATTATTCAAATTTTTCTCCCCGTAAAAACCATCTTGGAACTTCAACGAACATTTAAAAAAAAGAATTGGCCAAATTGGTGCAGGCGTTGTTGAGTTATGCGCTTACCAACACATTTTGCGATTCATTTTTATATTATAGAAGACTAGCTGACCCGGCAAACTTTGTTTTGCCATAAAAATACCAAACATTTATCTACCTTACCTTACACTACCTACCCTACACTACCCTATACTACCCTACCCTACCATACACTACCCTACCCTACACTACCTTCCCTACCCTACGCTACACTACCCTACCCAACACTACCCTACCCTATCCTACACTACCCTACCCTACACTACCCTACCCTACACTACCCTACCCTACACTATCCTACACTACCCTACACTACCCTACACTACCCTACACTACCCTACACTACCCTACACTACCCTACACAACCCTACACTACCCTACACTACCCTACACTACCCTACACTACCCTACACTACCCTACACTACCCTACACTACCCTACACTACCCTACACTACCCTACACTCCCCTTCACTACCCTACACTACCCTACACTACCCTACACTACCCTACACTACCCTACACTACCCTACACTACAATACCCTACCCTACACTACCCTACCCTACGCTACACTACCCTACCCTACACTACACTACCCTACCCTACGCTACACTACCCTACCCTACACTACACTACCCTGCCCTACCCGACACTACCCTTTCCCACACAAAGCAAAAATAGCTTATACAATAGCAATAAAGCTCAAATTGACTCTACGTTTTAGTTAGAAAACTTTTGTATGGGAAAAAGAAAAGGGCAATATTTTTTTTTTCCTGCAATTATTAGAATTTTTCTCCCCGTAAAAACCATCTTTGAACTTCAACGACCATTTAAAAAAAAGAATTGGCCAAATTGGTCCATGCGTTGTTGAGTTATGCGCTTACCAACACATTTTGCGATTCATTTTTATATAGTAGAAGATATACAATAATTAACTCTGTGAGCGCTCTGCACGGTCGGTGTAATTCTTCGTGTTCAATCTCCTGTGCGGGTCACAATTGTCACAAATAAATAATGTTTCTTTCTTTTACGTTACCTATTAGACTTTGAAACTAAAAACTCGGTTATTTGAATTTTTCACATACATTTTGAGGTTATGTGAAAAAAGTGTCAATACAAAATTGTAGATCTTTTTATTATCTGCAACTTTGTCATTTCACTTTTTCCATAGGACTTGTAGTTTTGCTGGAAATCGAGATAAACCGTTTTCACCCTTAAAAAACTCACCCTCTTCCCCTTCCCGACCTCAGATCGCCCGTAAATTACTTTACAATGCATGTCCTCGAAAAGAGCGGTTTTCCAAGCAGCCAAACTGTGCGGAAAGTGTCACTTTTTTTCACTAGTGCTTTTTACTTTCCTGTACTTTTTTAATTTTTAACTCCAACGTCAGCCCGACGCATAGAGTTTTTATTATTTGAGAAAAGTTTTAAAAATTAGTTATGTACAGATTATCATTCATATAAAAGGTAAAATAAAACTAATACTTTATTTTAGGCGTTTTTAATTACTCTAGATTTAGATTTTGATCAATAAATTAATTTTAAATATTCATTAAATATGTTTGGCAGAACGTATATTTTGCTCGTGCCTTATTGCGTTACGATGTGACAACTATTCGCACATGCGCAGTAGATATGCAAGAGGAACTATTAGTTAATCTGTGGATATGATGAACGCGCTTGAATAAGCCCGCCATTTTATTAATTTCATTTTATTAATTAATGTATTTCCTCGCACAATGCATAGTAAAATGTTGTATGATACACGTACGTAAGATGATTTCCGACTCGTGTCGATTTATCCACTCACTCGCTGCGCTCGCTCGTGAATAAAAATGCCACTCATCGGAAATCACCTACCTTCCGCACTTGTATCATAAATAACTATTACAATGCATGTCCTCGAAAAGAGCGGTTTTGCAAGCAGCCAAACTGTGCGGAAAGTGTCACTTTTTTTCACTAGTGCTTTTTACTTTCCTGTACTTTTTTAATTTTTAACTCCAACGTCAGTCCGACGCATAGAGTTTTTATTATTTAAGAAAAGTTTTACAAATTACTTATGAACAGATTATCATTCATATAAAAGGTAAAATAAAACTAATAGTTCATTTTAGGCGTTTTTAATTACTCTAGATTCAGATTTTGATCAATAAGTTAATTTTAAATATTCATTAAATATGTTTGGCAGAACGTATATTTTGCTCGTGCCTTATTGCATTACGATGTGACAACTATTTGCACATGCGCAGTAGATATGCCCGAGGAACTATTAGTTAATCTGTGGATATGCTGAACGCGCTTGAATACGCCCGCCATTTTATTAATTTCATTTATAAATTTATTTATTTTCTCGCACAATGCATAGTAAAATGTTGTATGATACACGTACGTAAGATGATTTCCGACTCGTGTCGATTTATTCACTCACTCGCTACGCTCGCTCGTGAATAAAAATGCCACTCATCGGAAATCACCTACCTTCCGCACTTGTAGCATAAATAACTATTACAATGCATGTCCTCGAAAAGAGCGGTTTTCCAAGCAGCCAAACTGTGCGGAAAGTGTCACTTTTTTTCACTAGTGCTTTTTACTTTCCTGTACTTTTTTAATTTTGAACTCCAACGTCAGCCCGACGCATAGAGTTTTTATTATATAAGAAAAGTTTAAAAAAATAGTTATGTACAGATTATCATTCATATAAAAGGTAGAATAAAACTAATACTTCATTTTAGGCGTTTATAATTACTCTAGATTTAGATTTTGATCAATAAATTAATTTTAAATATTAATTAAATATGTTTGGCAGAACGTATATTTTGCTCGTGCCTTATTGCGTTACGATGTGACAGCTATTTGCACATGCGCAGTAGATATGCCCGAGGAACTATTAGTTAATCTGTTGATATGCTGAACGCGTTTGAATAAGACCGCCATTTTATTAATTTCATTTTATTAATTTATTTATTTCCTCGCACAATGCATAGTAAAATGTTGTATGATAGGTACACGTACGTAAGATGATTTCCGACTCGTGTCGATTTATCCACTCACTCGCTTCGCTCGCTCGTGAATAAAAATGCCACTCATCCGAAATCACCTACCTTCCGCACTTGTAGCATAAATAACTATTACAATGCATGTCCTCGAAAAGAGCGGTTTTCCAAGCAGCCAAACTGTGCGGAAAGTGTCATTTTTTTTCACTAGTGCTTTTTACTTTCCTGTACTTTTTTAATTTTTAACTTCAACGTCAGCCCGACGCATAGTTTTTATTATTTGAGAAAAGTTTTAAAAATTAGTTATGTACAGATTATCATTCATATAAAAGGTAAAATTAAACTAATACTTTAGTTTAGGCGTTTTTAATTACTCTAGATTTAGATTTTGATCAATAAATTAATTTTAAATATTAATTAAATATGTTTGGCAGAACGTATATTTTGCTCGTGCCTTATTGCGTTACGATGTGACAGCTATTCGCACATGCGCAGTAGATATGCCCGAGGAACTATTAGTTAATCTGTGGATATGCTGAACGCGCTTGAATAAGCCCGCCATTTTATTAATTTCATTTTATTAATTTATTTATTTCCTCGCACAATGCATAGTAAAATGTTGTATGATACACGTACGTAAGATGATTTCGGACTCGTGTCGATCTATCCACTCATCGGAAATCACCTACCTTCCGCACTTGTAGCATAAATAACTATTTCCTTCAATTTTTAGTATATTCTCTTCCTTTTCCAATGGGTTTCATCCTACTATAATTTTTTTCTTTTCAAAAATTATCGACCCTGGTCTATATGGCGCATATTTTTCCTTGTGTTTTAATTTTGTAAAAAAAATCCTTATTACATAAAAAATACTCGAGCGATATGGATGGATTTGAGTTAAGCGAGGTAGTAATGAAAATTGAATTGACCTAGGCATGAATGCAAAAAAGTTATTTTTTAAGATTTACGCGCCGCACTTCCAGCCCTGGCATCAGCTTTATTTGTAGTAATCCTTTTTTGTACAATGACAGTAATTTTTACTTGCATTATTTTATTATCAATTTCAGGACATTCTTCTTAAAACAATTAGACTAAACATGGCATTTTAAAATGATTATTTTGTTATAATTTTACAAATTTATTATTTTGATGACTTGACATGTTTTATAATTTTACTGTGTCATTTTAGAATAATTATTTTGATTTTCTTTATTATTTTTTTATATTTTTATATCTGACTTTCTAGAATGTTAATTTGGGCCTGTATTATGTTACTGACATTCGCACATTTTTTGTTATTATTAAATATGATAAAATAGAATAATTAAAAAAATAATATCAATGCAACGTTTTTTTTTTTTTTTTTTTAAACTTTGCCCCACACTAAGAATTGCATGCCATTGTCACACATTACGTCCCATTATCTTTTTATTTTAATATCTCTTCGTGCTGGCAATTTGTTATGGATGTATGATACTCAGTTTTGCGCAAATAAACAATTATTCGATTTTTATCCCCCCTTTTTTTAACAGGCTAGGCCGCGTGTCCGGCTCAGTCCTAGTCGACGGAGTGCCCGCACAGACAGTCGGCCTGCGCGCGTGGCGCTCCCGCCTGTGCGCACTGCCGCAGCGACCCGCCTTGTTCGCCGCCACGCTGCGGGACAACCTCGACCCGGAGGGCGTGTATAGTGATGCGGATATCTACAAGGCTTTAGACCAGGTCAGTAAATATCTACCAGTTCGATAGAAGGTCGCCTGTGCCGCAGAGGCATGCGCTCTTTGCCGCCACGCTGCTGGACAATCTCAACCCGGAGGGGGTGTATAACAATGCTGATCTACAGGGCTTTAGATCAGGTTAGTTTTACCTTTTATAAAAGTTGTATACTTGTATTTGATGACTTGCTCGCTTAATAGTAATTGGTGAACAATAATTATTTCTCTAGCATCACAATTGATCTTGGCCTCCAATCTAGATGCCTTGACATAATCTAACAGGGAACAAGTGTGCCTATCTGACCTTCAAAACACAGTAATTTGGTAAGACGACCACTTCACACTTGAAGATGCTAAATTGTTTTTGGTTTTTCTATACGAAATTTCTCATTAGACAGGGATGGCTGTATGGATTTGTGCCTGTTTTTTTTTAAATATAAATCAAATAATAATAAAAATAATTAATGTGTATTTGGATGTAGGTTTCTTACTCAATCACGCAAGAACGGCTGAACATCTGGATGAAATTTGGCTCAGAGATGAATTATGGTCTGGAATAAAGAAAAAGAAAAGGAATAAAGAAAAACGTTTATTTGCGCCTGGCACGACGCATACCATAAAAAAAAACAAAGAAAAGCTTAAATACAAGTACAGAGTATGCGTCACAACCACGCTAAACGGTCATCGTTCAGCATAATGAATAGTACATAGGCTATTTTTTTATCCCGGTATAAATATTCCCTTGGGATGATAAAACACTTTTCGTACCACTTGCTCAAAAAAGTGACATTCTATGCCACAAAAAGCGAACATAACAATAGTCATTTTTAATCTGTTAAAAACAGGGAAAGAAAATTGTACTGAATTTCATTCATCCTCTAGGGGGAGAATGTGATTTAAATTTGGAATACTTACCCATCTACCTACATCTGTGTTTACACTTGAGTTTGTATATAAAGCATTATACATCTTTTTGAAAAAGGAATACGCATTTTTTATGCAGTTATTATTATTAAATAAAATTACGAAAACCGACGAGGCCGTATAAGCTTGATGCCTTTGCTTTTCCGACAAAAAAATATTAGTCTGGGTATATGCCGCGTTTTTGTTTTCTTCAAATACATAAATAAACGTTAAATTTATTTTACTTTTAATTGTCATTATTTATAATAAATGCTTATCTCATATTATTATTGTGTTAATTTTTTCGCAAATGGTACGAAAAGTAGAGTATTTTCCTCGGTGATAAAGCTGTATTAGTCTTGGGTGAACTTAAATCCCTCGCTACATTCAGGACTCGTCTTAAATCCCTCGCTTTGCTCGTGATTTATGTTTTTAACACCCTCACCACGCTCGGGAGTAAACCTCGAGTCCTTCGTTAAGCTCGCGATTTAAATCGTCAACCGTGACAGAAGACACTGCTTTATCCCCTTGGTTAATAATCTACTATTTCACGCGGGCGACGCCGCTGGCAGAACCTATCTAATAATAATAATTACGTAATTTCCTCTTTATTAAATCCTTTTCGTGATCTTTCCCAGGTGGAACTCCGAGAAATGGTAACGAACATGCCAGCAGGGCTCAACACGAAGGTAGGCGATGGCGGCGGAAATCTCTCAGCAGGCCAGAGGCAGCTCATCTGCCTAGCACGAGCCGCGTTAGCTGGCTGCAGGGTGTTGGTGCTGGATGAGGCCACTGCCAATGTTGATACTGAGTGAGTATAGAATATCATTATTTCAGCGACGTCCACTGCCAACTGTGACTCGCAATCAGCGGATTCCCTTAACCAGGTCAATGGTCCACCTTATGGGCCTTTCAACTCAGATCTTCGTCCTCCGTCTTCCGATACGCGGTCGCCACTTCAGAACTTTTTGGACCCATTGACCATCCGTTCTGTGAGCAATGTGCCTTGCCCATTGCCACTTAAGTTTGGCAATTCTTCGGCCTATGTCGGTAACTTTGGTCCTCTTGCGGATATCCTCATTTCTGATGCGATCACGCAAGGAAACTCCGAGCATAGCCCTCTCCATTGCCCTTTGTGTGACATTAAGCCTTCTGATGAGGCCCATTGTGAGCGACCACGTCTCTGTCATGTTACTGATCACTGGCAACACACTGGTCATAGACTTTCGTCAAGAGACACTTGATGATTTAGGCTAAACTTGGGCACCTCTCGGTGGGATAGAGGCAGCTCACCTGCCTAGCAAGGGCCGCTGTAGCAGCAGCAGGATTCAGGGTGTTAGTACTAGATGAAGCAACCGCCATTGTTGATACCGAGTCAGTATACATCATCATTATCTGTCTATAGCGGTCCTATGGTAAGCCTCTTCAATCATCATATCAGCCGAAATACGTCCACCGCTGAACATTGCCTCCCCAAGTGTCGTCACGCCGACCAGTTCTATGCGTTTCGCATCCACCGGATTCCCACAGTCTTAATCAGGGCACCTCCACCTAAAGCGAGGCCTTCCCGCGCAGCGTCTTCCGGTATGCAGTCGACACTCCAGAACTCTTCGGCCCCATTGACCATCCGTTCTGCCTCTCCAATTTCAAGTCATTTATTTGGACTTAACTTATATTGCGGATTACCCTTGAGGACTAGAGGGTAGAGTGGAAGGAATGGGAGCGCGAGGCAGGTCGCTCATGCGATGGACCGACCAGATAAGGTCTGCAGTGGGTGGCCCATTGCATGAGTGCACACGAATAACAGCCGATAGAGAGGGATGGCTTCGCATCGTTAAGCAAATTATGACAACCCAAAGTGTCACTGCACCACACAGACCACGACCTCTCTGCCAAGAGTGTACCGACGAAGAAGAGATTTCGATTTTTGTCAAGTCTCATCCAGCTGATACCAGCCACCCTGCGAAGGTCGTCGCTCCACCTAGCCTAAGGATGCCACACCTTATGTTTACCAATTAGCGGTCTCCACTCAAGAACACGTTTACTCCAACGGTCATCGGTTCTACAGCTAATATGGCCGGTCCATTGCCACTACAGCTTACTTATTCTGTGAGCTATGTCGACAACTTTGGGATCATAAACCAAATTTAAACGCTTAAATAACAGCAATTCAATGAAATATTTAAACTTAGCGTGAACTGTTATTCAGGGTATCATAATATAACGATTGCCTTATATTGATCGAACTGGCATTTGTAGAAAACGAAACCAAATTAAATTTTTTGAGCTACCTACCTTGTACCATTAGCCTTAAGTCTGATTTTTACGGCTGTTTACAATCGCCAAATTTGATCATACAGTAATTAACATAAAAACTTCTCTTGTCCCTAGCACTGACAAGCACATACAACGCACGATACGCACAAAGTTCGCGCATTCAACAGTACTGACCATCGCGCATCGGCTGAACACCGTCATGGACTACCACCGAGTCATCGTCATGGACAAGTTAGTATACTTCATCAGTACCACCACGACGAGTGGTGGTTTTAAAAAAACATACCTTTGTTCATCCATCATCCAGCATGAATATATCATCATAGTCATACTTTCTCATTCTTAATTGCACAGCTACCTTGTAACTAACATAAATCCGTCTCCTCTCATGCCATGTCAGAGGGTCTACTCCCAATCTCCGTCAACGAAGTTACGGGCCCCGTTCGAAAGTACTCCGATACTTCGGAGTGAAAAAAAAACAAGTGTTAAGTAAAATTTTTCGGACCGGTAAAAACACATCGGGAGTAGGTACAACTTTTTTGGGACAATCCCACCGCACTATTCCCAAACCACTGCAACTCCTGAGAGCCAGAATCAACAGTGGCGACCACCAGAAAAGCGCCGAGGCAATAAAGCTTGACGAAGTCCCGGAGAGTGAATTTAACTATCTTGGATTCCGCAACGAAATTAATCAGAAAAGAATAACGGAGGAGTAGGAAAAAATATAAATTTCCACTTCCCTCCATATCAAGCAGGAGACAGAACAAACAAGGCCAATAGGCACAAAGAGTCGCGCAAAAAGCGCTTGAACGCACGGAAGTAGGTACAACTGTCAAATTGTGTTGTTGACAATTGTGTGTATTCATTAGAATTTCGGGCCGCGATCGAATCATCCGTCCGTTGGTGGTCCCTTTCAGTCACCCGTCACCCACCTGACTCCCACTATAAAAACAGTGTATTAGCGCCATAGTCACCCGTCACCCACCTGACTCCCACTATAAAAACAGTGTATTAGCGCCATAGTCACCCGTCACCCACCTGACTCCCACTATAAAAACAGTGTATTAGCGCCATAGTCACCCGTCACCCACCTGACTCCCTCTATAAAAATAGTGTATTAGCGCCAGAGTCACCCGTCACCCACCTGATTCCCACTATAAAAACACTGTATTAGCACAAGAGTCACCCGTCACCCACCTGACTCCCACTATAAAAACATTGTATCAGCGCCAGAGTCACCCGTCACCCACTTGACTCCCACTATAAAAACAGTGTATTAGCGCAAGAGTCACCAGTCACCCACCTGACTCCCACTATAAAAACTTTGTTTTAGCGCCAGAGTCACCCGTCACCCACCTGACTCCCACTATAAAAACATTGTATTAGCGCCAGTCACCCGTCACCCACCTGATTCCCACTATAAAAACATTGTATTAGCGCCAGAGTCACCCGTCACCTACCTGATTCCCACTATAAAAACATTGTATTAGCGCCAGAGTCATCCGTCACCCACCTGACGCCCACTATAAAAACATTGTATTAGCGCCAGATTCACCCGTCACCCACCTGACTCCCACTATAAAAACATTGTATTAGCGCCAGATTCACCCGTCACCCACCTGACTCCCACTATAAAAACATTGTATTAACGCCAGAATCACCCGTCACCCACCTGACTCCCACTATGAAATCATCAAATAATGCCGTATTCTCTCACCAGGGGTCGTGTCGTTGAATCAGGTCATCCTTTTGAGCTGTTGACTCAAGCGACTGCTCCGAGGAAGGATGATACCGTACCCAGGAACCGGATTCTGTCTAAAAGTCAGGTAAGAATCAAATAAACTATGCAGGAAAAGCAGGTTATTGGGCTTCCTTCAGAAATGTCCTGTAATC
The DNA here is from genome assembly GCA_949775005.1 of Orthosia gothica. NCBI lineage: Eukaryota > Metazoa > Arthropoda > Insecta > Lepidoptera > Noctuidae > Orthosia > Orthosia gothica. The sequence continues at coordinate 17,443,326 of OX459055.1, forward strand.
GATTTTTCAAGAACTTCCTGGCATCCGATAAAGATGAAACTTGGCCTATTTATGTAACTTGGAAATATTGAAATAATATAGTACTATCACGGGGTCCTAGCGCTAACAAAGAAAATTTGATTCAAATGAATGTCAGTAGATGGCGCGATATGCATCGATTCGTTATTGGACTGTGTGTAAAATTAAAATTTTCTAGAATTGATCATAAAACATTCTTTTTTAATCAACTCTCCTAAGCACAAAATTATGTAATATTTAGCTCTTAATTCACATTTCAAAGATTATTTGAACGGATCATTTAAAATTGATCCCAATAGATGGCGTGGTTTTAGATTTCTGAGGCATGCCACTCGATTTTTTTAATTTGCACTATAATATATTTTTGTGCAATGAAACTGTAAAACCTTGCAAAAAAATACTATATAAGATATCGTCACTTTATTATTCAAAGAAATAAATAGTCACGAACCGAGAAAACCATTTTACTTACAAGTCGCTGCTAACACCATCTATAGCCGTGGAACGGAACCGAACGTGATCGAAGTACTTATATAAATAATCATCTTAATCAGATGAAAAACGCTAGTTACGTCAGCACGGTTTATTTGTATAGGATGAGTCATCTGTATGCTAGTATTATATTATCTGTGGTACTACGAAGCTTGATAATATATGAATATGTATTGACGAGCAAAGCAATATTTGTTTCGTACTTTTTAGTCAATTTAAAGCTTGTTTCAAAAAGATTTTTGCGTTTTATTATATGTAACTAGCTACCACCCGCGGCTCAGCCTGCGTTGTATTAGTACTTCGCCCAATATCTTTATAAATTATAGTCTATGTGTATGTGTTATTCTGATGTATAAGCTATTTTTCTACAACAACAAACATCCATCCATCCATTCTCACAAACTTTCACGTTTATAATAGTAGCAAAATTTGAAAAAAATCTGACAGAAAACCTCTAAAAAGCAAAAAATAAGCCTCGTACTCGCGAAGGGGAACTGCCAACCTTTATAGTAGTTTATTTTATTAACTTAGTGGTTCCCCGACGCTAAGGCTTATTTTTTGCTTTTTAGAGTTTGTTTGGTCGGGGTTTTTTTAAATTTATTTATTGTTTTTAAACTGCATATAATTTACATAGTAGTAGACACGCTTCAATCGACAATCTATCAAAACACGTAATTACGACATCAACTTGCGAAAAACCCAGATTCAAAGAGAAAAATGCGGGTAACTTTAGAACGGCTGAACCGATTTTAATCTAACATAGCTAAGAACACTCTCGACAAAGTCACCTTTCAAACAAAAAAACTAAATTTAAATCGGTTCATCCGATTAGGAGCTATGTTGCCACAGACAGACACACAGATACACACCAACACACGTCAAACTTACTTGTCGGGGGTTAAAAATAAACATTAAATGTAATAGACATATTAAACAACATTATTTTATTTTCAGGCACCACTAGCTATACCTGAGAACTTCACATTCGAGCCGAGCACAGCACAGTCAGATCCAAACGAAACGCTCCTACTATCCAGAGACAGAATAAGAACCTATTCTGAAAGGTAAGACCATTCCTCTGACTTTATCATCATCTGCGAAGCCTTCTTCCAATTAAGTTGGTGTTGGTTGCCGGTCAAACAGGATGTATTTGAGTACCAGTATTTTACATGGAGCGACTCCCTATCTGACCTCTACAACCCAGTAACTGGGTAACACGATACGCCTTCACAAAACTGTTGTCATATTTTCTGGCTTCTGACTATCCGTAATGACCAAAGACCTTATACTTCTTACTACTAGACTGTGCACTATGGCGCAAAAAACGGTCCGAGCGAGAGGGCTCCCGTTGGTAGTGTGTCACTTTCTAACGAGGTGACCATGACCAAACATAACAAGGGACAAATTGATTGTAAAAACAATAGTGTATGTATCACGATATATGTATATATCCTACCTAACTACGCTACCTAAACCTACCAAATTCAAAGAAAAAAAAGAAACGTGTGTAACTTTTTGGAATCTACGTCACTTACCGTATAGTGTCGGGCGTAAAGAATTTCAACAGCCCATGTTTTTCTATTGGTATCATAAGAGGCGACTAAGGGACAAACCAGAGAATGGGCAACAGCGTTCTCTGTGCATTTGTAACAACCATACTGGGATCGCGAACCCGCCTGCAAAGCATTCCCCATGAATAGCACAAATAAAACATAGCCCTTAGTGCCCGGCAGCCTGCCTACCCTCGACTACTTAGCGATCTAGGTTAAGGTATGGCAAGGGGTGCAAAGAATCCCGGACGAGATCCGGCTACCCCAACAAATACCGACGACAGGACCTGGCAACGTACAACACGCGCACACTCCGGACTCCGGACCGACGATAAGGTCACCGAACTCGAAGAGGAATTGAGCAGTTTACGATGGAGTATTATAGGGTTATCTGAAGTTCGAAGAGAGGGGGGGGACTCGATAACCCTGAAATCCCAAGTCTCGATAAGTCTTGTTCTTCAAGACCCATCGTATAGATAGGAACAAAAAGCTCTCTGATCTTACTCTCAAGCTCATGAAGGAGAGGCGTGAGATGATCCTGCAGTCTTCAGACGATGCTTTGAAATACCCCAAAGGATCTCAATTATTTCACTTAATGTCCAGTTGCGTAGACAGTTGAGAAACTTAACTTCACCAATTTTATTCCACTAGGAATCAATTTGCGAATATTATTAACAGCCGCTCAATTTTACTCGAACAAAACCCGCCAAAAACTCCACAAACCTGGTGGTCCTACATTTAGTATTACCAGGCCCAAACATTTAAAAGAACTACTCTTACTCAATATTAATAAATTATTTTTTAAATACAATGAATTGATTAATTAAAGGAACTGTATAAATATTTAAATACGCTTCAAAGTTTCATAGACTTTGAAACGTATTTAAATATATTTTTTATTCGTTCGTTTTGGTATTACATAAAAAAGAAAATATAAAATTTTCTACCATTTCTACCAAACCCAATGATTAGTTGAGCTGGCAAGATGTCAGACAAGGACACACTACCAGCGGGCACCCTCTCGCTCAGGACCGCTTTTGGTTAGCTACCGCTTATAAGGGAATAGCTAACCTAGATGTATGGTAATAGATTTCATTTTAGCTATACAAAAATTTTTGGTACACAGTCTAGTAGTAAGAAATACGTATAAAGTCTTTGGTAATGACTGTCACAGATCTTCAAATGACAGGCGGGATAAGAACAACACAGACATAAATCTTAACTAGATAACGCAAGTCCCTCCATCTGTATGAAAACCAAGCGTGCCACTTTTTACCCGACTGCCGAAGGAGGGTAATGTGTTTAACAATGTATGTATGTATGTATATATGTTTGTTCCTATGTGGCGTTCTAGAGATCAAACGCGTTGGCCGAATTTGATGATTAGTACGTCAATCGATTCGTCTTAACCTTTCTAGTGTCACTGGCTACATAAAATTTGGAAAATAGAAAATAAATGGGCGCCATATTGTGGGGGCCCAATTTTTTTCTTCCAAACCCTTCGTGTGGGATATCAAAAATACCTTACACTTATATGTCTAAATGTAAAAATTTTGCAAAAAATCAAAACTGCTTCATACTTCTGGTTTTGGTCAGCCAGCTCGCGAATATGTATCCTCCGACTGCACAGCATGATTTTCTTCTTGTTTACGTCGTTTTAGTTCGCTTTTTAAGCAATCTGGTTTTTTTAATCCATGGATCGACCTCGGCAAGCGTTGCTTAACCTTGAAGATCAACCCGTGTGGCTGTTCTTAGTTAGCCACGAGCTCCTTGTGATTACAATTAATTAATTAAATGATTATTTGCAGGTCTGAAGCCACAGAATTGGACAACACAGGTATATTCAAGACTTTAGTGGAACAGACCGGGCCAGAGACAGCCAGGCTGCTGTATCAAATGGCTGAAGAGGTAATTGTATAGTATTAACAAGTAAAATTTCAAAATTTTAAAAACTCCAGACACATTTTTCTTGCGAAAACACCCCGATTCAAACAGTAAAACGCCCATAACTTTTGAACGGCTGAACCGATTTAATTCAAACATAGCTAAAAACACTCTCGACAAAATCACCTTTCAAACAAAAAAAAAACAAAATCTGTTCATCCGTTTAGGCGCTATGATGCCACAGACAGACACACAGATACACAGCAACACACGTGAAACTTATAACACTCCTCTTTTTCCGGCGGGGGTTAATAATGTCTAGTTAGTAACAGGTAGGTTCAAACTTCATAGCGGCTGTGTTTTCACAGCCACCTTTAAGTTTGAATCGACAATCATCATTTTAGCCCCTACGACGGACAGAGGCTTCCCCAAGCGTTGATACATAGATTAAAATTCTAATTGCGTAAGTGAATTCGAAAATTCGTAAGTGAAGGCAAAGCGTTTTGATGTCATCAATCGACCAATCAAATGCGAGATGAAAGATTCGATGTGGATTTCCGTCTATGTGATTGGTCGTTTGATGGCGGTCTAACCCGTTACCTTACACAATAAGGCAACAGCTTTATGCATAGTCTTAGATAATTCAAACTAAAAATTTTATACCTTAATAATAAAATTCAAAATTTATTTATTTATTTCATTATGGCACTCCAACGAGTTATTCACTAATACATTATTTGGGGTACTCTTACGAATTAAACTTAAATCTACAGTGAACTTGTCACTTACAGGTGTTCACAGCACATACATATTTCAAGTTTTATAATATTACATAGTACTTATAGGCTAACAAAAAAAGCTACATGAAAACAAAATAAAAAATTAAAAAAAAAAACTACATCTGTTTTGTTGCTCTAAAGATTAACAGAATCAATTACAAAATAAATAGTAATTAATTCATTGCAACCAACATTTATTTGGACCGTTTTTACGAATTGACTTCAAAAATCAATCAACGCGGCTTGAAGCTAAAACAGATAATCGAGTGGCAATGAACGTACAATGTTTTAAGAGTCTAAATTCATTTATAAATCATACATCTTTACTGTCTACTAAAGAATCTTTAATATCAATTTCATTATTTCCTTACAGAGCTACAAGAATATGATGGAGACGAAGAAAACCTCGTGAAACCGCACAAAACAGTGACTTACTACATTCCTTCCAAATGCCTTCACACAATGGCTGACCAATGTAGGCCAACGTATACAAAATCCACACGTTTCTATAAATACTAATATTTTTTTTTTATTAAGTTGCTTTCATTAGTGTGTCCGACAGTTAGTTGTCCATTTTTCAAGCACTTCCTGGTATCTGAAACTTGGCGTACTTATTTTTCTTTAAATACATTAATAGCAGTTTATGAAACGGTCACATAATAGGCGTTATTAAAACACGAGCATGGGGTTTTCACACGAGGCGAAGAAGAGTGTGATAAATAGTATCACATGAGGTGTAGCAGTGTGTGATAATAGTATCACACGAGTGTTTTATTACCTAATTATGTGCCGTAGCATACACTTTTTTATCTTCACTCATACAGTTCAAATGAAACAAAAGGGAAAACGGAATAAAATATGTGGTATGGCGGGCAATTTAAATTCTCATTCCTCATGACCGCGCAGAGCGCACATCCATTATTTTTCTACATTAAGTCAATGACCCCATACGCGCCAATAAATTAAAAAGTAAAAGTGTGCTAGAAAAATTTTAAGTAATTTTATAAAAAAAAAACTATTGCTGTCATTGTTGTGCAATGGTTTTTTTTTACTGAATTCATATTTGGAACGTTGTGAGTGTAAATAAAATGATATTATGCTGCTTTGGAGCTGGTCTTATGATGAAGCCGGAAGGTGGACATAGTAACTACCCTCAACCAGACAAAATGACAATGACAACCCATCGCGTTTGGGCCAGTGCTGCCAACTCGTGTAAGCAAAAACGCGTTGTTAGCTCTTCGAAAACGCGCTAGAACGCGCTAAATGGTCGCTGTCAAAAAATCGCACCCAAAATAGGTCAAATTCGGCGCCAAATTCAAACAAAACTCCCAATTTTTTGAGACTATAAATGTGTAAACGCAGTTTTTTATTTATTATTTAATCAAATTATATCATATAAAAGATTCGAGTACTTGTTTAGTAATAATAAAAAAGTAGTGACGTTTTAATGTAATTATTTTATAAAATAAAGGGATTAAATTAATTCATTATCGTCTGATTCTACTACAATTGCTTCTGAGACTGAAATAAGGTTGGTCTTGATCAGTTTTGGACTTGAATTTATTCAACACGTCGTTGGGAAGTTGAAAGTTTGCGCAGTAACTCTTTATTTAAAGAAAGTACAGAGTTTCAAAAAGCGCTAGATTTAGCGCTAGGCGCTAGAACGCGCTATTGACCAAAAAAAGCGCTAGATCTGGCGCTGAAAGCGCTAAGTTGGCAGCACTGGTTTGGGCTCATTTGAAGTATAATGACAAGTACCTACGTTACAGTTCAAAAAACTTGTTTTAAAAATGATTATCTAAACTATACAGCTCAAAATGGGTTTGCTTTCATTGGTCAGTCATAGAAAAGGCATGAAATAGCTGCCATTTTCGGTAACCTTTATACCGCCAGTATTTAAAAATAATATTGTAATTATTACAAAATAATATGTTATATGTAATTAGAATAAATAGTACTTATTAGCGTCAATTTAAAAATGCCTTAATATGCCTTTGTATGAGTCTATGGCGTTTCATGAAAAATGCGAAAGATATGGATGTATGTACTATTAAAGTACTAACTACTAGTGTTATATTTTTCAGAATACAAAAATAAATACTGCTACAGATTTCATAAATGTTTTCACTGAAATTTCTAAATAAATGCTTGTCAATTTAAATTTTTTGTTAGTCAATTGATACTTACTTACATATAAATCATTTTAATTATTAATAAAACGATATGAACAATTTATTTTAAAAAAATCACTCGAATAAGAAAAAATTGATTAAGCTCGTATAATGCTCACAACGGATCTTTGTGTCTCTGAAGTTGGCTGCAAGACCCCGCGCAGTAGCTACTTTTGTGTCAATGTTGAAGGTGAAGATAGCATTGTATAACTGTCTCTTTCACTCGCTTACGTTTGTCGCATCGTCCTATCTCGCTTACTCTATGCAGTATACTCGATGACAAACTGTTTCTTGCGCAATGGTTGGCAGAGACAACTTCAGAGACACAAAGATCCGCTGTGACTACTATATCTGTAACCTGTTGTAATACTTGATTAACTGCAGATAAAAAAATCGAAAAACATCAAAATGTTCATCATTGTAGCTTAAATAATAGTTAGTACTTACGCAAGTATGTAGGTACTTAACATTAATGTATTTTCTTACCGTTTTGCAAAATTGCAGCTCAGTGGTATGCTGTATATTTTCGAAAATAATAATAACGTTTTATTAGTAGTATACAAGGTAAGATTGAGCTGTAAATTGCTAAAAACTTAAGATTTAATTTATAAATTTGCGGGCAAGCTGCCACATACAATATTCTCGCATAAATCATTATGTTTTTTTTTTATAAACAAAGTAAATAATGTGATACAAAATGAATATTATCAGTATTTTTTTTATTGCACTTAGCTTAAAACATTACGTAAATTATTACATTGACGTTTGTTTTTACTCGAATATTTAAACGAATATTTTGTTTAATTTTAATTATTTTAGATTTCCGCGAATGGAATGATTATCGAGGTGAAAGAGTGAAATCATACTTGAAAGAGAAAGAACTTCACATTTTATCATAAAACAAGTAGACAAAAAAAAAAAAAAAAAAAATTGTGTCAAGTCCACTGATATAAATCTAACTAGATGACGCGATTGTATGTACTTCGCTTGTCAAAATACGAAGTAAAATTACGATCAGTGATCTTAATTTGAGCTTTTCATTTAGCATTATCGGCACCGGAAATCCATCAAAATCCAGAAAAATGCCTTTTTATGGCATATTGAGCTGTAAAGTCTATATAGAAAAAGTTGGCCGAGGCATTGCAAATGTTTTCGTTCTTTGGTAAGTTAATTGTGTGTGAAAATGAAGCACGCTTGGTTTTCTTACAGATGGAGGAGGGACTTGCGTTATCTAGTTAGATTTATGTCTGTAGTCAAGTCACATTGAGACGCGATGCGATGCAATTTTTAAGACAGCTACAAAACAATATAGAACTTTTTCTATTTTATTCTTAAAATCAATAAAGTTCTATATTGTGTGGTTAATTATAAAAGTGCGCAATCCTTAATCATCATAAATAAATAGCCTTTAGTAATTTGTGGTGCAACTGAGCCTTAATATGCTTTTGCAAAAATAATGCAAATCTTTTTATGACCTATGTATATTAAAGTGGGTCAGAACTACTTACTACTGTACTTAGGAAAATTGTTATATTATATAATTAGCCAATTATATTGTAATTATTTTAATTATGTCAATTTTAATTTAATGATTAATTAGGTTGGTAATGTTATGTAAAATAATATGTAGTATAGTTTAATTTAATTTGTTAATAGAAATAAATGGAATTGTGTTAAAAATATTTTTTTTTTAATGCAGAAAGTGTGTTTTCTATCATAATTATACATTTTCTTCATATTTTATAAAAAAATTGTGTGTATTATGTGTAATTTTCCTCGGAAAGCACGTCGAATATCATTTGTAGATTTTTGTCATATGTTATAGGTACCAGCACGATTTAAGAGCGCTTGGCGAAAGTGTTGGGGTGATTTACGCACGTGTACATTCACGCATAAAATTTATAAATGTGATTTGAACGAATTATTAGTTAGTAGGTAGTTTAAATTTTGAAAATAATGCATATTTAAACACCTAATGTTAAGTGGTTTAGGGACATTAGCGTATCATCAAATTAATAATGCTTAATCTTTAATAACGGAACGGAAGAAAGAAAAACACAGTTTTTCGAACTTGCCTCATTAACACTTTTTATTTAGGCAACGAAACGAACGAAAATAATTAACACTATGCAATGGAACTTCTTATTTAACCCAATAATGCGCTCGTGTACCTAGGACACACGAGACGGGGGAAAGGTGACACTGGTTGAGCAATAAGTCTATGGCGCCGGCCGCTTCACTGATGCCCCTCACTCCCCCCGCCAAACAGACCCAAAATCGTATTCCGCGAATTCAAGGTCAGCGCTCTTAAACCGCGCTGATACCTGTACGGGTTGTTAAACGACCGAAAGTCTGACAACCAAGGGGTTTCGTGTTACCCAGTAACTGTTTCACTCCATACTGGTACTCAGCAGCATGCATTTAGACTGGAATCTGACCGCAGTATATTTGGGAAAAAGCTACGCAGATAAAAAAATATTTTTACTATAAAAAATAGGCTCGCGTATGACCACTATCGCCCGTGATGGTAAAGGATGACGTGTCGACGGTGAAGCACGCTTGCCTAGAAGTAGCCTATATTTTGTCTACAATTTCATTTATTTCTATTGATCGTTGTTACTGGTCCTGTTTTGGACAAACGCGCCACCATCCCGCACCAGTGGTACTTAATGTGATATATAATATGGTTAATAAATATATTTTTAACTATACGCTTTTTTATTTTTACTTTACAGTATAGAATCTATGCCGGAAAGTGTGAGAAGCAGTTATAGGAAGCCAGTAATTCTAACTACAGGGCCAGGCAAGTTCACAGATTCAAAGAGAAAATATAATAAAACTTTTTACAAAATTAAACCGACTTCTAAAGAAAAACACTAAAATGTGAAAATATAACTTTTGTTTCGGAAGTCGGTGTCGGTGTGTACCACGTCTGAGCAACGACATGTCGTCCTAAATTGCGCTTTATTGCCATGCATTTAGTTTGAAATTAGAATGGAATAGGAAGCCGCCCCCGCCTAAGTCTCCAGCCCTAGCGCTATGACGCCCTGTGACTATAGTTGGTGAGGTGTCATTCCAACCGATGATAGGGATTGATTAGGTATTGAAGGCTTACTTCGACACGGTGAGATTATAATACAAGCTTTTTATTAACTTGCAATGTATCTATGTGTGTTCGGCAGCCTAATTGTGTAAGTAAATTCGGCAAAAAAGTTGAATCTCTATTCAACTTTTTTGTGTACGTGTGTGTCAAATCTTGCAATAGTACATTACTGCCGCGGTCTATAATGACTGCTGGTCGCGCTGATTATGGCCGACAGCGCAGCTCCAGGCCGACACAGCGCGGTCAGCGTGCAGCACGAGCATGGACGAGCTGAGGTAAAGGCCGTGACCGTAGCTCGAGGCCGACACAGCGAGGACAGCAAGGGCTGCAATGATGGCCAAGCTGAAAGGCCTAGAGCGTAGCTAGGCTAGCTCGAGGCAATCATAGCGTGACCAGCGAAGCAGTCATTGTGGGCCAAGGTTTGTATAGTGCTATACTCAAAAATGCAAGTACCTAATCTAAATAAAAGCAGCAAGTAATTTAAATAAAAAATATATTCATTAACTAGAATTTTAATTAAAATGACAATTATGAAAAGTACAGTTACTAAAATTCAACACCGGCTTTCACCGGTTTGATATTACTAATAGTTTGCTATAATTCTAATGCGGTGTTTAACTGCTGTATTATTTCTTCATTTATTTTATAATTTTTTTCTTCAGGTTTTTGAGCAATAGTAGTTGGAACTATACAGCCTAATATGGAGTAAAATCTTTTTGTACCTATCTCTATAGATACAAACATAAATAAAATCTTTTTGGATTTGATTTTTTAAAACGTTGAAACGTCAAAATAGCGGCCAGCAAAACTTTGCCGGCCGCTCCTTGAAACAGAACGGCAAGTTCGACTTTGCTCAAACAAGGTTGTCAAAATAATGACCACATTACATGCATTTTTGTGTAAATAATTTTTAAAGCAGTTATCATCAACCGACTATGATGAAATTTTGCAAACACGTTTAGTTTGGATGACAATGCATAGTTAGCTAAGTGACATCTTTCTAAATTCAATATGGCGGACGGCTCAACATTATAGTTATTTTTTGCGCACTGCCATGATATGGGTGGTACCATGATATGATATCATATGCAAGGGTTTTTTTTTTTTTTTTTTAATCTTTATTTATTAACGAGGGTTTGATCACATAGTGAACATGTCACCCTCATAGGAAACCATTGTTACATGCAAAACTTAAAATCTACGCTTAATCCCTAAATTAACTAGCTTATATAATATTCTAGCGGCTTCGGATGCCGGAAAAGCTAAAATGATATTACACTCTCCAAATTGACAAATATTCACATTAAATTGATCTCGAATAAAATATCTTTCCGCCCCGTTCCGGACACACTCCACCATTATATGAAAAACATCCTCGACCACATGGCATGCCGTGCAGTTCGGGGATGTAACTTTGCCCATCAATGCAGCAAAACTATTCAATGGAATGTGTCCGGAACGAAGTCTTAAACTAGTCACGATTTCTTGTCTACTCATATCGGCGTTATCAAACCAAGGATAGTTCTGAATAGTTGGCTGCATCGTCCGATACCAAATGCCTTTTGTTAATGACTTCTCGTCAAAGTATTCTTTCCAGATTTCGTAACACTTCAATCTAACTACACCTAAGATATCTGTCCAATAAGGTTCATACGTCACCGGAACACCCTCTAAGCACGCTTCCTTGGCGAAATTATCAACTTCTTCGTTTTCTTCAATACCGATGTGGGAGGGCACCCATTGTAAAATAATATTTTTATTTTTATCTCTTAATCTACTCAAAGAATCTATTATATTATATGTTATCGGATAACCATGAAAATTTCCTATACACCTTGTCAAATGTTGGAGAGCGCTTTTACAATCAGTATATATTACGGAATCCTGAAAATCTACTGATTCCAGGTATGAAATTGCTTCGAATATAGCTATCAACTCGGAATACATGACAGAAATGTTTGAATTTAATTTGAACTTATAGGAGGCATTAGTTTGAGGGTCAAAAAACGCAGCTCCAACATTACCTCGAAATTTAGATCCATCCGTATAAATCCTGTAATATCCAGAATAGCTCCTGCTAAAATTTCTACTACATATAATTCGAAGTTGATAGTGATCGTACGATTTCTTAGCTTCGGTTACCTCTTTAATTTGTGGTTTAATCATACAAGACAAGTTCACACCGCTTATCCACGTATTAAGCGAAAATAATCCCAATACATCGCTGGAGTACACGCTTATGTTATTCAATGTTTCGGAAATATGTGCTATAAGTGGTTTCTTCTTACGTCTCCAATAAGTGCCCTGACAACAAATATTAAGTTTGGTAACAATTTGACAGGTGTCTCCATTTATAAAAGATTTTAGTTTCAAAAAGAATTTACCGGCCAAGTAATATCTGCGTATATGTAACGGTTGCAGATGGAGTTCGCATTCCATCACATGAATGGCTGTACTTTTAATAAAACCACCGATGACCCTCAAGCATTGATTTTGAATTTTACTTAATTTATTTAAATGGGTTTGGCAGCTATTATCAAATAAAAAACTGGCATAATCTATTCTGCTGCGTATGATAGCAATATATAAACGTCGCAAATGAGAGGGGTGTATTCCCCAACCTGGACCAGTTAATATTTTAAAGACATTCAAAAATTTGGAAGATTTGTCTCTTAACTCATTAATATGTTTAGACCATCTTAAAGATTTATCTAACCACAATCCTAAATATTTATAATTGTCAACTACCTGGAGGGATCTTTTATTTATTTTAATATCAATAGTGTCCTTTCTAAAGCCATTTCTAAATATACAGATTTTACTTTTACTAGTTGAAATATTTAAACCAATATCTTGGACTAACTTCCTAAATAAATCTAAAGCCGTTTGTAATGTATGTGTCGCCTCCAAAATGTTGTTGGTTATAAAATATAATACAAAGTCATCTGCAAACTGCGAAATATATACATTATTTATCTTCTTACAGATGTTGACAGTAGCTAAATTAAACAATAATGGCGATAATGGATCACCCTGTGCTAAACCACGACAGGTAGTTCTACATAGTGAGTCACTATCAAGTTGAATTTTTAAATTTCTTGCTTGTAAAAAGTTCCACAGATAGGTGCAAAGTTTTTGTCCCACCCCTAAGCTGTCCATAGTACGTAATAAACTATGTACATCCACATTATTATATGCGTTATCTAAATCAATAAAACAACATATAGTCATTTGTTTTTCGGAAAATCCTGTTTGAATTCTAGAAACTAAATTAGTAAGATTATTTAACGTTGATCGACACTTTCTAAATCCTGTGGTATTCTGTTCTAACATACAGTTCTTTTCTATAAACCACTCTAATCTATTGAGTAAAATGTTATGGAAAGTTTTACATATACATGAGATCATAGATATAGGGCGAAGGGAAGATGTTAAACAAGGATCACGTCCTGGTTTTGGAATCGGCACTACCACTATATCGCGCCATTGTTTAGGTACAAACGAGCAACTGAAAAATGAATTAAATAAATTGATTAGTACTTGTTTCCCTTTCTCAGGTAAATATTTAATCATTGAATATGTGATCTTGTCACTACCCGGGGCTGTATCTTTATTTTTTAAGCTTTTAGTAAGCTCTTGAATTGTAATGGGTTCTTCAAGTTTTGGGTTATTCGATGTAAGTATAGGGTGATCGCATGGTACGAAATCGGGGGCTAAACTACAAAGTAATTCGCTTGCTTTAGTGTTGTCTACATGGGATTTTGTTGCGTTGTATCCCTTAATCCATCTCATCTTTCGCCACAGCTCACTATGGGTCGTAGTTTGGTCAAGAGTAGAACATAAGTCCTGCCATGACTTGCTTCTAGAGCACCGAATAGATCTTTGAGCATCACTGATTTTACTTTGCAGGGATGTGAGGTTATGTGGTGTTGGATTACGTCTGAATTTAGAAAGTGCTAAACGGCGTTCTGCTACAACTTTAGAGAGATTGGGGCACCAATAAGGTTTTGGTGTAAAGTTTCGTTCTGGGTTTGTATTAATTTTAACATATGGTATAAACAAATCTGCCGCCAAGTCTAAATAGTCTATAAATATGTCATATCCCTTTTGTAAATCATGTGGAATCACGAATTCATCGAAAAGGTCATTTAAAAGTTTTTGGTACGCTACCCAGTCAGCCTTTTTATGGTTTCGGCGAGACACATAGACGTTATTAGCTTTAAAGTACGTGGAAATTTTAATAACACAATGATCGCTTCCCAATGTCTCATTTAACACTTGCCAGTTTAAACTCAAACTTATATCGGATGACGCTAACGAAATATCGGGGGACGACTGTTGTAGTGCATCATTGACCACCTTTATACGCGTGTGATCGCTACCGTTCAATGAAATAAAGCTACTGCCAATAAGTGCGTCAAAGATTTGATTACCTCTCCTGTCTACTTTATTTGACCAATTGGGATGGTGTCCATTGAAGTCACCCAAAACTAAGGTTTTACTAATACGCTGTGAAAATAACTGATCCCAGTCTGACTGGCTAGTACTTACAGAAGGTGGACAGTAAACCGATATAATATTTTCAATTTGGTTACAATTATACACTTTAACGTGTATAATTTCTATACCCGAGTTAAAATTTTGTAATTCTTGGCATATTTGACATTTAATTGACTTATGTGTGAGTATGGCTACACCTCCGTATGAATCGTCTCTGTCTTTACGAAATACATTGTAATCTTTAATTTTAAAATTTGTTTCTGGTTGTAACCAAGTAGTGGTGGTCGTTGAATGAACGAACTGTTTTTTTAAACTGTTTACTTGTCGTAAACTGTTCGACTGGTTTACAGTTCACGGATAAACTAGTTTACTCATGAACTACATTTTAAGCATCGACTTGATTTCGTGGTAGTCGACGCACGACGGAACGGAACGAGTGATGATTACAAAGACTGGTTTTGGTTTACAGTTCACGGATAAACAAGTTTACTCTTGAACGAGATTTTTAAGCATAGACTTGATTTCGCGTAGTCGACGAACGACGGAACGGTACGAGTGATGATTACGAAGACTGGTTTTCGTTTACAGTTCACGGATACTCTAGTTTACTCATGAACGAGATTTTAAGCACCGACTTGATTTCGCGTGGTCGACGCACGACGGAACGGGACGAGTAATGATTACGAAGACTGCCGAGCCGAAGCATTACGAATCTTTATTTGGTTATATAATATTCTTTTTGGATTGTGTTTAGGTACGTTATTTTTTTAGTTCTCATTTAAAATATGCATTACGTGTCGGTCAAGGCGAAATAATAAACTTTCTCATTACCTATTTTTTTCGTTCATACGTTCGCTAAAAGTGTAAAAAGTACTTAAGAAATAAACAAAAATAACTGATTGTAAATAGCGGATGGTGTAGGAGTGTATAAAGTACTAATCGACTAGTCAACAAGTTCTTAACTAAATGACCTAAGCCGATCATTCACTAAACTGCGGATTAAACGATGCTGTTCAGTGATTAGTTAGAGTTATGATGTAAACTAGTCGAAAATTAAACTGTTTTATGAACTAGTTCATCGTAGACTGTAAACCAGTCTCGTTTCGTCGACTGTAAAAACGTCGACGACCCACCACTATAACCAAGTTTCGCTTAATACGGCGATGTGAACCTTGTCTTGTATTAACAGATTCTCAAACTCACATAACTTCGGCCTAATACTTTGTGCGTTCCATTGGATAATATTTAATATAACATTAGTTTCATAAAGCATTTGAGAAATAATCAAGGACTAATTTAAGTACAGGCCAATCTGCTACATTATCAACTACTACTAAAATTACCCACTCAATGCAAGTTTTAAGTACTCCTTTCCAAATCATTTGTATAGTGCTTCCTTTCATGAATATTATCTCTTGTAATCTGTTTAACAAATCCTTGAAATTGACATCTCTGTGTTTTTCTTCTTTTTCATTCCAGTTTTTTGTCTCAGCCTTATTACATTCTTCTATTTCCGTTTTCCTCCACTCCATAAATTCTAGATCTGAAGAGTTCGCCCGTTTCTTCTGTTTCTGTTTAGAGTCTGAGTTTTGTTTTTGTTTATGTACCTGCGCCTTAGTTGTCATTTCAGCATAAACTAGACTATTACTGGTTTGAGTAGGAGCTGTGTCCACGACTTGAAGGGATGAAAATGTTATATCTCTATCCTTTATTTCTGTGTTCACTTCCTCATGCATTAGTTCGTCTTTGGGGACATAGATAGTAAGGGCCTTTCTGTAGGTGCAATTAAACTCGGACATGAGTTCCCTCAGTCTTTTTTCCTTTAAAAAGATTGGACATGTTTTTGAAAGGGATATATGTCTTCCTTTGCAGTTAACGCATATGATGTTAGTGGTTTCGCAATTGGCATGGTTTTTCCCGCATTTGGGGCACACTACTTTAGTACTAGGACATCTCTTAAGTACATGACCGTATTTCCAGCAGCGTGAACATTGTGATA
Organism: Orthosia gothica; assembly: GCA_949775005.1. Classification (NCBI taxonomy): domain Eukaryota; kingdom Metazoa; phylum Arthropoda; class Insecta; order Lepidoptera; family Noctuidae; genus Orthosia; species Orthosia gothica. The sequence continues at coordinate 17,459,822 of OX459055.1, forward strand.
CTGGAAATACATATGGTTCTACCTTTATCCTCAAACCATGTGTATAAACATAAGGCGGTAAAAATGACCCTTTAAAACAAAGACGAACCGCTTCACTGGGTGACCACCCATCCGTCTCAAAGTTCTTGCGATTCAAGCGATTTAAGGATAATAACTTGGCTGGTGCATGGCAAACTAAACTCTCCAAAATGTTCTCCTCTGACATATCTAAGTCAACATCCCGAATTACACCGTAGGACAAATTCTTTTCCATTGCTCTCTGTATATGCCAACCCTTGTCGATAAAGACTTGACACGTCTGCAAGTTTTCAGCGCTGATTTCGCTAATCAATTCTATTCGAACTCGATACGGATTGATAAATTTTACCCTGCTTATATCTTTTATATTCTGTTCTTTTAATAACTTAGCAAGACTAAATTGTTTAGGCAGTTTTTCTTTACTAGATATATATATTTCTATCTTTTCTGTCTCCTTCAATATTTTGTTTTTCGGCTTAACTTCCGTCCATTCTTCATCGCTGCTGTCCCTCATTCTTTTATTGGTGTTGTCTTCACTATCTCCAATGTATAAATCTTCATTTAAAATAGAAACCTCATTCATAGAATCATTATTTATTTCATTACTCGGCTCATAATTATCGCTCATTTTACTCGTAAACAAGTCGCATCTGCGGCAAGCGGCAGGTAGCCGGCCGACCGACCACGTGCCGCACCTTTCTAAGTTCGAATGCACTAGACGTAGACAGTACCTGCGCGCTCAGTTCAATCGACGATAACAACTGTGACACGACCCGCTCGCACGAGTGCCGCGGCGAAACTCCCTATGCAAGGGTTTGCTGAGAAGAATACAAAAAAGTTTGTTTTAAAAAAAATATTTTTAATGAATAATTTTATTGCTTTCCATCTGGTTTCTGGCACCGCAATATATGGGACCTTTATTTTGTAAGTGTAATGTAGCAATGCATGTGTTGACACTCTCATCATTGCCCCACATTTTTACCCAAGTCACAGATAATATATACTAGCTTACCCTAGGCGTGGGGTCTCATCCCATAAAAAGAAACTGTTTCGACGTACTGTACTGATTATTTGATTTATCTATCGATACCGATTGATTATAAGATGGTGGTATATCTATCACCGTGGAACGGAACCGAACGCGATCGATTTACAAAAAATAATCGGTATAATCAGATGAACAACGCTAGTTACGTGGTACGGTTTATTTGTATGGGATGAGGCATTTGTACGCTAGTATTATAATTATTATCTGTGCCCAAGGAAAGGGTTATTTTTGAGGGCGCGTATCTTTTATGCATGTATGTATGTAATATTCTTTAGTACTTCGTAACTTTCAAAACCACTTGACAGATTTTTAATTATGACTTGACCGCGCAAGTGTTCTTAATAAGTGCCGGTGTCAAAATGAAGGGATTTCAGAGGTGATTACAAAAAAAGACATTCGAAAAAAAAAGTATGACTGAAAAGTTGTAAATAAAAAAAGTTAATAAAATCAAAAAAATCCCATCTGCAAAGATGTAAACAAGAAGAAAATCATGCTGTGCAGTCGGAGGTTTTTTATAGTTTTGGTCAGCCAGCTCGCAAATATATTTTTCCTTTCATGAATATTATTGTAAAAACTGTGATTGTTTTGGTTCCGAATAGTTCTTTTCATTTCATTTGTCATGGCATTAGTTCCGTTCCGACCAACTGTGTCAATAAATTAACACAGGTTTGAGCGACTAGCATAAACTTTATTGAAATACACGAACACATGCGTCGGTGGTGTAATGGTCAGCATAGTTGCCTTCCAAGCAGTTGATCCGGGTTCGATTCCCGGCCGACGCATAATCTTTTGCATTAAGTACTCACATTGCACGATAATATTTGCTTATTCACACTTTCGTCTCGCCACCCTTTTCTGGGTCGACCTCGACGGCGGCGGTGCCGGTAATTTCCAGGCACTTGTTAAGATAGGTAAATGTTAGGATTTTTGTAAAGAAAAAAATAGATTTTAAATGATTTTTAATATAATTTAAAATTATTTAATACAATCAAACCCAAAAAAACTACAAAGCACATCGGTAGAAACTTACACTACCTGGAAGCCTTATACCAAACCATTCATAAAAGGCCTAATATTATCATGCATTATCATTGAGCATTATCTTAAAACTTTAACATTTCTTTATTAAACCGACCCTGTGAGCCGATTTCTAAATTTAGTATTTGAAGATAAGTTTTTCAAGCAAACAGTTGATTTTCATAAATCTTGAAAATCGAAAAGCTCATTCCTGGGTAGAAAAATGATCATTCTATTTAGTCCGTCAGTGAGATTATCAAATAATGTTGTTCACGTATATTTTGCTTTACCAAATCAATAAAAAAAGACAAAGTTAAATCGCATCAAAGTTCAGGAGTGGGGGCTTGTGACGTAGTGTACTAGCGGCGTGACGTCATACGATATTTCAACGCATTAAATCGTCGTCGCTACATGTTTACGTGTCAAAAGAAAAAAATAGTTGTCCAATTTTTTTTATTAATCTACCTGACGAGCAAAAAACTAATTTTCAGTAAACTATATTATTGATGTGCCAAAATTACTCCAACCGCCCCAAAATGCATGATATTATGGCAGGCGCTTTACTTTGTGTAAATTATTTCATCACTACTGCTCTCAAAACGGTAAAGGAAAACATCGTGAGGAAACCGGCATGTACTGGAACCAAAAATTCGAAGACATGTGACATCCACCACCCCGCACTGGGCCCGCGTGGTGGATTACGGCCCATTCCCTCTCACAGAGAGGAGGCCTGTGTCCCAACAGTGGGAACATTAATAGGCTGATGATGTGATGATGATGGAGCTGCACAACAGATGGTAGCTATGTTATATCAAAGACTACCTGTCCTGTCCTCGCTGGAAGAAGCACTCTACAAAAAATTCACCCATACAATCAATAATCAGATGTGTTCTCACATCTGATTGTAGACAAAGACCTAAGCAAAGTTAGTTTAGTTTGTATAACTGAGGTAATCTTTCGTTCAAGACTTGTTACATAGATTTTAGTTTTGTGTCGCCAAATTTCTGCAGCCTAATTGTGTAAGTAAATTAGGCAAAGGAAACAAATTTTAAATTTGTATTGTAACACATTTTAGTACGATGAAACTGTAAAAACGTGCAAAGAAATACTATTAAACAAATCTCTTCTAACACCATCCATAGCCGTGGAACGGAATTAGGGTGAGCCCAGCAGCCTAATTGTGTAAGTAAATTCGGCAACGGAAACAATCTGTTTCTTTCCCAAAAACACACACATACGCAAAAAAGTTGCATAAAGATTCAACTTTTTTGTGTATGTGTGTGTTTTTGGGAAAGAAACAGATTGTTTCTGTTGCCGAATTTACTTACACAATTAGGCTGGGTTATACGAGGCAAGTTACCCAAGCTAGGATATCAAGATTGTGCCCGTAAGCAAGCTTCTCACTATGGTCTCGTGTATATAGACGTGTGGGTAGAGGATATAAAAGTAAACAAACATAAATCATAATATACACCACATATTTATTTGGTCCCATTTTAAACATAAATAACATTAAATAAATAATAACGTGCTTCATGGACGCGCAGATTATAATATTAATATCACTACATATTCAAACAGCGGCTTTTAGCGGTTCAGTGTTGCTACACTTAATAAAAATTGGTTTGTTGAAACTCCATTGGCGTTTTTAACAGCTGGCAACATTATCATAAACATAGAGAACTGAGCATTACTCAAAAAATTGCTTAAAGTAGAAAGAGATAAAGCGAATGTGCGGTCAATAACAGTCTCTTTATTGTAGGTCATCGTGACATAGAAAAAGACACCAACTGGCCGCATGATAGCGGCGTCTCTCTTTGACTTTGTATGTATGTAAGTGTGTTTGGGTCAAATCTTGCAACTGAATTTTAAAGCAGTTATCCTCCACCGATTAAGATGAAATTTTGCATACATGCTTAGTTTAGATGACAATGCATGGTTAGCTAAGTGACGTCATTCTAAATCCAATATGGCCCACGGCCCAAGATGGCGGACTAGTTATTTTTTGTGCTGTTTTTAAAAAAGAATTTAGATTGAATAATTTTATTTCCAATCGCTATAACAACGCTGTCGTTGATAAAATGTCAATTGCCCTTTAGAATGCCAATTAGGCTTTGTTTTCTGACCGTATTCACTTGACAATCATTTGGTGGAGGCCTATATTCAGCAGTGGACGGCTTTCGGCTGAAATGAGATGGAACAGGCAAGGAATGCTTAGCTCTCTATGTGGTACCGAACGAATGGAGTTTCAACCGCAATCTTGCAAACATTAAAATAAAATTATTTAACAAAAACACGGGAATGTATGTGTAGTACATTTTGTACATATTGCAGGTTTTCACACATTTTCAATGATATATGAACACTATAAATTATTATTGATACAGCTATTAATTATTGCGTGATTTTATGCGGCTTGGAAAATGTCTGAATAACTCGTCGATCTTCAAGGGTAAGCAAGACGAAGCAGTATGTCATGGTGGCCCAGTGGCTAAGACCTTGCCTCTCGTGCTTGAGGTCGTGGGTTCAAATCCGGACAATTACCAATTAATTTGTTGAGGTCAGTCCGTGGATGGGTGACCTCTCATTGGAAGATTCCTCCGTGCATCGGCAAGCACGTCAAGCTGTTGGTCCCGACTGTCATTTGAAGATCTTTGACATCGTAATGTCGAATGTGTGATGCAGTATTTCAGACATTTCCCAAGCCACATACATATTATAAATTGGAATTAAATATTACAAATTGCCTCAAATTAGCTGTTAAAATGTATATGTTTAACACATTTCATTTTACATTCGCAACAAATATAATTATGACACTATTTATACAATCTAATATATAATTTACACAATTTAATGAAAGATTTATACAATTTAATGTATAATTTATCAATTTATTGTATAATTTATACAATTTAACGTATAATTTATACATTCGTGAGAATTCAAACAGTTTTTTTTTACTTTTTGACCGCCAGATGTAGTATCACAGGGTGTATTTTAAGAGCCTCTATCAGTATACTTAAAAGTATGTCTGGCGATCCCTGTGCAATCAATCTATGTAGCTAATCAACTGGCTAGTCTCATCACGGTACGAGATTTAACTCGTGCAACTCGTGTCAGCACGAGATACAAACATATACAGGGTGCTCAGTAAGGGTGTGTCAATTCTAATAACTATCATTGACTAATTTACTAAGTATTATATTTATTCACAATTTTGCGCTTCAAGCATCCTAAAACCAAGTAAAAATATTACAAGAATTAATTTTCTTAAAAAATTGACTTTACCCATACCAAGCAAAGATTTTTACGACCTTAAGCCAATTAACTCTGGTTTCTAGAAGGATATTATCGCCGCATCACATCGCATGTAAATTCATTCAACCAATCAGATCAGCTAACGCGCTTTTGAGAATCAGTCACATGACTTTAGCGATAATTTTCGTTCCAGAAACGGGGCTTTAGCCAGTTGGTTACAAGTCTGGCGGTCAAAAAGCTAACAAATTAGGACCAACGCCTATTCGTTACGTACCAAGAGGTATCTAGGTGTATCTAAAAAAATTAACAAAATGATATCTATAAAAAAATTGTCATGTTACTTGAGTTTCGCAGCCAAACGGAAGAATATTATATTCTAAATTAATATAATAAAGAGGTTAAATTTGTTTGTTTGTATGTATGAGGTTATTATCTGGAAGAACTTACTAATAAGCTTACGAAAATTCTTTCACAGATAGACGAGTAAAGTAGCGGGGAAAAGCTTATCTACTATATAAAAATAAGTCGGGTTTCTTGCTGACGATATAACTCCAGAACACACGAACCGATTTCCAAGGTTTTGCATTCGTTGGAAAGGTCTCGGGCTCCGTGAGGTTTATAGGTAGGGTAGGGTATGGTAGTGTAGCGTAGGGTAGGGTAGGGTAGGGTAGGGTAGTGTAGGGTCGGGTAGGGTAGGGTAGTGTTGGGTCGGGTAGGGTCGGGTAGGGTAGAGTAGGGTAGAATAGGGTAGGGTAGGGTAGTTTAGTGTAGGGTAGTGTAGGGTCGGGTAGGGTAGGGTAGGGTAGGGTAGTGTAGGGTAGGGTAGGGTAGTGTAGGGTAGGGTAGGGTAGTGTAGGGTAGTGTAGTGTAGGGTAGGTAGGGTAGATAAATGTTTGGTCTTTTTATGGCAAAACAAAGTTTGCCGGGTCAGCTAGTTTCTTATATTCATTGGGAGCATACAAAAAAGGGGAAGAATTAGGGTAAAAATTAGTTTAAACTAGGGTTATTACCCATTTAAGATTTAAAAGGAGTCTTGGCAATGGCAGTATAATAGACATGAGTTGAGACTAAAAATGTTAAAAACTGAAAAAAAAAATGACTAACTGTTTAAAAATGGAAGACAAAAGAGAGGTGTCTTTTTTATAAATTTGTAGAATTGTTGTTTTTTTTTTGTTATTGTTGTTGTTTGTTTTGTATTTTTTTATTCTGTCCTACTGTATTTGTATATGAATGTTTTTTGTACAATAAAGAATATGATTATTTGCCTGCCTCGAAGGGTAAGGCAGAGTTATATTGCACAATACTTTCAGCCAGTTATGTTCAAGTTTCATGTAATCAGGAGTGCGAGCCTTTTGCTATCAACAGGGTACGAATCCAGACGGGTTGGTACTGAGAAGTTCCAGATAGGAAATCCCATTAACATTTTGACGAACCTGGGAATAGCGCTTACGACCCCTAGACCAACGAGGCAGTGAATATTCTTATTAATATTATTCCGTAAGGCTGTGACACTTAATTTTTAGTAAATTCTGAACTTAAAACACACAAGTCTGTTATATAATTACTGCAAAATTAACCTTTGTATAGGCATTTTTAAGCCATCTTTTTGTAATAATTTTGCAGTAAATTGATTCTTCGGAAAATTCTAATATTTTGTAACTATTCAGTTTTCTATAAATTTGTAGGCATTTTGCCCATTATTGTTATCAACAGCAAGCTGCATAATTACATTGAAAATATCTTTAAATGCAAATTCCAGTAATGAATTTTAAGCATAAATGTTCTATATTTCTATCCTTTGGCATAGCTGCCTTGTTTCTTATATAAAAACGTAAATAAAGATCTCTGGAAGTGTTTCTCAAAGAATTTTTGATGACGATTTTTTTTTACTGGCTACACTTTCGCTAGTGTAAGCCACAAAGTGGTTATGGCCACTACAGCTTGTGTGAAGAGGTAGTGGGCCATCATCGACCACTATGGACAAGCATGGACGAGACAAGCATGGGCAACTTCACTTTTTATCCCGAGAAAGTTCACAAGACTATAATAAATATAATTTTGACATGGTAATTTTTTTACAGACTTTTCCGTCGTTACAACACTACTTTGGTGTCAAAATCGTGCCGCGGGATTTGCCGCTGTCAATTACGATGCGATTTTGACCATAACTTGGATAAAATTGGATAAAAAGAGTTTTACAAGCTTTGCTTTAGTTTCACCTGGCCGGTCTGTAATCAAATCTAATAAGTAAAATTTGATCACTTCCCAGTGTCCGATTGAGCTAAAAATTTGCACACACTTTTGTATATCGTAACTATACAATTTTTTTCAAAATGGGGGATATGGGCAATATGAGATTTTCCGAAGACTCACAAAATAAATATAAACAGACCCGTCTCGCATCTAGAAAGCCCCAACAAATAATAAATATATGTACCCTACATAATTTGTTCGTCCTAGTTCATTAAAATTAACTATTAATTCAACATTATTGCTCCATCTCTAACGCCGACAGTTTTCTGATGAACTCCGCCCGTTGTGAGGGGGTTAGTTCCTGTGAAAAGAGAGATATCAAAATTAAAATGAAATAAAGCCTGTAAATACGCAGCAACACATTTAAAAAGTTATATTAAAGGGGGCAACAACCATCTCACTGTGAAAACTTATACTGTGATTTTTTATTTCGTAGACTAAATTTACAGCTGTCAAAACATTTTTTTTTAATGTTGCAAGCGCGGAGCATAGTGTTGTAGGTAAGGCTCAATCATACGTGATTCATCGAATCGATGTGACATGATGACTCCTCAATTAAATTTTACTAATTGGTGTAAATAAATGTTTATGAATATAAACGTAATATATTTAAATATAACAGTATTCATAGACATAATACATACTTTTATTGTGTTAAATATGAAATCAACAATAAAATAAATGCGGTCGATAAAATGAAGTCCGACATAAATGAGTAGAAACTATATAAGGGCCGCTAATTTCTTAACAAATGTAATTTATTGTCGTGAAATAGTTCTATTTTCGATCTACTTCAATTTTCGATCAACTTTCGATCACTCAAGATACCTAACTATTTTTATGTAACGATAAAGTGGCAACCCCCCAAATGTCAGTTTAGTCTACAAAATTAAAAATCAGAGTATATACGTAGCTGAAGTGAGCTTGAAGATAACTGTCCAATATAAACTGCCTGAAATGGGGATCGAACAGATTATCGGACTCAGCGCAGTTGCACATCTAACTACAAGACCGTCAAGATGAAAGCCGATAACACGGCTGAATCCAAAATCATCAGAATATTTTACAGGACTAAAGCGCTATTGTTCGGTACAAATAAGACAGTGGGCCAAAATTGACCATTATGGCGCATTGTGTGAAGGGGCAGTGCGCCATCATCGACCACTATGGGCCATCATTGACCACTATGAGCTATCATCGACCACTATGGGCCATCATAGACCACCATGGGCCATCATCGACCGTTTATGGGCCATCATCGACCACTACGGGCCATCATCGAGCACTATGGGCCATCATCGACTACTATGGGCCACTACAGGCCATCATGGGCCATTTAATGTCGGCATGGACCACTATTGACCAGCTTGGTCGATTACAGACCATGATTAACCACATTTTAACTTAGTACAATACAAGCGTGTACTCACCACGACAAGGTTATTAACGGCCTGTAACAGCGCGTCCTGGTGTATGGAGCGCAGGTTCCTCTCGAGCACCGAGTTGTCGTCGCCGGCTTGAGCCTCCAGCCACTTGCAGACAGCCTCGTTGTCGTGTTCCCATTGGTGGGACTGGCAGAGAGAATATCATGTTTAGTATTATGGACATACAAGGTTTTGTTCGCAATTATTCACACTGAAGTACAGGTAGAATCAAACCTAAAGGCGGCTTGGAAAACTTCGCGAGTCGCTGCGAAGTAGCAGATTCATGGGGTAGCGAATGTGAGGGGTGGAGTACAGCACAGCGAAAGGCCTGCATGTACCACGAGGCCCAAGGAAGTGCCTGTGCCTCCCCCCGGTCCTTAGATACCCATCTACGCAGCGTGTCAGCGGGTTTGACGGCTTTTTGCACCCTTCGTTCTTGTTTGTTTGACCTTACCATGCTCTCATAGACACTGTATGAGGCTCATTGTGTGAAGAGTAAATGGGCCAGCATGGATGACTATGGGGCATCAAAGACAAGAGTGTACCAGCATGAACCACTTCGGACCAGCAAGGGACACCATGGACCATTGCCAGAGGGCGATAATCGACCATTGCGGGTCACTAGAGCGCATCATTGACCATTATGACCAATCATGGCCCAGTTAAAATACATTTTTGTTTACCTATCTCTCCCCGGTCCTCAGAGAACCATAGGCGTAGCGTAGCCGCTGGACCCTGTTCCATCATGTCAGCCGGTTTGACGGCCTCCTGCATTCTTCGTTCGTTTGAACTTAACTTGTGTCCTTATGGCTATTCTGTGTGAGGACCCCATGGCTCATTGTGTGAAGACGTTGGGCCAGCAAGAGCATTGTTGCTGGGCCCTCATTGACCACAATGGGCAAGCCTAGGCCACTATAGACCACTAGGAGTTACCAAGGGCCATACGACCATTGCTTATGGGCCATCATCGACCACTATGGGCCACTAAGAGCCATCATAGACCACTATGGGACAAATTATTATATTTTATTGTTTTTGCTTACCTGTGTCTCCCCCCGGTCCTCAGTGAACCACCGGCGCAGCGTGGCGGCTGCTGGTCCCTGTTCCATCTTGTCGGCGGGCTTCACAGCCTCCTGTACCCGTCTCTCTTGTTCGTTCTGACGTAGGAGACGCTTGAGACGCCAGTAGAACTGGCGGCGGGAATCGCGCCAGGGGACTATGTCCTGAGAAAACACAAAAAATTTGATTGAATTTGATTTTGATTTTAGATAAAAAGCATACCAAAAACTAGGTTACGAATACAAGAAACCTACTTTGATTTTAGTACAGGAGACAGTAGACACAGTGCAGTGGTAGCCCAGGGTAACGGACGCGACTTACAAGTTGTAGGTCGTGGGTTCAAACCCAGGCAGGCGCTATACTTTGAGTAAGTTATTTCATCACCACTGCTCTCAAAACGGTGAAGGAAAACAACGGGCAAAATTCGAATACATGTGACATCCGCTAACCCGCACTGGGCCCGCGTGGTGGATTAAGGCCCATTCCCTCTCACAGAGACGAAGCATGTATCCCAGCAGTGGGAACATTAAAAGACTATTGATGATGACAGGAGACTTTGCCGATCAAGACCACTAACAAAAAAACTGCGAAGCTGCGAATTTTTTGACGCACTCATTCTCCAAAAAATATATGGAGTATCAGTCTAAAATAATGCAGACCTCACATACTTCGTGTAACGTAGAGTCGACCGCAAAACAGAAAAGAATCTATTAAATACTTACAAATATGCATCCTTTTTCTAACATCCTCTCGGCTGTGTCGTGTAGTTCTGCGAATTGTACCGCGATCTAAACAAAACAATCAAGTTTTAGAATGAAAAATATCATAAAAGAAAAAGATTGAAATGAAATCATTAAAACACTGTCTATGATTTCAGTAAAGGAGATGTCAAAAAAGTTTTTGGCTTAGCATAATTTCAGGTGACAACACTAAGTGTGAGGCCATACGAACGTATTTTTTTGAATCGCGGAATTTACGTTCAACTGAAATTCGGTATGGCTATCAGACGGACAGACGTAATTTCAGTTGCTATTCGACGTTTGTACGGGGCGCTGACGCTTGGGCCCCTCCACCGAATTGCGTTCAAGTTGAGTCGAGCGCAATTCGGTTGAAATAATGTGCGTGAGTCAGCGTCGCCGTGTGGCATAAACAGGACTTTAGTATGTAACAGAATGCAGCGTAAATTCCGCTACTCACAAAATTGGCCTCACAATAACTTACCAAAATGTTTTATTTGTTTGTTATTAAACTTGTTTTATCCTATAAGAAAGCTTTATAATAATGCGATCTTTTGTGAAGAGTGAAATGAAAAACATTGTTATTGTAATTGGTAAATACCTGGTGGTAAATCGGGCTGAGTTCCTTTTCGCGTGCCTTGGCTGTCTTTTCGGCGGCTAATAGTTCCGTTTCTAATTCCCTCACTCTGGTTTCGGCTGAAACAAAATTACTCGTCTAAATCTTCCTATAATATTACTTATAATATTTATTATTACAACTAATATTATAAAGGTGAAAGTTTGTGAGTGTGTGTGGGTGTATGTTTGTTATTTCTTCACGTTCTAACGGCTGGACGGATCTGGATGAAATTTGGCACAGAGATAGATTATAGTCTGGAATAGCACATAAGATACTTTTTATCCCAGGAATATATTCCCTTGGGATAATACTCGTAAAACAATATTCTCGCGGGCGATGCCGCTGGCAGAAGCTAGTATCGTATAAAAACAAATTAAATGGAAGATTTAGCAATAAATATATTTAGTTATAAAAAAAATAAATATAAATAATATAATAAAATAATAAAAATATATATTTAATATTATATATAATATAATAATAATAAAAAAAAATATTTATAAAAATATAAATAATATATATTTAATAATATTAATATACATATTTAAATACTAGTTGACCCGGCAAACTTTGTTTTGCCATAAAAACACCACACATTTATCTACCCTACCTACCCTACCCTACCCGACCCTACACTACCCTACCCTACACTACGCTACCCTACCCTACACTACCCTATCCTACACTACTCTACCCAACACTACCCTACCCTACCCTACGCTACCCTACCCTACCTACCTACCTACACTACACTACTCTACCTACCTACCCTACCCTACCCTACCTACCTACCTACACTACACTACTCTACCTACCTACCCTATCTACCTACCTACCCTACCTACCTACCCTACCCTACCCGACCCTACACTACCCTACCCTACCCTACACTACCCTACCCTACGCTACACTACCCTATCCTACACTACTCTACCCAACACTACCCTACCCTACGCTACCCTACCCTACCCTACCTACCTACACTACACTACTCTACCTACCTACCCTATCCAACCAAACTTTTTTTTTTTTTTTTTTTTTTGCTTTTAAACCTTCCCTGTATTCTGTCGAACATAACAAAAAAAGAATTATTCAAATCGGTCCAGCCGTTCTCGAGTTTTAGCGAGACTAACGAACAGCAATTGATTTTTATATATATAGATATAAAATATTTCGTTTTTTTTGTTATTTTTATTTTTTTTATTTTCCCAATATTTCGTTCACATTTAGCAGCTATATACTCACAGTGTCGTAAACCTGTCAGATGTGTATCCAAAACAATGTCCCAGGATACAAGTTGTAGCAAAATGTTTTACTGATATTTTAGTGGATTATTTCACACTGTCTTGACAGGTACCATTTACTACTGTATACATACATACATACACACGAAAAACATTACCCTCCCGCAGTCGGGTAAAAATAAAAACATTGTACCTTTTTATTGGCCTATGTATAGTTCCTTGTTCGGATAGAGACGGAGGGGAAAGACAAAGAAAAGTTTGATGGACTGTGTGACGAGTGATATAAAAGAAAAGGGAGTCAGTGATAGCGTGACGGGGTCAGGACGGGTCAAGAGGCTGATCGGCAAAGAAACGCTGGTCGAATCAAAGCTCCAGAACCTTGAACACCGGCGACGAGTTGCCAGCCTGTCAGTTTTCAATCGGTTACATTTCGGGGAGTGTGCGATGGAACTGCACAATTTGATTCCGCCTAGCACTTTCCATCATCGGACTACAAGACGTACGGCAATACGTCATGTGGATATCCCATCCATACGCGCAAAGCTTTTTGCAAATACTTTCATTGTGCGCACAGCTAAGGAGTGGAATTCCCTGCCGGAGGGTGTTTCCTGGGGGGTAACCACAAGCTCTTAGAGTAAGGTTATTTTGAGATCAAGTAAGGGACAGATGTATCTGACTTGTATACATCTGTCACTTACTCGATCTCAAAATAACCTTACTCTAAGAGCTTGTGGTTACCCCCCTGATAGCTACAACCTAGGGGTCTTTAAGTCGAGAGTGAATAGGTAACTTCTAGGCAAGCGTACTTCACCGTCGACCACATCATCGCTTACCATCAGGCGAGATAGTGGTCAAGCGCGAACCAACAAAAAATAAAAAAATATATAAAAAATTGCGGTATGGAAGAAGAAAATATGTTGCGCCGACCATAAGCATCTCGCGGGAAGGGGTGGAAATATTATGAGTTCAAACTAGTTAGTATATAACGTACCTGCTCTGCCTGAATCGGTTCTGATGAGGCTCTCGTCAACAGACCCTCTGCGATCCAGGCCCTTTGAGATCTCCTTAACTTGATCCTTCAATTCTGTAACAAAGCAAATAACATGTTTTTATTGAATTCGAACTTCCTCTAGATCAGTGATTTTTAAACTGAGGGTTTATGTCCGCGTATGGAATTTTGATATTTATATTATCTACGATGTGCACTTTCTTTTATTTATCCCAGAAATGGGCATCTTGACATAATAATGCATGTGGGATAAATTACACCGAAACAACCTCCTTGTTCCTGTATTAATGTTTTCTCTCCTCTTCATTAATTATGTCTGGACGGTAAAGCTTATTACAAGACAAGCAAATTTTATTTATATGTACAGACAACAACAGATCAGGTTCCTTCACTTGGACATTTGTATGCACCTTATTACACTGTAATAAGGGTTCATTTCAAGAACAGAAACATCGTTATATCTCGTGAACCCCGAAAAAATATAAAAGAGTGTTTTTCTACAATGTATAACCAAATTCATCAAGATACAACCATTTTTTCAAAGGGGCTAAAGTTCCCTTAAAAAATGGGCATTCTCCTTTCAGCACTGGTCTGTAAATTGTAGTTTTAAACTAAAATTTTTGATCGAAATTGACAACACAGTTTCGTTACCCAATTCAAAGTAGAATTGTGGTGTAAAAGTTACACTCAAATAGCTGCGCGTACCTGCTTCTCTCAGTACAATCAAAAGACCGGAATGCAGCAATTTTCGAAAAAAGAATTGGTCTCGTGATCGTCAAGCTTAGCCTCTGATGGACAACTATATCCCTTGGCCATTGGTGCCAAGGATCTAAATTTTATTGGGGCAGTCCCATTTACAGAGGGTGCAACGAGTATTATCAGTTTCCTAACAAAAAAGTTATTCATGTGATTGTAATAAGAATAACATAATATATTATGAGTGTCCAAATACCAACAGAATAAATCCTTCAAGTAATTACACTGTTTCAAAAATGACATATATTTACTAAAACGAAATTTCCCAGTGTTTGTATATTTGTAAGTCGGTTGGCAAAATTTCACATACCTGCAATCCTGGCCCCGACTCTCTGCAGTTCAGGGTCCAGTCGGTGCATGGTCTTCAAGATATCCCGCTGCTTGAACTTAACTTCTACAATAGCCTCGGCTTCTAGGACACCTCCCCTGAGAACAAATATAATAGTTAAGGTCAAACGACGATTCTAAAAAGGTTTCGAGGATTTTATAGTTATCCGTGCTGTAACAGAAATTATTGATGTCTTAAATATAGGGTTGAACGGTGGGCTTTGGTCAAGGTTAATAGGTTCAGGGTTTCTTCATGGAAAACGATGTTCTTAATAATATATACTTTTATTAGAACACTTTCCAAAAACAATCAAAGATGAAACAAAACTAAAATAAACCCGCGTTCCAAAATTGAATATACGCTGAACTAAGAACGGACAGTGTTGCCCTCTGATAAAATAAAGTTAAATTTTTATTCTTTTTCTAACAAAGGTGTCCGGCAGAAGAATCGATAAAGCTGACAGAATAAGCAAGCTGAAGTGGCAATGGGCCGGCTATTGATTTCGATACCAAAAGAAGAAGAAGTGCAGTTCTCACCTGGCCTCCGGGTCAGCATACATCTCCATCCTGAGGGAATTGACAGAGGGGTCCACGACGGCCCAGGCGCCCCCTCGCAGCTCGCCCCCGGGCGGGATGTACACGATGACGGGCGCTGTGGCCCCCCGCAGCGCACGGACGATCTCCGCGCCGAACTTCAGGATCTGTTCGTACATGTCTGTTGGGGAAAATGGGTTTTAGTGATTCCGGTGGTTTAATGAGCAATATAGTTCTAGCACAGGCTACAAAATAGACAAGTAATGTAGTCGTCGTCCAAATGTGGTAATAATTAGTAACTGCATTGAATTGACAAAAATGCCCGGTTAGTCCCGCTATGCTCGACTCGAAAAAAAACCTATTAAAAAGTTCTACTTTGCATGAAATCACATTCGCAGGGAGTGATAAAGATAGGTGTTAAAGCAATGATATTCAAATAAACAGATACGTTATACACTCACAAAACAATTGAAAAAGTGTTCCGCGCAGCAGCGGCAGCACACATACACACTTTTCATTTATCTGACATTTCACTACAAGTCGAAAGGGATGGCTTGATAAAACCAACAAGAAAACAAGAGACAGCTAGTGTTTGTCACTTGCGTGTGAATGTAAACAAACATTATTCTGACCACCAATGATTTTTCGACCTCCAAATATCAGAATATTAGAAAAAAAAAATGAAATAAATTAGTAAATTGAGATGTATTGCGTATTAACATTATGGTATGAGATCCCTTCTGTTTTATTTACTTTGGTATCATAATTGGTACACTTTCTAAATACACACGATGGCATTTTTTTATTTTGTTTTGGTTTCTACAAAGCCTATCGCTCTTCGCCATGCGTGACATAAACTAAAGACTAAAGGTCACAATTGTGTCCTATTCGAGTCTTCACAATGCACGCGCTTATAAAATATCTGTTTATTCGAATATCATTGTGTTAAAGTATATTTTATTTAACCATTTAAAAAGTAAATTAAGAAAACCTAGTATGTCAATTGCGTTAATTTCTGTAAAAAAGTTAGTAAACGTTCCGTTTCATCCTTTAAACGCACGCTCGTCTCGCCGCCACTCAACAAGTCGCGTCATTCATTTTTAAAACAAAGTGTCCTTCCATTCCATAGACCTGTGAAAAACTAAACATCTTTTCGTAAAAGAGAAATTAACCTAAAAATATTTCGAACTAAGATTACGATGTTTTTAGTTTAATTTCATTTTTTTTCAGCTTCTGCTCAAATTAATTAAATTCTAACACTTTTCTTTCCAACTGTACCTTCCATTGTTTACGTAGAATCGACGAATTTCGTGCATAGCGGCACTTTTCAGTAGCTATTTTTCGAATCGAACACGAAAACGGTACAAATATGAGGTTAAACTTAAAAAATAGTAAAGTAGTCTCATAACTTGCGTCTATTTTTACGACATCGCTAGAGGAAATTAATCCTATAAGTGTGCTGCCGGTTTAAACAATATTGCTAGTACATCTGTTATGTCCAAATGTTTTCCATCGAACTCGATGGAAAACATTTGGATGTAATCCCGCACAAAACGGAGCCTCGTGTTCGGCGTCACTCACTGCGGTAGACTTGGTTGAATTGTGCTGATTTCTCGACGAATATTTTCTTTTAGGTTCACAAGAGTACGGGGATAGTTAATGTAAACTCTGTCTTTAAGGTAGCCCCATAAAAAAAATCCATTTGGGTCCACCCAGGAACGAATTAAATTCACACTCGGCCTATCACTTATCCGTCGAATATCTAAGCCTGAACAAAATTGTCGACGAGCAATTACGTACGAATCGTTACTCTTGAAAAACGCCTCGATGGCGAACGCGCGATGCTCACTCGACCACTGCGACATCGTGACTGAGAAACTCACTGATTCCAACGACACCAACCTTCCCCCGCACTGTTTATTACTTTACAATGCATGTCCTCGAAAAGAGCGGTTTTCCAAGCAGCCAAACTGTGCGGAAAGTGTCACTTTTTTTCACTAGTGCTTTTTACTTTCCTGTACTTTTTTAATTTTTAACTCCAACGTCAGCCCGACGCATAGAGTTTTTATTATTTGAGAAAAGTTTAAAAAATTAGTTATGTACAAATTATCATTCATATAAAAGGTAAAATAAAACTAATACTTTATTTTAGGCGTTTTTAATTACTCTAGATTTAGATTTTGATCAATAAATTAATTTTAAATATTCATTAAATATGTTTGGCAGAACGTATATTTTGCTCGTGCCTTATTGCGTTACGATGTGACAACTATTCGCACATGCGCAGTAGATATGCACGAGGAACTATTAGTTAATCTGTGGATATGATGAACGCGCTTGAATAAGCCCGCCATTTTATTAATTTCATTTTAATAATTTATTTATTTCCTCGCACAATGCATAGTAAAATGTTGTATGATACACGTACGTAAGATGATTTCCGACTTGTGTCGATTTATCCACTCACTCGCTTCGCTCGCTCGTGAATAAAAATGCCACTCATCGGAAATCACCTACCTTCCGCACTTGTATCATAAATAACTATTTTGAAATATTCGTATTTCAAAACATAAAACTGTCACCAAAAGCAACAAAGTCGACGGAGCCCCGCTGTGGGGACGCTCCCATTTCTGTATACGAATCTGAAGTAACCTAACATGAAGGAGATGAGTGAGTGAGCGAACCTAACCTATACGGGTCGCTCTAAGCTCCCGAGCTCGTTTCGCTCTTGGACTAATTAATTGACCATGATTATCGAATTGCCCCACCGTTAGGTAGCAATATTCATAATGACCAGACAATGTGATAAATATCAGTATTAATTACACATTATACATAGTGCACTGATTAATCACTAGGTCCATGACACATCTACTAATAAGAAAAAGTTAAGATCTGGCCAGTTAAAATAAAAGGTTTAAAACATTTAGCATGACGCGGCACGGATCTTTGACGTTGACGTTTCTTTATTTGCCTTTCACAAGTTTAATCTATATATATAAAAATCAATGCCACTTTGCGTTGTTATTTTATAACTCAAGAACGGACTCAACTATAAAAAAAAAATATTAAAAAAATTGACACTTAGGGTAGGGTAGTGTAGGTTGGGTAGGGTAGGGTAGGTAGGGTACGGTAGGTATGGTAGGGTAGGGAAGGTGGGGTAGGGTAGGGTAGGTAGTGAAGGGGAGGTAGGGTAGGTAGGGTACAGTAGGTAGAGTAGGGTAGGTAGGGTAGATGAATGTTTGGTGTTTTTATGGCAAAACAAAGTTTGCCGGGTCAGCTAGTATGTATATAGAAAGATCGCATAAAATGTGAAATAAACTTTTAGTGTTACCTTTCTGTCCACCGCTGAAACCTCTCCAGTTAGCGAAGATCATGATAGGTAGACCTTCGCGCGAGAAGTCGTTGATGGCTTGAGCGGTTTTGTAGGCAGAGTCGGGGAACCATACCTGTATGAATTACAAAACAAAACATAACATCACGCCAGTGTTCATCCAAGGTTTAGGCAGAGCAAATTCCGTCAGTTAAATATGAAATATTTGTAAGTATGTGAGAACCATGTTCCTAATTATCAAATAAATAAATTTACCTGTTAATGCTATTAACACTTTATACCTATACGTACTATAGTATGTAGTGCTATTCTAGGTGCATCGTGTTCACATAAATGAATTTATTAATGTATGTACTTAAGTAAATATTGTAAAACACTTTTTTTATAAAAGAGTAATTATAAAGGTTCTTGTCTGTTCTTCTCCATAGCAAGCTACTTTGCCGAATGGACGGTAGAATCAATTGTTATTGTTAATTGTTGACGTTTAAAAGTGTTCAAGTTATTTTTCAACAACACATTTGCCAAATGAGGAACGTAGAATAACTTGATAGTACTGACCTGTCCAGCCTGTTGCAGGGTCTTGGCTTCAGAGTCCAAGTTAGCGGGATCAGCGGGTAGTGTCAGTTCAACAGTTCTGGTTTCCACTGCTACCACTCCTACTGGTATACCGCCGAGGCGGGCGCGACCTGGGCAACAAAATAGTATCGGTTAAGACTCGATGCAGACTGAATTTCAACTTTATTTCAATAGGGTAGATGAATAAAAAAAACGGCCAAGTGCGAGTCGGACTCGCACACGAAGGGTTCCGTACCATTATTGCATAAAACGGCAAAAAAAAATAAAAAAAAATTGTGATTTTAGTATTTGTTGTTATAGCGGCAACAGAAATACATCATCTGTGAAAATTTCAACTGCCTGGCTATCACGGTTCATGAGATACAGCCTGGTGACAGACAGACGGACAGCGTAGTCTTAGTGATAGGGTCCCGTTTTTACACTTTGGGTACGGAACCCTAAAAATCGGTTTAGTCCGTCAGTTAGATTACCTAAAAATATTTGACACGTATTTTTCCTTTTGCCACGTAAACAATAAATTACGACGATGCAGTGTAATAGTAAATTAATAAAGATTGAAATTGTATTGCATTAATGGGTCAGGATTTTTGACGTAATTGTACAATGAAATCACAATGTGTCACACTGGAATATAAATCGCAAAATGCAATGAAAATTATTTTGACATATCCTACAAGTTGCAACAATACACAAATTAAAAAAAAAAACACCGGAAAAATTTTCTTAGGTAGTCAAGCAAGGGCATGCGTATTTTACATAGCGTAAAAAGACACCGAGTTGTTATTATATTGTATTTGAAGAAATTAAGCTACAAGTTTAGTTGTTTGATGAATGAGACTGTTTACAATATATAAAGATAATTATTATTAGCAAATATCCAAAATTATTTTAAGGCGTGTAAAGTTCGCAATATTTTGTCACTTATGAGTCGGAAACCACAGTGTCTGTATCCGGAAAAAAAATTCACCTGAATAAAAATAAATTGTATTATATTACGAGGGCTGCACTAAAAGTATCGGGAATGGAATATTTAACAAAAACAGTGTGTTGACCGGATGATTTCTGCATTTGGTGTTGAAGCCCCATCCAAAACCACAATTTATCGCTGGTTTGCTGAATTTCAACGTGGACGTGTCAAGCTCAGTGATGATCCCCGTCAAGGTCGTCCAAAAACTGCAGTCACCCAAGAAAACGTGATGCTGTGCGTAAGCTGATTGAGGAAGATCGACATGTGACATACCGCGAAATTCAGGCAACTTTAGACATTGGGATGAGTCAAATACAAATAATTTTGCATGAACAATTAGGTGTAAAAAAGTTGTTCTCCCGATGGTACCGTATTCGCTCTGTGAAAAGCAAAAAGCGGCTCGCGTTACTTAGTGCGTCAGAACTCTCGAAAGATTCCACGCAGGGTCCTCAAATGCTGTATACAACATCGTATCAGGTGACGAATCCTGGATATATGCGTACGAATCCGAAACAAAAAACCAGTCACGAGTTTGGGTGTTCGAAAATGAGTTAAAGCCAACAAAAATTGTTCGCTCACGGAGTGTTGCAAAAAAAATGGTGGCCACGTTTGTCTCCAAAACCGGCCATGTTGCGACTATTCCTTTTGAGGGACAAAGAACGGTTAATGCAGAATGGTAAGGTAGCATTTGTTTGCCACAGGTCGTTTCTAAACTCCGTAAAGAGAACTGCAACCGCCGCATCATCCTCCATCACGATAATGCGAGTTCTCACACCGCGCACAGAACAAAAGAGTTTTTAGAGCAATAAAACCTAGAATTATTAGACCATCCGCCGTACAGCCCCGACCTAAGGCCTAATGATTTCTATACTTTCTCTAAAATAAAGAATAAATTGCGTGGTCAGAGATTTTCATCACCTGAAGAAGCTGTGTACGCCTACAAAACGGCCATTTTGGAGACCCCAACTTCCGAATGCAATGGTTGCTTCAATGATTGGTTCCATCGTATGGAAAAATGTGTCAAATTTCGCGGAGAATACTTCGAAAAGCAATAAATACATTTTTAAATAGTAATGTTGTGTCACTCCCTTGATGCCCGAAATTTTCAGTGCCGCCCTCGTATTAACGACTTATCCTCTAAATATTCTTGAACATAGTAATATTTTTCTCTAATAACATAGTAATTCTAGTAACATAGGATAACTGCAGCAAAACTGTGGACTTGTAAGTTAGTCATTCTGCATCATCTACATCTTCTAAATACCTGCTATAGAAAGTGTATTCTTTGTGTTAATTTTTTTATTTTGGTGTACATAAATCGACCCAATTTTGACCCCCACCAAAAATTACCTAACCCTTTTTTGCTACTTCGTTTGCAAAAATACACAGTTTATGGAGGATGGATTTGCTTTAGAGCTGAACATAAATTTACCCAATTTTGACCCCCACCCAAAAATTACTCCGACTTACCCGAATCACAAATAACCCAATTTTGACACCCACCAAAAATTACCTAACTTTTTTCTTCTTTTAAAAGTCACATTTTATTAAGGATAGTTAGATTTCCCTCTTACCAGTAATAACAGTCTGGGCCCAAGGCTTCATGATCTCGTCCCAGCTGCCTACGTCGAAGAAGCCGGCCCGGGCGGCGTCGCCCGCCAGCATGAGGCGCGGGTCGTGCGCGGCGCGGGGCGGGGTCCACTCGACGGGGCGGTCGATGGGGTCGGATACTCGCATGATGGGCACCATGCTTAGTTTGTTCTGGGGACAAAGGGGTTATGTTAACATTGTTTTGGTTATTCAGAAAGAAAAGGTCTTCACTTTGTCTCCTGACAACAATGACCTCGGTTTTAATCACTTCCAAAAATGGACCTGGTATTGGCTCAATAAATACCCTAACATTAAAAAAATATCCCTAACTTGGCATAATCTAAGATTACGACTCAAATTTAGAAGTACCCGATTTTGACCCATGTACATATGTACATAATCTCTCCTTTTGACACCAACACAAAATGTATCCTCATTGTGATCCAAAATTATATGACACCATTTTTTACCCTTTACTAGCAATAACATAACATGCCCAATATTTTGACCATGACAATGATGATGTTCCAGAAACTAATTTACCAGAAACTACCTAAAAATTCTCCTTAATTTTGACCCTAACAAAAAGGCACCCTGTTTTGACCCCTAACCAAATATTACCCCTTTTTGACCCCTAACAAAAAATTTTGGTTAGTGGTCAATATGGGGTAATTCCACATATTGACCACTAACCAAAAATTTTGTTGAGTAAAGAAAAAAACTACCTTGGGTACGAATGAAAGCATTCTGAGCGCAGTGCTCACAGCCTCTAAATCTGTAGGAGCGACGGCATGGGAGACTTCGTTTTGGAGCATACCTTGCTATCCACCTAACTGGTTGTTACTAGCGTAGACAGCTCGACCCAGCACTTTGACCAGATTCAAAGCCACTTACCACCTTCTCTACCTTTACGACACTTGTTTTGAACCTGACATTGATTGATTCTAAACAAGATGCAGTTAGGTTAGGTTAGGTTAAAACGGGCTTGTTTCCGCAACTCCACGACCAAGCGCGTATTTACAAGATGCAGTTAAAATGATGGGTAAATTACCCAATTATTTGCCTAAAAACAAAACTACCCCGTTTTGACCCCCACCCCAAAATTGACATCAATTAGAAATTTACCTTTTATAGAAATTACCCAAATTTTGTTGCCTACCTAAATATTCTTCCTAATTTTGACCCTAACAAAAAAAAATTACCCATTTTGACCCCTAACCAAAAATTTTGTTGAGTAAAGAAAAAAATACCTTGGGCACGAATGAAAGCCATCTCAGCGCAGTGCTTACAGCCTCCAGGTCAGTGGGTGCGACGGCATGGGAGACTCCGTTGTGGTGCATCACTTGTTGACCTCCCAACTGGTTGTTGCTCGCGTAGACGGCGCGACCCAGTACTTTGTTGAGGGCAGCATAACCCGTGAGAATGATGTAGGACGATTCCACTTGGATTACTCGGTGGCCTAATCTGTGGAAGAAAGAATAAGTATTTATTATACAAGCTTTTTTTGGCAGAGGAATAATAACAGCCGCACGGGTCGATCTTCAAGGTTAAGCAACGCTTGCCGAGGTCGGTCCGTGGATGGGTGACCATATCAACGTACTGAGTTTCTTCCGTGCCTCGGAAAGCCCGTTAAGCCGTTGGTCCCGGCTGTCATTTGAAGATCTTTGACAGTTGTTACGGGTAGTCAGAAGCCTGAGATCTGACACCAGTCTTGCCAAGGGGTATAGTGTTACCCAGTTACTGGGTTGTGGAGGTCAGATAGGCAGACGCTCCATGTAAAACATCACTGGTACCCAGCTGAATCCGGTAAGACTGGAAGCCGACCCCAACAACAATTGGGAAAAGGCTAGGCAGATTATATAAGTTTTTGGCACTGAAATGACTTACTGGATGTAATATCACTTGTCAATACCACGGGGTCTCAGCGCTAAGTAAGAAAGTTTGTTTCAAATAAATCTCACTAGATGGCGCGACATGCACTGATCTGTTATTGAATGTGTGAAAAATTAACATTTTCTGATATTGAACATAAAAATTGTATGTTCTTGTTTAATCAACTCTTCCTAAGTACAAAATTATGGAAAATTGGGCTCTTAATTCACATTTCAAAGATTATTTGAACGGATCATTTAAAATTGATGCCAATAGATGGCGCGGTTTTAAATTTCTGAGACATTCCACTCGATTGTTTAAATTTGCATTGAAACACTTTTTTATTTTTATTTTATTTGTGATGGGTTTGCTCTTGACTCTAGTCTTAATCAGAGGTGACAGAGACAGAGTCTACGATAGAGTGAGCTTACCCAGAAGAAGCCTGTTTAATGCAAAGAAACTATTAAAACGTGCATAAAAATACTATAAAACAAACCTTCACGGTATTTAAAGAAAAACATATTCACGAACCGAGTAAACTCTTTTACTTGCAAGTTGCTGCTAACACCATCTATCTATCGCCGTAGAACGGAACCGAACGCGATTGATGGACAAAAAAAATCGGTATAATCAAGTGAAAAAACGGTAGTTACGTCGACACGGTTTCTTTGTATAGGATGAGGCATCTGTATGCTAGTATTATATTATATGTGTCAATACACATTCAATGAGCCCAAACACAATGGTACTATTTTGTCTGGTGGACGAGTTGCTATGACAACCTTCCGGCTTCATCATGAGACAGCTGCATAGTACCATATTATTTCAATGTCTCCAAAGTTACATTAGTATAGTCCTCGCCAAACTTCTGGGCCGCCCTGAAGTTGGTTTACCGGATGCGCGAGGCACGAATCGGTGCTGTTTTTGTATGAGATTTTCTACTGCGCAGCCACTGTAGCCAACTTCAGAGTGGCCAAGAAGTTTGGCGAGAACTATACGCCAAGTTGTTGCGTGTAGGTGCTGTTTTTGTATGAGATTTTCTACTGCGCAGCCACTGTAACCAACTTCAGAGTAACCAAGAAGTTTGGCGAGAACTATACGCCAAGTTGTTGCGTGTAACCAGTCAAATTATTTTTTCTTAAACCCCCGACACATTTTTATTCCAATTTATCCAGCAGTAGACGGGCTTCGATCGAAAATCCATTGAAAACGTAATTATAACACGATATCTTGCGAAAACACCCCGATTCAAACAGTAAAACGCCCATAACTTTTGAACGGCAGAACCGATTTTCATCAAAAATAGCTCAAAAAAAACTAATTCGAAATCGGTTCATCTGTTTAGCAGCTATGATGCCACAAACAGATACACAATTAAACAGGTACACACGTCAATCTTAGAACACCCCCCTCTTTTTCCGTTGAGGGTTTAAAAAGTGTCAATTATTGATAGGCAATGAGTATGCTACCCCAGTTTTGCACCAAGCGAAAATGATCAACTTTTAACCCCGAGCAAAAATAATCCCAATTTTTATCCGGAACAAAATGACCTGAATACAGTACATACCTGACTACGTAAGATTCAATACCGATGGCACGGCAGGTGACAATAGAGTCTGCGCGGTCTCGCCGTCAATTAAACCAGCATCGCGCAGACATTCCACACCGAGGCCGTCTTCTTTGCAATATGGCAATACCAGCCACATTAACCATCACGGTTGGGTAATTTTGAACCATTATCTGGGCCAATTTGTCGAATCATATCTGGGTAATTTTGACCCATTGTCTGAGTCAATTTGACCAATTATTGCTGAGTAATTTTGACCCATCTTCTGGGTCAATAGAACCCATTATTACTGGGTATTTTTTAGCCATTACCTGGGTAATTTTTATCCCTAGCGAAAACGACCCACTTTTGTTCCCTACTAAATATTTAGGTTACTGAACACTAAAAAATACTTCGATTGTGCTTTTAACTACATACCTGACTACGTAAGAACCGATACCGATAGCACGGCAGGTGACTATAGAGATGGTGACGATGTCTTCATACGCCTGCGCGGTTTCTCCAGCAATCAGACCAGCATCGCGTAGACATTCAACACCGAGGCCGTCTTCTTTGCCAATAATGTCAGTGATCTTGTACCGGGACTCACCCTCGTCTTCTATGAGCTCGGTCTTCACTGAGCCCAGCGGACCTGGAAATAAATTTGTTAATACATCAAAAGTAACAATGATAATGCTGGTCAAAACTGATTTGCAGCCCGTTTTTCTTGCACTAGAGACACAAAAAAAACAAATATTTAATTGCAGCGTCATTGGTGTTCGTTAGGTCCTCCAAAGTGCAGGTTTAAGGGCACTCGGCACCACGATTGTAAATCCGAGTCTTTGTCAATATATACTTAAAATGTAACAACCATACTTATGCTAATAAACTCTGATTTACAGCCAGTTTTTCTAACAATAGGCGACACATAACCCATACCAGTTGTGTCTCATTCATCCCATACAAAGAAACTGTCCCGACGTACTGTACTGATTATAATGATTATTTTTTGTATATCGATCGCGTTCGGTTCCTTTCTACGGATATAGATGGTGATCTATCTATCACCGTGGAACGGAACCGAACGCGATCGATTTACAAAAAATAATCGGTATAATCAGATGAAAAACGCTAGTTACGTCGGCACGGTTTCTTTGTATGGGATGAGGCATCTGTATGCTAATATTATATTATCTGTGCCCATACATGTATAATTTCAGTTTGGTTATGGTGACCCAGAGGCTAAACCCTCGCCCCTTGTGCTTGAGGTCATGGGTTCAAATTCGGCAAGTACCAATGTGACTTTTTCATTTCAAATGCACTTTCTGAGTTTATCTTCAAGATCGCCAGCAACAGTGAAGGAAAATATCTTGAAGAAACCTGGACTCATTTTCTAGTGTAATAATAATAAATACCTAGTTTAGACTGGGGTTAGAGGTAGAGGTACTTGAAACCGCGGTCAGGCCGCTCAGAGTCTAACCAAGCCACATTGAACTTGTTCTAATATAACAATAATAAATACCTAGCTTAGAATAGGACTCGGGCCAGAGGTAGAGGTACTTGAAACCGCGGTCAGGCCGCTCAGAGTCTAACCAGACCATGTTGAACTTGTTCTAATATAACAATAATAAATACCTAGCTTAGAATAGGACTCGGGCCAGAGGTAGAGGTACTTGAAACCGCGGTCAGGCCTCTCAGAGTCTAACCAGACCATGTTGAACTTGTTCTAATATAACAATAATAAATACCTAGCTTAGAATAGGACTCGGGCCAGAGGTAGAGGTACTTGAAACCGCGGTCAGGCCTCTCAGAGTCTAACCAGGCCATGTTGAACTTGTTCTAATATAACAATAATAAATACCTAGCTTAGAATAGGACTCGGGCCAGAGGTAGAGGTACTTGAAACCGCGGTCAGGCCTCTCAGAGTCTAACCAGACCATGTTGAACTTGTTCTAATATAACAATAATAAATACCTGGCTTAGAATAGGACTCGGGCCAGAGGTAGAGGTACTTGAAACCGCGGTCAGGCCTCTCAGAGTCTAACCAGGCCATGTTGAACTAGTTCTAATATAACAATAATAAATACCTAGCTTAGAGTAAGACTCGGGCTAGGGGTAGAGGTACTTGAAACCGTGGTCAGGCCGCTCAGAGTCTAACCAGCCTACATTAAACTTGTTCTAATATAATAATAATAATAAATGCCTAGCTTAGTGTAAGATTCGAGCGTCAGGTACAGATATTTGAACACGCGGTCAGGCCGCACAGAGTCTAACCAGGCCACGTTAAATTTGTTTTAATAAAGTAATAATAATTACCTAGTTTAGAGTAGGATTCGGGCGTCAGGTAGAGGTACTTGAACCCGCGGTCAGGCCGCTCAGAGTCTAACCAGGCCACGTTGAACTCGGATTTAACTTCTTCGGCGACGCCTATGCGGGCACCGGAGTTTACACTGATGTATACCTGTGTGGAAGATAAATGATTTGTAAATTACAATTTAAATTAAGTATACTGTTTCTAGCATAATATTCTATTTAAGACTTGCGGACGCCTCGCAGTTTCACCCACACAGTGCCCGTTCCCGGGGTAATACAGGATATAAAGTAGCCTATGCTACCCGGGGATAGTATAGCTCCCCAATGGTGAAAGAATTTTTGAAGTCGGTCCAGTAGTTATTAAATTTATTCGTTACATACAAAAATACAAATCTTTCCACTTTATAATATTAGTATAGATGACCAAAAATGTAGTCTGAAAGATAAAATCTGCTTGATTCTTAGGATTTGATAGGTTAAGCTAAAGTAGAGTTCGACCGATAGGTACTCAA
The DNA here is from genome assembly GCA_949775005.1 of Orthosia gothica. Classification (NCBI taxonomy): domain Eukaryota; kingdom Metazoa; phylum Arthropoda; class Insecta; order Lepidoptera; family Noctuidae; genus Orthosia; species Orthosia gothica. The sequence goes on from OX459055.1 coordinate 17,487,838, forward strand.
CTTCGGGTCGCGGATAAATTTGAAAGAGAGTTAAAGCAACTGAAGGAACACGGGTGGGTTTTAGTCAGTAAATTTCTGACACGTCCTCCCGCTTCACCCAGAGCGGGAGAAGACATTGGATGATTTACCACCCCAAAAAAAAGCTCTGCTTTTTGCTGAGTTATCTTTTTTACTCCGAGTTAGAAGCTAACACGGATCCATTACGTATGACAAATTCTAATATTAATTCGTGTTAGCCACTAAACCTGAGTTCCATTTTCTCTAATAGAGAGGAGGCCTGCACGCACAACGGACCAAATGGGAGTCCAATTACGGTAAAAGGGTGTGCATTTAAACTATCCTGCCATTTTTAACAAAAAAATTTAGAACTCTGTATAGCGTTACCCAGTAACTCTGATGAGGCGGGCTGATAGGCATTCACTTCAGCTGCTTCCAGTAAAAGTGGAACCAGACCCGAAAACAGTTAAAATAAAAGGCTGGCAGAAGGAGTTTTTGTTATTCAAACTAGCGCGATGGGTATTACAGACTTCATGTACAGGTTTCGGCGCGGATTTAGAGCGCTGACCTTGAATACGCAGAAGTCAATTTAGATTCACATTGAACCATGACTGTCAATGTCAATGAGCCCAGCGCCAATAAATTAAAAAGTAAAAGTGTGCTATAAAAATTAATAAGTTATTTTATGATGCAGTTGTTTGAAAATCGAAGGAAATGTTGAACTGTAATGGTTTTTTTTTACTGTTACTTATTTACAATATATGGTTACAACTTACTCTAGGTATCTTGAGCTCCCTGGCGTACACGGAGGCCTTATAGTACACCCAGTCTTCAGCGGGTCCGAAAGACCCCATGTAGTAAGTTAGGTCGTTCGCTATGAGTATTATGTCGCGACCGTCGGGGCATTCGGGCGTGAATAGGGTTAGACGCCATGCTACCATGCCAACCTGTAAATAAAATAGTATTCATTATTATAAAAATTCCAAAAATGTTATGAGCACTTTCAAACGTATACCTACAGTCCTGTCGTTGCTTATACAAGAGGAATGTTTCCTGGGTACACAAAATGTTAATTCTATTAAGTCCGTCAGTGAGATTATCAAATAATATTGGAACCGTATTTTTTGCTTTATCGAATTAAAAAAAATTACAAAGATAAAGCGCATCAAAGTTCAGGAGTAGGGGCTTGTGACGTCACTTTGTCAGTATAAAGTGTAGCACACAGTGACGTCACACGATATTTCATCGCTATCTAGCGACGTAATTTTTTGTTAACGTGGCAAAAGAAAAATACGTGAACAATATTTTTAGGTTATCTAACTGACGGTCTAAATATATATTTTTTGTCAACGACCCTATTCCGTTAAGGTTACACTAGTCGAAAATTCTTCCATACAAACGTAGTCTAGAGATTACTCCACTGTTTGACGATGTACGTTCATAAAAAAAAAATATATATCAATTTGTCTCATCATTATCTAGTCCTGTATGGAAACAAAAATGCACAAAAATAATATATTTGAAAGTTATGAGCGTCGAAAGTTCCATATTTCAACACTAATTTTAACGCATCTTTCGGCGGAAATAAATACCATAAGAAAACGAAAAATTGCAAAACGGCCTCCATACAGGGATAGATTAGTAATTCAACAATGCAAATAATTTTTATTTTGAAAATATACTTTGGCAGTTTTTTTTATTATATCTAGACTCCCAAAGGTCTGTTTATAAAAAATCGCGCGCTCGTTTTCGTCCTAAATCATCATCCATTTCGCTACAAACTTGCAAAATAGCTAATTCGTACACAAACTAGCTTCTCACTGCTCATCACAGCATCTATCTCTTTCGCACGTGTAGTCGGATAAGATAGCATGCATTTTAACCCCGCGCACAAAATAGTTCGTGCCGTCGACTAGTTCAACCTTAAGTTGAATTTGTAGTAAGTACTTACGTTATTCTGTCCGTGCAATCTGGTAACTTCGACAAGTCGCCTCTCACCGTCGGGTTCTACCACTAGTTCGCAAACAGTCATCACGTTGTCGGGCATTGGACCTAGAACCAAAAAGTTTATGATTTTGTAGTTTCAGAACTTCTGCATTCCATAACTTTTATCAGAGATTGAAAACAATGGTAAATACTCGTGAATACACATCTAAACTTGGCAAGAATTTTTGAGACTACGCCATACAAAGATGAACATTGTTTTTACCCGACTGCGGGAGGATTATGTTTTTCGAGCGTATGTAGTATGTCCATATCTATGGCATGCTCTACAGCTCAAACGGCTCGACGAATTATGACATATGAGGTATCGTTGGATTCGTCTCTATTGTGGGAGTGACGTAAGCTATATAATTTTGAAATATGGCGACCCGAGAACCGCTCGAACCGATTTACATATTTTTTACCCGACTGCCGAAGGAGGGTAATGTGTTTACCAGTCTATGTATGTATGTATGTTTGTTCCTATATGGCGTTCCAGAGACCAAACGCGTTGGCCGATTTCGATGATTCATCGGGTTAAGACACGTCAATCGATGCGTCTTAACCCTGCGAGTGTCATAGGCTACATTAAAATTGAACAATAGAAAAATGGCGGATTTTGGGTGCCATATTGTGGGGGTTCAAATTTTCTTTTTTTGCCGAACCCTTCGTGTGGGGTATCAAAATAAAGGGGTTTAAAAGGTGATTTCAAAAATATATAACACTTATATGTTTAAATGTATCTAATTCGAAAAAAACTAACTAAAAAGTTATAAATAAAAAAAGTTAAATCAAAAAATCAAAAAACCCGACTGCTTCAAAAGCGAACTAAAAATTCGTAAACAAGGAAAAAATCATGCTGTGCAGGCGGAGGATACACCAGATTGTGTTCAGCCAGCCCGCGAATATGTATCCTCCGACTGCACAGCATGATTTTTTCCTTGTTTACGAATTTTTAATTCGCTTTTAAAGCAGTCGGGTTTTTTGATTTAACTTTTTTTTTCATTGGTTAGATTCATCTCCATCCCGAATAACAGAACAACACTATTAAAACATCTGAAAATAAAGTTTTGTTTTTTTTAGTAAATTCCTTTTTCCTTTCTTTTTGCGAACACAGCGCCATCTTTGATATATGACAGAATACATATAAGGTTTAAAAACTAAAAAAAAACAGGTAGGTAGGTAGGGTAGGATAAGTATGGTAGGTAGGGTAATGGGTACGGTAGGTAGGTAGGTAGCCAGTTACGGGAGCAAAGACCAGCTAGTGTAGAATAATAATAACGTAATATTACCTTCAACGCTGCCATCCTCGATACACTCGCGCCATCTCTTTTCAATCATTTGACGGAACATGTCGGGAATGTCGTACACGTATGTTGTGCCTTGAGACGTGGCCTAGAAAAAAAGAAATAAATAAGTATAACAACCTAGCATCCTAAACATAAACTTGTGGTTACAGTAATCCTCATTTTTGTCCGAAGTCGTCTAAAATGACTGCGCAGTACTAAATCTTATACTATAAGTAAAAGATCCCGACACATTTTTATTTCATGCTACATAATTTATCTAGTAGTAGACACGCTTCGATCGGCAATCTATTGAACACTTAATTATGACACGATATCTTGCGAAAATACCCCGATTCAAACAGTAAAACGCCCATAACTTTTGTACGGCTGAACCGATTTCCCTCAAAAATTGCTACTCAAATGTATTATGTTTTCTTTCCACTACCAACATATTTTTGATTGCCACGCGATTTTGATCTCTAAAACAACAAACAAAGTCAAAGTCAAATATATTTATTCAACTAGGCCAATAAACGACACTTTTGAACGTCAAATAAATTAAAATTTACAAGTAATAAAAATTGATTCTACCGTGCATTCGGAAAGTAGATTGTTACGGAGAAGAACGCACAAGAAACTCCATACTTACTCTTTTAAAAAAAAATAGGTGTTTTACAATATTTACATAAGTACATACGTTAATAAATTAATATATGTGAGGACGATGCACCCAGAATAGCTCTACACACTATACTACGTACCGGTATAAAGTATTAAAAAGCATTATCAGGAAAATTCATTAATTTGATAAGTAGGAACATGGTTCTCACATACTTACAAATATTGCAAACATATACATAACAACTATTGTCATGACTTCACGATCACTTATTCTATCAAGTTATATTTCTGTCTGATGTTCGTAAATCAAAGCGTGTTTTTGCGTACACTAACATTGCTACACGATTATAACCTTTAAAACAATCCAAATAAAGAACAAATTTACACACTTACCAAAAATCTCTTCTGCTGCAAGTAATCTTTGGTAACATACGGAGTGGAGATCGGCAGGCCGTGCATAGGTCCCTGTCTAGGGCCGAACGATTGGAACATTATCTGCAAATAAAAGAAACGAATGTAGGGTCCTGGGGGGTCCATCAATTGTAATTATCACGTCATCGCTTACCATCTGGTGAGATAGTGGTCAAACGCGAAACTATCAAAAATTTAAAAAAAAAAAACAGCAAAGTACTAAATGTAGTAATATAATTAATATTTGTTAGTCAAATATACGTAATCTTAAACATTATCACCAAATTTTAAGTTCATAGGGTCAATGGGAAGTTAAAAGTTAAAAAATTCTTCGGATAAAAATTTTGTGTGTGTGTGTACCCGAAGGGTCCAAACGGAACGGAACCCTATTGCTGTGACTCACGTGTCCGTCTGTCCGTCCGTCGTCCGTCACAAAATTATGATCCGAAGAATTTTTAGCGCAACCCTAAAGACAATAAAAAAAACAACCATGTCTTAATTTAACTATTGTTTTTGCTCGTTCTTGCGTCGATCCCCCTATTCATACATCATGGTTTCAAAACCTTCTGTCTCTTTCTGTTTCTTCTCTTGCTGCTACTTCCAGCAAAATGCACGGCTTTCACCATGGTTATTGATCGAAATAGCATTCAATTTTGGATGAATGGATGGATGTTTGTTACTCAATCACGCCAGAACGGATCTGGATGAAATTTGGCACAGGGTTACATTATAGTCAGTTTTCATCCCGGTACACTTTACACGCGGACGAATCCGCTGGCAGAAGCTAGTTCTAGTATATATTATCGTAATATCGATTCATGCAACGAGCCTTCAACCTCACACGACAATGAATACTATTAGGACAGTTTTATGCTTAAATAAAATTATCAAAAACTCTTGCAAAAAGGTTTGTTCCAGCGAAAAAATGCTCATGACTTAAGGCGGTACCCCGAGCAAAACACCGCGCCAGCCGTTTTTCGTGCTGTTTTTAGTAGCTATCTACTCGTTAATTAAAAAGAAATATCAATTAATAAAAATACATTAAATTTCTACATAATATTGATTCTAAAATGGTAGAATTCGTTTTTTTTTAATGTTGTATATATTTAACTAATCTCCTTCCAAAAAAAACATAAAGATGAGAAATAATTATTGATAGCATGCATCTCCTCGTAAAGTGTTCATTAATTATTTTTTGTACTAACACTAATGGATAGACAATTTAATAACGAACATTTTGGTAGTAACATTTTTTTCAAAAGGCCAAAATTCGATTTTATAAAGACTTTATTCTAAAATCTGGGCGTATTCACTACTGTAATTCATGCGCCACCAGTGCCGCTAGACCAATAGGAATGCTCATATCGCATGCCGATTTTTTGGTCAGGGTACCGTCTTAACCAAGATAACTAAAGTAAATTACTTACCACACCAATCTTAGGATCAGATATCTCTTCATAAGTGTAGACATCTAACGAATAACCGGAACCGTTGGACAAGCATAGTCTCACGTTCTTAGTCGGCTTACCAGGGCCTGTCAAAGAAAAATACACCATAAATAGATGTTCCGAAGGTTCATCTTCGGCTAGCATTTTCCCAACTATATTGAGGTCGGTTTCCAGTGTAACCAGATAACAGTATTTTATATAAAGCGACTGTCGATCGGACCTCCACAACGCAATAACTCATCATCATCATCGTTTCAGCCCAAAAATGTGCACTCCTTGACATGGGCCTCTCCCAAGCACCGCCATACTGATCGGTCCTGTGTGTTTCGCATCCACCGGACGCCCGCAGCCTTGACCAGGTCGTCACTCCATCTAGTGGACGGCCTTCCAACGCTGGTCGTCAGGTTCGTGGAACCTTTCTGCCCCATCGGCCATCCGTTCTACGAGCAATGTGCCATGCCCACTGCCACTTAAGAGGAAAAGGGGACAGAGAGCGCCGACTGAATTTCCTAAGTAAAAAGTCATAATTCGAGGTTTGGTTCTCGTCTATTTTCTCCTCCAATATTGAACCAATTTAAAAGATATTCCATAAACTGAAAATGAAAGATATATTCTATGTCCCTATCTAAGAAGAAGAAAGAAGTCAAAGATCTTTAAAAAGCTAGTTAGCTACAATACAACTAGGGTTGCAACGATATATAGGAAAAAAAAACGATATCAGCGTATCGTCGATTTCGATATATTTATAAATATCCAATAAACTCAATATATCGTAATGAAAAACCCCGTCCAAATTAAAATACCCACAATATTATTGGTAAAATGCTGTTACTGGCAACACTGTCTAAAAAGATTTATAGCAAACCAGAGCACTAAATAAAAAAAAAAAACAAAAAAAAAAATTCTCTATTCTAATGCCTTTACTCTGTGGTGTGGTATTTTTGTTTATTCACATAGATAAGGTATAAAAAATTACATGACATACATTCAAAAACATACGTACATAATCGAAAAACGTTTGTTATATCTAAAACTACATTGGATTTGGATAAGCTTTTAAAAAAAAGATGAAACACACAAACAGACAGACCGATACTGACACAGATATATCGATATATCCATATCGACATAATTCAATTTATATAGATATTTTTATAAACCTTGCATCCCTAGCTACAACCCCGAGGTAGCTAACTAGCTTTTTAAAGATCTTTGAATTGATTCAAGAGTGAATAGGTTACTTCTAGGCAAGCGTGTTTCACCGTCGACCACATCATCGCTTACCATCAGGCGAGATAGTGGTCAAACGCGAAACTATCAAAAATTAAACAAAAAAAACCGGCCAATTTTGTGTTGGACTTCACACATCTAGGGTTCCGTAACAAAGAAAAAATCTGTTTTATCAATATACAATGTATTTGTTAGTAAAGTGTGCGTAATCTATACTAATATTATAAAGAGGAAAGTTTTGTATTTTTGTATGTAACGAATAAACTTAAATACTACTGGACCGATTTCAAAAATTCTTTCACCGTTGGGAAGCTACTCTGTCGCCGTTATCCCTGTATTCCCACGGGAACGGGAACTACGCGGGTGAAACCGCGAGGCGTCCGCTAGTAATAAATATAATCACCAAATTTCAAGTTCGTAGATCACTGGAAAGTTATAAAAATCTTCGGAACAAAATTGTGTGACGGACGACGGGTTCCGTGCCGTTTGGACCTTTCGAGTACGGAACTCTAAAAAGTATTACACAGCCGGGACCAACGGCTAACTTGCTTTCCAAGGCACGGAGGGCTCTCAGAACGTTTGTATCTGAAGTCTTCAAAAGATTACTAAATAAATTAACTTACCAATACGCAGTGTGAATCTGATTTCGGCTTGTAGCACCCTGAGCTTCCAAAGACGAGGGCCGTATCTCATCACCATGCCGAGTACTGACTCTTCAATCTGCAAAGGAAAACGTATTGCTATGAAGAAAATAAAAAAACAAATGGTTGTTCGAAAAAGGTAAGTAAAGGTGAGCGGTACAGTCAGCCTATGACAAACTTCACCATGCTTGACAAACTGGGACAGAAAACAATGGGAATGGAAAAGTTTTCATTTTAACCCCCGACGGTAAAAGAGGGGTGTTATAAGTTTGACCTGTATGTTTGTATCTGTCTTTAGCATCATAGCTCCTAAACGGATGAACCGATTTTGACCTAGATTCTTTTTGTTCGAGAGGGTGTCTTACCTATGTTTGATGAAAATCGGTTCAGCCGTTTAAAAGATATGGGCGTTTTACTATTTGAATCGGGGTATTTTCGCAAGATATCGTTTCATAATTACGTGTTCGATAGATTGCCAAACTAGGCGTGAAAAAAGAATGGTTTTAAAATTTTACTTGTAAATCTATAACAAGTGAAATTTCAAAATTTAAAAACCCCCGACACATTTATCTTGCGAAAACACCCCGATTCAAACAGTAAAACGCCCATAACTTTTGAACGGCTGAACCGATTTTATTCAAACATAGCTAAGAACACTCTCGACAAAATCACCTTTCAAACAAAAAAAACTAAATTAAAATCGGTTCATCCGTTTAGGCGCTATGATGACACAGACAGACACACAGATACACAGCAACACACGTCAAACTTATAACACCCCTCTTTTTCCGGCGGGGGTTAAAAATATTGATTCCCAAGAAGATGCAAGCGCATACATGCTTCTAGGCAAGCGTGCTTCACCGTCGACCACATCATCGCTTACCATCAGGTGAGATAGTGGTCAAACGCGAGCCTATAGGATATATAAAAAAAAATGTTTTTTTAAAGCAGGCAATGCAATATAAAGATTTGTCCGTATATTCAAATGAAATAAAAACTGCTGTTGTTTGTCGGTCGTAGAAATGGCTATAACGCGGCAAATATTGATATAGTGCGTCTATTCGTTCAACAATATTAAGTTTTTTTAATGTACATTAATGAATTGTCACGAAAAGCTACTGCAGTAATAGCTTGTTTTACAAAAAACATCCTTCCAAGTAAACAAATAACCATGTTCTTACCTTAGCGGGATCCATGATGACAGTGGGTCCGAAGTTCAAGAATATGTGGTTACAATCCGTCCTCTTGGCGAGAGGATGCGAGAACGCCACCTCCAACTCGTCCATGGCTTCGAGAAGTACTCTGAGAGAGGAACAGACATATTTATGGCTTGCTTGGAGGGTAGTTGACCGAGCGAGCGCGAAGCGTCTCCGTTTCAGCTTGGGCAAAAATGCTTTCGCTGTTCTCCTCCACAGCCGGGCGAGCACGGCCTCTGCGATCACGAATTTTGCTCCCAAACTGTGATAAAATTGACTCACACCTGTCACAGTAGGCCGTGCTCGCCCCGCAGGTCACAGTTGTCAACCGATTATCGTGAAATTTTATGAGCAGGTCCAATAATTATATGGATTAAATGGCTGACGCCAAATGTTTTTGGAACGCGTCTCACACAGGGATCGTTCCAGTACCACAAAAAATTAGACAACGTTACGCTACATAACTTAGTAGAAGTCTTTATTTACAAAATTTAAAACTTCTCGTAACGGGGACTATACAAAGATAAACAGTAAATATAGTAGTCACAGCGGATGTTTTTGTATCTGAAGTTGGCTCTAGGAACCCTTGCGCAAGGAACAGTTTGTCACCGAGTATACTGCAAAGCGAGATAGCACGATGTGACAAACGTAAGCAAGTGAAAGAGACAGTTATACAATGCTATCTCCACCTTCAACATTGTCACAAAAATAGCTACTGCGCAGGGTCTTGCACCTAACTTCAGAGACACAAGGAGCCGTTGTGAGTATTATAATCACCTCTCGCCCTCATTCTGCAGATACTCGAAGCTAGCCTCTTTGGTGATGAGGTCCTGGTGCCTGATGATGGAGCGGATGAAGAACCTGTAGTCTGTCACCTCTTGTCCCTTCTTCACCTGTGGGGAAAATATTGTGTTACTTTGTTTCTTTGTTATTCGAACCCTGACACTTAGCAACCTCCCTGATCGGACGACGCAAAATTTTCCGCTAGGGGCGCTGGTGTAGATTGTGGTCTTCAAAATGTCAAATTTCAAAGTTTTTTTTACATTTTAGCGCCTTTTTTTGTTTATTGTTGTGAATATTTGCCAAATATGAGCTTTTAACAACCACTGCTTTAATAGATTTTTATGGTCCTTGATAATCCAGGTTGAGCTATTCTAGGCTATGTAGGTCCATGACGGGCTACCATAGTCCAAACTGAGCCGTGGTGAACCATGTTAGCCAATGAAGGTCTATGTTGATACATGTTGGGCTATGATGGTCCATGTTGGTCTCTCTCACCTTAGCCTTGCCCAGGTACAGGTGCATCTTCTGGTTGCTGGTAGGCAGTGCCTCCAGCTCGTAGCTCCTCATGCGGTACAGCTCCAGCTGGAAGGCTGACGCTGGCTCCAAGTGACGGTAGATCGTGTCTTCGGTGAAGTCGTTGCGGGCGCGGTACGTGAAGAATTTGGGGAATTGACGCCTGGAAAGAGAGGGTTAAATTGTTACTTTCACGGGGATAAATAACTTTTGCGATTCGGGGCTAAACCCAAAACTGTCAAGAGATCGTTGTCACTTGATTGCGTAGAACCAAGAATTAATAAACACGGGATAAAGAATAAGATTTTATACGTCGGCGTTCGCTAGACAACGGCCGGAAATGGATAGGCATTGAATTGGAGTCCTCGGTCCGGAAACATTTGGTTTCAACTAAAGACAAATTATTTATTGATTGGGCGACTTGCCGTTTCATTGATGATGTCGACGTGGTTCGTTGTGTCCATTGTCAACAGTTCGGTCATGTTAAGAAACACTGCACTAATAAATCACCTACCTGCGCTAATTGTTCTGAGGCACATGAAACCAAAGACTGCCCGCACAAGGACAATTTAAATTATACACCGTCGTGCGTAGCGTGTAAACGTTCTAAGAGACCTTATAACCATCGTTGTGGTTCTCCCGAGTGTACTACTTATAAACTTAGGCTCGAACAACTTATCCTCAACACCAACTACTAAAATAATGGATAGATTAACCATAGGCCAATTAAATCTCCACAACGATAGGGTGGCGACTTCTGAACTAGACAAACTAACAATCGATTATAACTTAGATATAGTGCTTGTTCAAGAACAATACCAAAACGCGCGGTTACGTCACAAAGTAGTACAGTTGGATGGCAAAGCACGAGCCGGTATTTACGTGGCGCGTTCTTCTAACTTTACAGTAACGTCTTTGCGTAACCTTATGACACCCCATTGTGCCGTTGCGGAGGTCTCATCGTCTTCTTTTAAAGTTTACGTTGTGAGCTGTTACTTTCAATATTCAGACCCTGTTGCTCCTCATATACATAACCTCCGTCATGTCTTGCAGTCGCTCGCGGGCTGCAAAGTTATTGTTGGCGCTGATGTTAACGCGTCCTCGACTCTTTGGTATGGCAAAGTTCGGTCTACGGATTATGAACGACGCTGCGCTGTTGAAGATTTTATTGCTGAAATGAATCTGTCTATTCATAATACCCCTGACGCACCACCAACTTTTTGCAGCCAAATGGGCGAATCTTGTATTGACGTCACACTTTCTAGTGCAGACGTACGCTTGGATAGGTGGCGTGTCCTACCGGACGCGTCTTGTAGTGATCATCGCTTGATCGTGTACGAATTTGTTCCGGTTTTTACTCAGGGTACGTCACATGTCATTGGTAACTTCAGGTATAAATGTAAGGGTGCTAATTGGGAATTCTTTAGCTCGCTTCTTGCGTGTCACGCCAAAGACTTCACTCGTGATGGGCTGTCAGCTGAAGAAAGTGCTGAAATTATGTCAGACACTTTCACTTACTGTGCTGACATTGCCATTGGTCGTGGATCTGTGACCAATATACGTAGATGTGATTGGTGGTGTGACTACCTAACTGAACAGCGTAAAAGTTATCGCCGAGCGCGTAAACATCTTAACAAGCTTAAAAAACGTAAGGTCACCGGTGACCCTCTTTCCATTCCGTTAAATACGTTTAGAGTTGCCAGGTCCCGCTACAGAGCATCGGTGGAAAAATCTAAGGGTAATTTATTGCGTAAAATAGTAGAAAAATTAGATAAAGAGGGTCCGTGGTCTCCTTTATATCATGAGTTTAAAGCCAATCGATCAGTCGACCTCGCGTATGTTCAGAACATTAAAGTAAATAATAAACACACCACCAGTATTGAGGAAACAACTGAAGTTTTGCTGAATACTCTTATACCTGATGACTTGCTTGCTAGTGACAACGACTACCATCAACAAATCAGAGCGTGGGCAGCTGTACCACCTGAATCACCAGCGTCAGACCTTCCATCCACTGACGAATTTATTAACGTTGTCAAGAGGTTACCACTCAACAAGTCATCGGGTGAAGATAAAATATCTAATCGGATGATTATAGAAGCGTGTAAAACAGCCGGTGATGCGATTTTAACCGTTTACAACCGTTGTATTGCGGAGGGCGTATTTCCTCGTATATGGCGACGCGGATTTATACGAATTATCCCGAAAAGTGGCGACAAACCCCCGGACGACCCTAAGTCGTACCGGCCCATAACATTACTTCCATCTTTGGGAAAACTCCTGGAGCGCCTTATCGTTCCACGTTTGCTACCGGACGGACCAAAATTTCATAACAATCAATTCGGTTTCACTACTGGAAAATCTACCGTAGACGCGGCCCTTACTGTTAGGAAAATAGTTAATACATCTGAACATAAGTACGTAATTGGGATTTTTCTAGATATTTCTGGGGCTTTTGATAACGCATGGTGGCCAATGCTATTACTTAAAATGAAAACTCGGGGCTGCTACAGAAATATATATAATCTAGTTTACTCTTACTTTTTAAATGGTTCCGCGAAACTCAAACTCGGTCATCATTCCATGTCGAAGTCTCTCACCATGGGATGTCCTCAGGGTTCGGTTATTGGTCCACCTTTATGGAATTTAGGCTTTGATGATTTCCTCGCGATTCCGCTTCCTAGCGGCTGTTCATTAACCGGTTACGCGGACGACGGTCTTCTGCTCATTCAATCAAGTACTCGAGCTGGACTCGAGAACTTGGCTGACACTTGCCTACGATTAATATCTCAGTGGGGCGATCGAAACCGCCTGACCTTTGCTCCGCACAAAACTTATCAACTCATTTTGAAGGGTAATCTTAAATCGTGTCCTACTATTAAATTTAATGACGTTCCCGTAAAAAGAAAGCAGTCCGTGTGCTATCTCGGTCTAGTGTTAGAGAGGAATTTTGCATTTATAGATCATATTAAAATAGTCGGAGAAAAAGCAAAAAAAAATTTCTATGCCTTAACGAGAATATCTAACACGCTTGCCTAGAAATAACCTATTCACTCTTGACTTAAAGACCCCTAGATTGTAGCTATCGGGAAATACAGACTCCGGCAGGGAATTCCACTCCTTAGCTGTACGCATAATAAAAGTGTTCCCAAAACGTTTTGTGCGTATGGGTGGGATGTCTACCATGTATCGATGGCGCATCGCCTTACGTCTGGTAGTCCGATGATGGAACGGGCTAGGTGGAATTATATCGTGCAATTCCATCGCACACTACCCGAAATGTAACCGATAAAAAACCGACAGGCTGGCAACTCGGCGACGATGTTCAAGACTCTGGAGCTTTGACTTGACCAGCGCCTCATCGCCGATGAGCCTCTTGGCTCGCTTTTCGATCGACTCTAGTGCGTCAAGCTGGTATTTGGCTGATCCGTCCCAGAGATGAGAACAGTACTCCATGCATGATCGAACTTGCGCTTGATAACTTGATAAGCAACATGAATGATCCTTGCCCATCTTCTAATGTCATTTTGAATCATCTTCTGGGGTGATATTGGCCTACTTCTTGGGGTCATTTTGACCCATCTAAAGGGTGATTATAACCCACATTATGGGTCATTCTGACCCTTTTAAGGGTAATTATAACCCACCTTATGGGTCATTCTGACCCTTTTAAGGGTAATTATAACCCACCTTATGGGTCGCTCTGACCCCTCTAAAGGGTAAATATAACCCACTTTATGGGTCATTTTGACAAATATTTTGTGGCAACTTCGAAACGAATTTTAACCTACATGGGGGTGAATTTCAACCAATTTTATCGGTCCACTCACTTGATAAGCAACATGAAAGTGATCCTCCTGATCCTCTTCTGGTGCAGCTCGTGTCGGTGCGCGCGACAGAAGTTCCCGAAGCGCCGCGACACCGCGCTGTCGTCGCTCTCGCCTGAGTCGCGCACGCCGATCATCAGGATGTGGATGGGTTCTAAAGGTGCCTGTGGGGAAGTCAACTACTATTTTACAAACTTTGTCAATATTTTCGTAATTACTTTGTGTTGCTATAAAAACGGTGAAGTAAAACATCGTGAGGAAACCGGCATGTCCTAGAATCAAAAATTCGAAGACATGTGACATCCACCAACCCGCACTGGGCCCGCGTGGTGGATTACGGCCCATTCCTTCTCACAGAGAGGAGGCCTGTGTCCCAGCAGTGGGAACACTAAAAGGCTGATGATGATGATTGTAGTAAAGTCCTCGCCAAACTTCTGTGCCGCCCTGAAGTTGGTTTACCGGATGCGCGACGCACGAAACGGTGCTGTTTTTGTATGAGATTTACTACTGCTCAGCCATTGTGGCCAAATTCAGAGCGGCCAAGAAGTTTGGCGAGAACTATAAGCCAATCTCTGTGCTAAGTGAGACGAGGAACAGCATTATGAATTACTCATTCAAAGACAAGTATCTTCAAAAATCTTGTCTATTCTGCAACACATTGCCTAAGAAATTCGTTTTGAAAAACGAACATAGACACAAAGACATTATAAAACAACAATTAAAAAAAAACAAAATTACAAAATAACAGTTACGAAATGACTTTTGAATGATATGAGTTTTGTTATGATTATGTAACCAGCAGAATGATACTGAACCTGTTACCTCTCGAAAAAGCGCGAGTTGATTGTGTGTATATAGTCTGTGGTTTTTAGTCTAAACGTTTCTAATAAATTGTTGTTGGAACTTATTTGAATTTAATTAAGTAAGGTCATCAGGTAGCGAAAAAATTATCGTTCGTGTCTCGCATAAAAAAGCTTTATTTTAACACTCGCATGTAGCTTAATTGGCCACATCGCTCGTGTTAAAATGTCGACTTTTTATGCTCGAAACGAAATGTACTATTTCGTTACCTAAACTACAATCCTGCGATTAAAATTAAGCGACAGTATTTTTTACTTCATTTCAAACTTGATAGTCATCCAATCTGTCAAAGACCCTTTTATGGATTACAAATGACATTAAAATATATTATTTACCTCAATATCAGCTTCAACTGGCTTGAAGTCCATGCCAACGTTGATGCTAGTACTGTCACCGCGACTCTCGCTACCTTCCTGCAACGCTGCTAGGTCCTGCAATAAATTATTACGTCACCATCTTGTTTTCTATGGAGTATTTGAGATTGTTCTTATTTTAGCTTTTATTTAGTTTCACCTGTCCTGGGGTAAGTTAATTTTGAGACTCATCCCGCAGCCTTATTGGTCGAAAGTTTGTACTCTTTCCCCTTTGCCTTACCGAATTACTTAAGCAATAAGGCTGTTATCGAACACTTGTTTCTCGTGAGAAATTTTAACACGTCTATACTTTTTATTTTTTTCATTTAAGATAACATTAGAAATTTAACTAAGCCCATTTTACAGCCCTTTCAACTGATTTTGAGTTCTATTGCGTTGGTGATACTACAAAAGGTGGCTGTAGTAAAAAAATTGGTTTTGGTTCCAGGTTTATGCTTTTCATGCCATCCTTATGTTTACGGGATAAAACTCAAAATCGGTTGAATTTACACATATTCTGGGATCATTTTGACCTATCTTCTGACGTCATTTTTGACCTACCGTCTGAGATCATTTTGACCTATCTTCAGAGTAAATTATACACATCTTCTGAGGTCATTTTGACCTACCTGCAGATTAATTTTTACCCATCCGCTGAGGTCTTTTTGAACTATCTTCTGAGGTCATTTGGGCCTATATTCAGAGTTATTTTGACCCATCTGCTGAGGTCATTTTGACACGTCTCCGGGGTTATTTTGACCTGAAATATTGGCGTCACTCACACAATTTTTAGGGTAACTTTGCACTCACCTCTCTCCTAACAGTGGCGGAGCTGGCGAAGTCATGCACCAGATCAAGAAGCTCATCAGAATACTGCACGAACTGGTCAAAAGACTCGAACGAGGCGAGCGCGCCGGTCCGGTGGTGGCACTTCCTCATGGCAGCTGTGCATAGCTCGGCGGGAATGCCCTCAGCATCGGAGCCGGATGCTAGCTCGATTTCAGCTTGGCTGATTGGGATCCTGTGGAAAATGGAACATTAAAATGTGAGTTACAAAAACTAGTATTACGAAGGGATAAAATTATTCATTATCATCAACATCCTATGGCTCTGAGACGTGGTCGCTCACAATGGGCATCATCAGAAAGCTTTCAGTCACCCAACGGGCAATGGAGAGGGTTATGCTCGGAGCTTCCTTGCGTGATCGAATCAGAAATGTAGATATCCGCATGAGAACAAGGGGTAACCGACATAGCCCGAAGAACAAGGCAGGGCACATTGCTCGCAGAACTGATGGAGAAGAATTCTGGAGTGGCGACCGCGAACAGGAAGACGATGCGTTGGAAGGCCTCCCACCAGGTGGACCGATGACCTGGTGAAGGTTGCGGGGATTCGCTGGATACTAGACAGACGGAACCGGTAATGTGGCGACGCTTGGGGGCAGCCTGTGTCCAGCAGTGAACGTCTTTCGGCTGATATGAAAATCTATCAAATGTAGGTAATATATGTAATTATTGTTTGATTTATTTCTCGTCTTTACTAACATAATTTAAGTACTACTAATACTATTTTTAAGGGTTTAGCATAAGTATGTTCTTTTTCGTACCACTTGCTCAAAAAAGTGACATTCTATGCCACAAAAAGCGAACATAACAATAGTCATTTTTAATCTGTTAAAAACAGGGAAAGAAAATTGTACTGAATTTCATTCATCCTCTAGGGGGTGAATTTGATTTAAATTTGGAATACTTACCGAAATTTATACTGAACTACATCTGTGTTTACACCATTGAGTTTGTATATAAAGCATTATACATCTTTTTGAAAAAGGAATACGCATTTATAAAATAATCAGTTATGATTATTAAATAAAATTACGAAAACCGACGAGGCCGTATGAGCTTGATGCCTTTGCTTTTCCGACAAAAAAATATTAGTAGAGGAATTCGCCACGTTTTTGTTTTTTTCAAATACATAAACGTTAAGTTTATATTGTGTTATTTTTTTCGCAAATAGTACGAAAAGTAGAGTATTTTCCTCGGTGATACAGCTGTCTTAGTCTTGGGTGAACTTAAATCCCTCGCTACACTCAGGAATCGTCTTAAATCCCTCGCTTCGCTCGTGATTTAAGTTTTTAACACCCTCGCTACGCTCGGGAGTAAACCTCGAATCCTTCGTTACGCTCGCGATTTAAATCATCACCCGCGACAGAAGACACTGCTTTATCCCCTTGGTTAATAATCTACTATTATTGTATGTATGTCGTGTTGTGACAAATAAACACTTTTTCTTTCTTTCTTTCTTTCTATATGATGATGATGAGGTAAATAATAACAGACGTATGAGTCGATCGGGGATTATTCTACCCTTATCGTGGTAAGTCCGTGAACAAGTGACCATTTATTTCAAACAGATACCCTTAAGTGCCGAGGAAAATAAATGAATCCATGGTCCAAGCTGTCCTACGTATACTATATGTCTATATCTATACTTTTTGTTTTTGAAATCCTTTATTTTCATCAAAATATAGGTAGGAATATATTTTTTTTACTTCTAACGTCTGGTTGTGAGAATCTTACCGAGAGCATAGATAATATAATACTAGCATACAGATGCCTCATCCCATACAAAGAAACCGTGCCGACGTAACTAGTTTTTCATCTGATTATACTGATTATTTTGTTATGGACATCGATCGCGTTCGGTTCTGTTCTACGGCTATAGATGGTGTTATCCGCGACTTGCAAGTACAAGTAAAATTTCACAATTTAAAAACCCCCGATCCATTTATCTTGGGAAAACACCCTGATTCTAACAGTAAAATACCCATAACTTTTAAACATAGCTAAGAACACTCTCGACAAAATTACCTTTCAAACAAAAAAAACTAAATCGAAATCGGTTCATCCGTTTAGGCGCTATGATGCCACAGACAGACACACAAATACACAGCAACACACGTGAAACTTATAACACCCCTTTTTTCCGGCGGGGGTTAAAAAGAGTTTACTCGATTCTTGTCAATTTATTCTTTAAATACAGTGACTGTTTGATTTATAGTATTTTTTCACGTGTTTCAGTTTAAATGCAATTACAAATTTAAAAAAATCGAGTGAAATTTAAAACCGCGCCATCTATTGGAATCAATTTAAAACGATCCGTTCAAAGAATCTTTGAAATGTGTATTAAGAGCCCAATATTCCATAATTTTGTGCTTAAGAGGGTTGATTAAACAAGAACATAATTTTTTTATGAAATGAAACAAAAAGAAAATGTTAATTTTACACAAAATTCAATAACAAATCGATGCATATCGCGGCATCTAGTGTTATTTATTTGAACCAAATTTTCTTTCGTGCTGGAACCTCGTGCCAAGAGTAACTGAGTTGTGGAGTCCATGTAAAATACTGTTATTCAGCTAGACTGAATTATACCTCGATATAGTTGGGTTACATACCTATTAGGATGTCCAGTAGGCAATATGAACTGGAAGTGTACAACTCCCAGTTCTCCTGATAACGCCAGGTGTTGAAGGCAAGTGATGTCGTAAGACGTGTAGGCACGACGAACGTATACTTCTAGGGCTGCGTTGCATACCTGGAGGAAAAAAGAGAGCGTTAAAAAACGTATAAAATCTTGTTTATCGATATAGCCTAAGTTCCCAATGCAAAAATTTATACATTCATTTTTTTTTTGGTAAATCTTAATTTTCATGAATAGTACTTGATATTAGGATTAGGTTGATCTAGAATCATTAGGGTATAGATAGCTATTTTATCAGTTAATTTTGAATAATTATTTTTTAGGGTTCCGTACCCAAAGGGTAAAAACGTGACCCTATGACTGCACGATCCGTCTGTCTGTCCGTCACCAGGCTGTATCTCATGAACCGTGATAGCCAGACATTTGAAATTTTCACAGATCATGTATTTCTGTTGCCTCTATAACAACAAATACTAAAAACAGAATATAATAAATGTTTAAGTCCCATACAACAAACGTTTTTTTTTGGAGTTTTTTGTGATAATGGTGCGGAACCCTTCGTGCACGAGTCCGACTCGCATTTGGCCGGTTTTTTATACACGAGTGCCCCTAAACCACAGATTAGAGAAGTTACTACGTAACAGATATTTCACTCTCCGAGATCACGTACACAATTTTGAGCTCAATGTCCGTGACCGTTAGGTTGATCCTTGACGGTTTGTTTCTTGCGAGGCTGCTCGAAATAAGACACCTGCGCACCAACCACGCACTCCCCGCGCACGCGCGTGCGACTGGCGGAACGGTGCTCGGACCGCGCGAAAGTGTAGGCATATTGCTGTAACTACGGTCGAGTCAAGGCGAACTGCCTAAACCGGGAGGAATCAAAGAAAACAAGGGAGGCCTCTGTCTTGCTGTGGGACAGGAAAGTCTGAAAATAAATTACAATCAAACTTTTTTCAGACTACATAAGAGTTTCCTAATGATATTTTGTAATGCAATAACGCAAATAGGGATCAAAACAACCGAACCGGGCTTCAAACCGTATAAACAAATAAAAACATAACATTAATACATGAAGGAACAAAAATCCACATTTTGTCTTCCACGTTGAGAGTACTGTTTAGTGATGATATACAAAAAACCGGCCAAGTGTGAGTCGGACTCGCGCATGAAGGGTTCCCTACCATTATCGCAAAAAGCGGCAAAATAATCACATTTGTTGTATGGGAGCCCCACTTATATACTTATTTTATTCTGTTATTAGTATTTGTTGTTATAGCGGCAACAGAAATACATCATCTGTGAAAATTTCAACTGTCTAGCTATCACGGTTCATGTGATACAGCCTGGTGACAGACAGACAGACGGACCGCGGAGTCTTAGTAATAGTGTCCCGTTTTTACCCTTTGGGCCATACCCGCTGCTGCCGCCTTTGGGCTTGTATTTGAGGGTTCCGTAAACCCTAAAAACAAGGTCGTCACGTGAGAAAGACTATATATACCATTGGCAGAAAATGATATATTGTCAAATAACTCAAACAAAAAAATGCACGCAAGCACAGCCGCGGGGAATAACTATATCTTCATAATGATCATACCCTATTTAACCCATCAAAGAATACTTAACTCTCAAAGGAAAACGTGTTCTAATTAAGAAAATCACAGCGGCCAATTACGAAGGTAAAAGAATAATTGATTCATCAATTCAATTTTAATCAAAGCTCATCGCTCGAGGCATTCCTTTTGACGAAGAACTTACTAGTAATGTCTTAATTGCCACTTATATGGCTCCTACTTTTTTAAGCATTAGCTGTATTGCAGTTACTGAAAGCAGTACATGCTCTTTTAAAATAACTACCTTGATTGTACAGCTTGGAACAGTAAGTAACAATAGGTTGAATTACATTGCCAAATCTTTCTGATCTTAGATAAGAGTGTTACCCTAGTTTTTAAAATCCAGATCAAGTCTCCATTATAGCTCTCGCCAATCTTCTGAGCCGCTCTGAAGCGCAAGGCACGGATCGGTGCTGTTTTTACCCGACTGCCGAAGGAGGGTAATGTGTTTATCAGTCTATGTATGTATGTATGTTTACTTCTATGTGGCGTTCCCGAGACCAAACGCGTTGGCCGGTTTTGATGATACGTACGTCAATCGATTCGTCTTAACCCTGCGAGTGTCACTGGCTACATTAAAATTGGAAAAGAAAACATGGCGGATTATGGTCGCCATTTTGATGGTGACAAATTTTTTTTTCTTCCGAACCCATCGTATGGGGTATCAAGATAAAGGGTTTTAAGAGGCAATTTCAAAAATATATAACACATATATGTTTAAATGTACCTAGTTCGAAAATTCGAAAAATAACAATAAATAAAAAAAACCGACTGCTTAAAAAGCGTACTAAAAAGACGTAAACAAGAAAAAAGTCATGCTGTGCAGTCGGAGGATATATATTTGCGAGCTGGCTGACCAAAACCAGATGTATCCTCCGACTGCACAGCATGCTTTTTTCTTGTTTACGTCTTTTTAGTTCGCTTTTTAAGCAGTCGGTTTTTTTATTTATGGTTTTTTTTTGTATGAGATTTACTACTACAATCATTGTAGCCAAGTTCAGGGCGGCCAAGAAGTTTGGCGAGAACTAATCTTTTGCCAAATCTCATGTTAATAGGGATGTTTCCTGGATAGAAAAATGATTATTCTATTAAGTCCGTTAGTGAGATTATCAATTGATGTTACCTTTCGAAATTGATTATTAATCGATCTACTGGGGATCTTCTAGCATATTCCATTCACATATAGAGTTAGGCCATCGAGAGGCATGGGGAAGCGTATGCGGTCTCCCTCGATATCTCGAAGGCTTTTGATGGGATCTGGCACGAAAGCCTTATTGGTAAGCTTCCTTCATTCGGTCTGCCCGGTGGTCTGTGTGTGTTTGGATTGCAGACTGCCTAAGAGATCGTTCCATTGGTCCGACGAGCAGCCATCGATAACCACTTATCGATGGCTGCTCGTCGGACCAATTGGATATTAATAATAACCGGGGTACCTCAGGGGTCGGTACTCTCAGCAACATTATTCTTGCTGCACTGACCATTTGTTAGGCTTTGAAACTATTTGTTAATAAATTTAACGTTCAATTGAGTTAAATACGGAACGAAAAACTGGGCATTAGAGGCATTACTAACAGTTATTTGCATGTTTTAAAGGTTTTATTCAAAATGGACGAAGAGCTGGAATTCAAGCCTTTCAGTGATACATACAAGATGATAACGTTCGCGTTATGTGTCGGTACGATATACCCCAATCCCAAGACCGATAAATGGAGGCTAGCGAGCATACGTAAGAATATTTTCATTTGGCTTACTCTTGTAACATTCGATAATTACGAGGGCGGCACTGAAAATTTCGGGTATCAAGGAAGTGACACAACATTACTATTTAAAAATGTATTTATTGCTTTTCGAAGTATTCTCCGCGAAATTTGACACATTTTTCCATACGATGGAACCAATCATTGAAGCAACCATTCCATTCGGAAGTTGGGGTCTCCAAAATCGCCGTTTTGTAGGCGTCCACACCTTCTTCAGGTGATGAAAATCGCTGACCACACAATTTATTCTTTATTTTAGGGAAAGTATAGAAATCATTTGACCTTGATCATCACTGAGCTTGACACGTCCACGTTGAAATTCAGTAAACCAGCGATAAATTGTGGTTTTGGATGGGGTTTCATCACCAAATGCAGAAATCATCCGGTCAACACACTGTTTTTGTGTTAAACCACTTCGAAAGTCATAATAAATCATCGCTCTTGAATTTTCTCGAGTCAATTCCATTTTCTCAACGACTAAACAAGTTTGATAAAACCTTGTGACAAGAACGAGAAGCTTTTTTAAAATAAATAAATGGTATTCAATTTTTAAAACCAAGGAGTTTTCAATTAAAAAGATTTTAATATGACAGAAACAGTGGAAATATTCCATTCCCGATACTTCTAGTGCAGCCCTCGTAAAACTGGGCGTATAATAACCGGTAGGGAAAATCAAAGCTTCGCATTTTTAGCGCATTCCGGGCGGTAGGTTTTCTTCTACCAATTGTTTAATTACAATATCCTCAAAAATACCTCTACAATGTTTCATCTACAGAAGTGGTGGCCCCGACTTACTTGTCTTAGGTCATGGGTTCGAACAAAAGCATGCGCTTTCCTTTGTGTAAAATCATTTAATCACTGCTCTAAAAACGGTGAAGGAAAGATCGTTAGGTAACCGGCATTGCCTAGAATCGAAGACAAGTGACATCCACCAACCCGCACTGGGTCTGCGTGGTGGATTAAGGCCCAATCCATCTCACAGAGAGGAGGCCTGAGTCCCAGCAGTGGGCACAAAAAAAGGCTGATGATGATGACTTAATAATTAGGTACAACTTCTACTATGGGACCAACTCTGAAGCAGAACACGACACATGTATTCTCCGAAAGATTGCGCAGGGGCACCTTTAGTACACCCAAATTTAACCAGCTATGTTTTTGTCCCATGGGGGCGAGCTCCTATTACAAACTTTTCTCTCAAATCGTAAAAAATCAGTCATGCCCCACATTTTGTCGAGTTATTTCTCTTCACATTTTTGGTTCCGTCTCATATTAAAAGTTGTTTATAATGATGATACCAATTAAGACTTATTTTCAAGCTTTAGTTACTTCAATCAAATCTTGTGTACAAAGATCTTTTTTACAGCTAGGTGAGGCCAAATGAACGTAATATTTTGAGTTGGGAGTCGCGTAAAATGCGTCGCGGAATTTACGCTGCATTCGGTTTCATAATCAGTCTGTTTGTGCCACACGGCGGCGACGCAAAATGGGTTGTCTGCTGATTCACGCAAATAATATCAAACGATTTTTTTTTCTTTCCCTCATTAGTGGATTTACCGAGCTTCTCTTTCTCTTTCTAACATCTTCTAATGCTTCGTAAATGCACAATATTTTTAATGGATCCATTGCTCGATATAAGCATCCCGCACAGACGTAGAATAGCAACTGAAATTACGTCCATCCGACTGGCAGCCTAACCGAATTTCAGTTGACCGTAAATGCGGCGACTCATTTTTCGCGACTCACAAAATTACGTTCGTTTGACCTCACCCGTAAGGATCACTTGCGCCAAAAAACTTAACTAAGAGTTAGTTGCAAACACGAGGTTAAATTACAAATATATCATACATAACTGGCTGGGTTAGCTACTAACTCGGAAATGATAACGCAGAGTGGCGCAAGCGGATTTACTAATGAAATATATTCTCTTTTCAACAGCATTAATAATAACCACCATAGCGCCTCTTGCCATCATGATATTCCATGACATGTACTATTGTTTGATGAACAATGACATAGTGAACATCATCAGGCACAGCACTGTTGTGGGGCCGTTTCTTGGTGGATTCTTCAAGGTAAGCGTCGGAGTGAGTCGAGAGGTTTGAAAACCAATATGAAGCGGCTAGCTTCAAATTGGTTGGACTCTTGCACGGGAGTAACTTTAACGCGAAAGTCTTTTACATTGATACAGATGCCTCATCCCGTACAAAAAAACCGTGCATAACTAGCGTTTTTCGTCTGATTAAGCTAATTTATTTTCTAAGAACAACGATCGCGTTCGGTTCCGTTCCACGGATATAGATGGTGTTAGCAGCGACTTGCAAGTAAAAGGATTTACTCGGTTCGTGAATGATTTATAGTATTTCTTTGCATGATTTTACAGTTTCATTGTACCAAAATGTATTACAAAACAATTTTAAAATATCGAGTGGATGCCTCAGAAATTTGAAACCGCGCTATCTATTGGATTCAATTTTAAATGATCCATTCAAATAAACTTTGGAATACGAATTAAGAGTCTTATTTTTTTATGATCGTCTCTCATAATCATCATATCAGCCGAAAGACGTCCACTGCTGGACATAGGCCTCCCCCAAGTGTCGCCACATTGACCGGTCCCGTGCGTCCCGCATCCAGCGTATCCCCGCAACCTTCACCAGGTCATCGGTCCACCTGGTGGGAGGCCTTCCAACCTTTGACGTGTATCAAAAGGTCGTCGTCATCAACCAAGCTATATTTTTTTTGGACTTAGATACTAGTCTTTTTGCCAATCATTAATTGGAAGTAATTCATTTATTTCTACAACACTAAAATATTCTTACCTACCTGCAAGAGACATCTACACTTAGACATAAACTGTATTGTTAACTTATTTACTGCCATAAATACAATAATGATATTAGAACAATATAGTTACTGCTTCTCATTTAGCCGATAAAATATATAATGGCAACACTAAGCTGAAATTAACTAAAAATGAAACAACTTTTTATTTACTATGTTTTTTTATCAGTTTTGATGCAGCCCAATTATACTTTAAAAAACGTAGACAATTAATAGAATTTTTTTCGTATATAACACACTTTCAGACGCTCAAATTTAAGTCAGCTAGATTTTGCCTTTGTTCTTTGTTTTTAAATTGTTTGTGAAAAAGTGGCACGCTTGGTTTTCATACAGATAGAGGGACTTGCGTTATCTAGTTAGATTTATGTCTGTGGTCACAGACATGCCAGCGACAAGGCGAAGAAAAATTAACACCAATTTTCATTTCAGATGATCCTAATGTACCACAAGAGAGTCCAAGCAAAACAGATTCTAGACGAAATCGACCGGGACCATCGGCTCCTCAACGAATTCTCCGAGATGTACAAGGACATAGCTCGCGCCTCTATCAAGAACAGTCAAGTGTACAGCGAGATAGGCTGGGCCATCACAGTCTCAACTTGCGTCATGATCTTTCCTCTAATGGCTATTGTATTGAACATTTATAACTTCCTTTTCAAATCGGAGCCTGTGAAGTATATGATACATGATTTGGAGAAGCCGTTTGCTGATGATAGCGAAGAGAGATTCGATTCGCCTTGGTTTGAGGTACATTTTTGGATAGTATGATTTTGGTATTAATTAACCCCCGACGGAAAAAGAGGGGTGTTATAAGTTTGACGTGTTTGATCTGTGGCATCATAGCTCCTAAACGGATGAACCGATTTTGATATAGTTTTCTAGGGTTCCGTACCCAAAAGGTAAAAACGGGACCCTGTGACTCCACGATCCATCTGTCAGTCCGTCTGCCACCCGGCTGCATGTCATGAACCGTGATAGCTAGACAGTTGAAATTTTCACAGATGATGTATTTCTGTTGCCGCTATAACAACAAATACTAAAAAAAATGGGGCTCCCATACAAAAAACGTGTTTGATTGCCGTTTTTTTGTGTGCGAGTCCGACTCGCACTAGGTCAGCTTTTAATGTTCAAATATAGCCTCGAGCCCTTCAAATATTCAAATTCAAATCCATTTATTGCTCAACACAGTACATAAAAATACACTTCTAGATGTCAGGTGAATGCGCAGTCAACCGTGTTCCACCAATTTAGGCATGCAAAATTATAATTACAATAATATCTAAAATAATACACTTTTTTAAACGTATTCAATGTTATAAATTAAAAAATCTTATAAAACGTTATAAATTAAGAAATAGTATAAAATGTCATAAATTAAAAAATCGTTAAAAATGTCATAAATTAAGAAAAGGTATAAAATGTCATAAATTATAAATTAAAACGCATCCAATGTCAGAACTTAAAATCCTTACAATGTCAAAAATTAACACGTATCCAATATCATAAATTAACTTAAAATACTATACGAATGTCATTAATTAAAGAGATCAAATGTATGTTATGTCATAGATAAAATTTAAATGTTTACAATGCCAGTAATTAATATTACAACCTTAAAATGTAAACAACCTTAAAATATCATCAATTAAACCACCAATTGAACATTTCAGATAATGTTCTTGTACATGTTTTACTGCGCTATCTTGTACGTGATTAACTTCATCGGTTACGACGGTTTCTTCGGGTTGTCAATCAACCACGCTTGTCTGAAGATAGACCTGTACTGCAAGGCGTTGGAAGAAGCCATGGTCGCTCCTAAGGAGGAGGTGTGTGGGAGAGTCATTGCTGTGATTAAGGAGCAGTGTCGTTTGTTCAGGTATGAAGTAGTGCGCGATGGAATTGCATGAACTTATTCCGCCTAGCCCATTCCATCTTAGGACTAGAACGTGTCACAACCACAGACATAAATCTAACTAGATGACGCGATTATATGTACTGTGCGTGTCCAAAAACGAAGTAAAGTTACGATCAATGGTCGTAATCTGAGCTTTTCATTTAGCATTATCGGCACCGGAAATCCACCGAAATCTAGAAAAATGCCTTTTTTATGCCATATTGAGCTGTAAAGAATGTATAAAAAAGTTGGCTAAGACCCTGTGGTCTTATTGGTAAGAAAGAAAATTTAGTTCCAATAAATCTCACTAGATGTCGCGATATCCTGTTATTAAATGTGTGTAAAATTAATATTTTCTAGAATTGAACATAAACATTGTGAGTTTATTGTTTAATCAACTCTCTTAAGTACAAAATTGTCGTATTGGGCTCTTAATTCACATTTCAAAGATTATTTGAACGGATCATTTAAAATTGATGCCAATAGATGGCGCATTTTTTTTATTTCTGAGGTTTTCACTCGATTGTTAAAATTTGCATTGTAACACATTTTGGTGCAATAAAACTGTAAAAACGTGCAAAATATACTATAAAACGAACCTTCACTGTATTTAAAGAAAAAAATATTCACGAACCTAGTAAACCCTTTTACTTGCAAGTCGCTGCTAACACCATCTATCTATCACCGTGAAACAGAACCGAACGCGATCGATGTGCAAAAAAAATATCAGATTAATCAGACGAAAAACGCTAGTTACGTCAACACGGTTTCTTTGTTTGGGATGAGGCATCTGTATGCTAGTATTATATTATCTGTCGCCAAGGCATTGGAAATGTTTTCTTTCAATGATAAGTAAATTTGTTTTTAAATATTTGTGAAAAAATGGCACGCTTGGTTTTCATACAGATGGAGGGACTTGCGTTATCTAGTTAGATTTGTGTCTGTGGTCACAACTGATAGTTCCTTTCTAAGGCTTGATGTATCATATCAACGTCCGAGTTTAATCCTTCGTTATATTTTTCCCCCGACGGAATAGCGGGGGGTGGGGATAATTTTGACGTGTGTTTGTGTTTCTGTGTATTTGTGTCTGAATATGGCCTCGAAGCTCCTAAACGGATGAAGTGATTTTGATTTAGTTTTACTTTATAGATACTAGGTAGACTTTATCGAGAGTCTTCTTAGTTATGTTTGGTGAAAATCAGTCCCGCTGTTCAAAAGTTATTCGCATTTTACTCTTTTAAGCGGGGTATTTTCGCAAGATATCGTGTTATAATTACGAGTTTAGTTGGCTTGTCGATCGAAGCATATCTACTACTATATAAATCATGTATTTTAAAAGCATGAGTTAAAAAGCATCGGGGTTTATTTTTTATTTTTAATATACCTATACTCTTGTTAAATATTTTTATTTCTTTACAGATACGTTGATTTAATTCAAGACACTTTCAACATCTGGTTGGGGTTAATTTTCATAGCTACGATGATACAAATCTGTACTTGCTTGTATCATATTACTGAGGTATGTACATATATCATTGAAATACTACGCAGAATAATCATAAGTGAATCTATTGTATAATCATAATGAAAAAAAAAAACTGTACTGCTTAAGAAGTGAACTAAAAATACGTCAACAAGAAGAAAATCATGCTGAGCAGTCGGACGATAATTCGCGAGCTGGCTGACCAAAACCAGATGTATCCTCCGACTGCACAGCTTGATTTTCTTCTTTGTTTCGACTTTTTAGTTCGTGATGATTAAAGTTGTCAAAGGTAAAATAATTATCTAAAACATTATACTATTATAACCCCCGCTGGAAAAAGAGGGATGTTATAAGTTTGACGTGTTGCTGTGTATCTGTCTTGGCATCATAGCTCCTAAACGGATGAACCGATTATGATTTAGTTTTTTTTTTGTTCGAGAGGTGATTTTGTCGAGAGTGTTTTTAGCTATGTTTGAATACAAGTAAAATTTACAATTTAAAAAACCCCCGACGCATTTATCTTGCGAAAACACCCCGATTCAAACAGTAAAATGCCCATAACTTTTGAACGGCTGAACCGATTTTATTCAAACATAGCTAAGAACACTCTCGACAAAATTACCTTTCAAACAAAAAAAACTAAATCGAAATCGGTTCATCCGTTTAGGCGCTATGATGCCACAGACAGACACACAGATACACAGATACACAGCAACACACGTGAAACTTATAACACCCCTTCTTTTTCTGGCGGGGGTTAAAAATCATTTCAGCCGTTCAAAAGTTATGGGCGTTTTACTGTATGAATCAGGGTGTTTTCGCAAGATAAATGTGTCGGAGGTTTTTTAAATATTGACGTTTTACTTGTTGTTACCCTTATCGACGATAAACAAAAGTTTGACACGATGTTGATAAGATCTTTCTTTTGGCTTTCCATCTCAATTTGTGAAATTCCATATCAGACCTTATGCGTCTCAGGTCGAGAATTTAAGGTTACACTAGTCGAAATTTCTTCCATACAAACGTAGTCTGGCGATTGCTCTACTTACTTAAATTTGTCTCATCATTATAGCTGTATAATATAGCTAGCCCTGTATGGCAACAGAAAAGTAAACAAATACAATATTTGAAAGTTATGAGCGTCGAAAGTTCCATATTTCAACACTAATTTTAACGTATCTTTGGGCGGAAATAAATACCATAAGAAGAAGGAAAATTGCAAAACGGCCTCCATACAGAGAAAGATTAGTAATTCAAAAAATCTAATAATTTTATTATGAAAATATTAATATTATAAAGAGGAAAGATTTTTTTGTTTGTACCGAATATGCTCCGAAACTACTGGACCGATTTGAAAAATTCTTTCACCATTAGATAGCTACATTATTCCTGAGTGACATAGGCTATTTTTTTATCCCAATAACGGTTCCTGTGGGGTGGTCCACGGGAGCGAAACCGGGGGCAACAGCTAGTGAAAATATACATTTAGTAGTTTTTTCATGATATCTAGACTCCCAAAGGTCTGTTTATAAAATTTCGCGCGCTCGTTTTCGTCCTAAATCATCATCCATTTCGCTACAAACTTGCAAAAGTGCTAATTCGTACGAGAACTAGCTTCTTACTGCTCATCACAGCATCAAGCATCAATCTCTTTCGCACGTGTTGTCGGATGAGATAGCATGCATTTTAACCTCGCGCACAAAATAGTTCGTGCCGTCGCCTAGGGGAACCTTAATTCGGTAAATCATATGTTTTTTATTTCAGGGCTATGGCTTTGATTTACGCTACATGGTATTCGTAACCGGTGCAGTAATTCATATTTATTTGCCTTGTCGTTACGCTGCTAAACTGAAGGCTACGGTAAGTCAATAATTAATTCATACTAATATTATAAATTCGAAAGTAACTCTGTCTGTCTGTTACATTTTCACGCCTAAACCACTGAACGGATTTCAATTAAATTTGGCAAGGAGATAGATTGTATCCTGGGGAAGGATATAGGAAACAATTTGCAAAAAAAACAAATGCTATGATAGGGTAGGGTAGGTAGGTAGGGTATGTAGATAGGGAAGGTAGGTATATAGGACGGTAGGGTAGGATAGGTAGGTAGCCAGTTGATGGGGCAAAGCCGCGGGGGACAATTAGTTATGCTATAATTATTTTCTCTATTATCAACGCCAACTATCTGCTAATAGCTAGCGTACGACAATCCTCACTCTTTTTTGAGTTTTCCAAATGTGAGACTGGTGAGAGCAGCATCCTAATTGCGTTAGACTCCATTCCCTCTCCCTAAGGGTTGGACCTCATAACAGAGTATAACCAATAGGGATATTTCCTGGGTAGAAAAATAATAATTCTATTTAGTCCATCAGTGAGATTATCAAATAATATTGGACACGTTTTTTTTTGCTTTACCAAATCAATAAAAATAACATAGTTAAAGCGCATCAAAGTTCAGGAGTGGGGGCTTGTGACGTCACTAAGGCAGTATAAATTGTACTAGCGGCGTGACGTCACTAAGGCAGTATAAATTGTACTAGCGGCGTGACGTCACACGATAGTTCAAAGCGTTAGATCGTTGACACTTTATGTTTACTTGTCAAAAGAAAAAATGCGTGTAAATTATTTTTGATTAATCTACCTGACGGACAAAAAACAAATTTTCAGTTAACTATCCTATTGACCAATCACATGCGAGATGAAAGACGCGATATGGATTTTTGTCTCGCATATGATAGGTCAATTGTACATACTCATTCAAGGAGTCAAACCGTTTGCCTTGCCGAATTCACTTACTAAAATAGGCTGCGGGTCAAGTGAGTTTTTGGAGAGGCTGTAGACCTTGGGTTATTGTGATGTTTTTGCAGTAGACGTTTGTGATATGACAGGTGATATCTGACAGATGACAGTTGACATTTGACAGGCGATACATGACAAATCACACTTGATTTGATCGAAAGTATTTTTTTAATTTGTGATAAGCTCTTGACGACGAGAGCAGGTGGTTTTAAATATTTTAATTTGCCAATCGGTGGCGATATTGACAAAAGCAGTTGGAAGCCGGATGATTTCTTCTCCCATAACATTGCCTAGCTATGTGTGTTATTGACTGTTGACATTTGACAGCTGACATTTGACAGATGAAAGTTGACATTTGACAGCTGACATTTGAAAGATGAAAGTTGACATTTCACAGACAACTTTCGAGCGAATCGCGGTTTATTTTTATAAATATTTTTCGTTTTTCAGTCGGTGGAGACATCAAACCGCATCTACAGCAGTGGCTGGGAGTCGGTGGATGATCAGAGAGTCAGGGGGATGATATTGTTCATGGTGGCGCGAGCGCAGGCGCCTATCGCGATCACCGCCTTCAACATGCTAGCCTTCGATATGGAGCTGTTCACTTCCGTAAGTCATTGGAACAAGGTTCATAATCGCACGTTACGCTTCAAACACTTGCAGGATGTGAGCTGGAGCATTCAACATGCTTGCCTACGATATTGAACTGAGGCCATGGAAGGCACAAAACTGTCCACAACCCAGTATCTGTGTACACAAGACTATACTGGTTTTTAGACTTCGATCAGTGAATTATATTACAGACGTTGGACTCGTGTCTTATAGTCAGTATTACGACGGGACCGCTTTTTACAAGCTTTTATTTAACTTGCAATGTATGTATGTAAGTGTGTTCGTGTCAAATCTTGCAACTGAATTTTAAAGCAATTATCCTACACCGATTAAGATGAAATTTTGCATACACGTTTAGTTAGGATGATAATGCTTGGTTAGCTAAGTGACGTCATTCTAAATCCAATATGGCGGACGGCCCAAGATGGCGGACTAGTTATTTTTTGTGCATCGCCATGATATGGGTATCAAATGAAAGGCTTTTTTTATGAATAATAACGTATCCCTTGCCGAACTTTTCGAATTGCCGTATCATCTGATTTCAAAGTGCCCTTGCATTTTCGTTTTCATCTTCCGACAAAATAATAGTAGATTATGCACCGAGGGGCTAAAGTTGTGTCTTATGTCACGGGCGTCATATTGAATCTCGAGCGCAATGTAGGATTCGGGATTTAACTCACGAGCAAAGCGAGGGAGTTAATACAAGAATCCTGAATGCAGCGAGGGATTCAAGCTAGCCCAAGGCAAAGACACCTTTAGCCCAGAGGAGGATACTCTACTTTTTACACCTACTGTGAGAAAATAATAGCCATAGTACGAAAAACAAAATGAATTAACTAATGTTACAGCCAATTACTATTACGGTATTACGGCGCGGTACGGTATTTGTTATTATTAATGCCAGTTTTAATGTTATTCCATTCCTTTTAAAAAATGGCTCGTAGTTATCTAATTATTCTTACAATATTATGTCTTCGAAAACATGGCAACGATATGAAGAAGCAGTCGTTATGATTTTGTAGGAAATCGAGAATATCATCCACGTGTAGTAAGGGTATCGAGAATAGCTTTCCTCTTTCTGGCACCAAAGGGTGTTTGTTAGTACTATACTGCCAATTTAGCTGAGCATGTGAGATTCCAAATTCAAATCACATTATTGACCAGCGGGTCATAATGAAATCCAGTACAACATTATTGACCGGCTGTGCCCCCGGCCACTAATGACTCACTTTAGGTTAAGGTTGCTTGACATATAATTTGACATTTTCGAGCAGGTGGTGTGAAAACATCTTTATCGACCCTTATCGCTTTTATAATAAAACTATGAATATTGTTGTTTGTTTCAGATCCTGCAATCATCGTACTCAATGTTTACGCTTTTGAGATCTTAAATATTTTCAATAAGATATTATTTAATGTCAAATTCCAACACGCGCTTTACACTATTTTGTTAAAAATATCCAAAGTAATACTTTAATAACATTATAACCTTGTTTTATCTTTACACAATTAAATTGTTTCTCACACGTATAACATTTTGTTTTATTTACAGCAACACGCAAGTATCTTGCATATAGTGATATTCTTGTTGTGTGCAAATCAAACAAGTCAGCATAAAAATCTTTTTACAAAATATACCGACTTCAAAAGAAAAACACTAAGTCGGTGTCTTTGGTACCTCTTGTTTTAATCAATTTTCGACACCGACTGCCAAATCAAAAGTTATGTAGCAATTTTAGTATTCCAAAATACCCATAATAACTCAATTTACATAATCGTGCTGTTTGTCGCTAAGGTATACTTCATATCTTGAAAACTACTGGACCGATTTTGTTGAAACTTTCACTAATCCCTAAGTTGAGAGATACACAACAACAAGAATGATCACGACCCGATAATTAGTTTCAGAGAAGCGTGGACAAACATACATAAATACAAACTAACATACATAACATCACACACACACACATCATCAGCCTATTAATGTTCCCACTGCTGGGACACAGGCCTCCTCTCTGTAAGAAGGTATGGGCCGTAATCCACCACGCGGGCTCAGTGCGGGTTGGTGGATGTCACATGTCTTCGAAATTTTGGTTCTAGGACATGCCGGTTTCCTCACTGTGTTTTCCTTCACCATTTAAACAACATACATACAATTATGAAATTTGGAAAACGTGTTTAGAAGCCCATATAGAATAACATATGTGAATATTGTGCAGTTCCAACAATATTACATACATATGTGTCGAATTCATTACCTCCTTTTTTATTTTGAAGTCGTTAATAAAACTTATATCACTATAACTTACCGCAGCGTTAGTATGGTAGAAGAAATCATGCAGTATATCGAAGATGGAAGTCTCAGACAGGATCAGCTTCTGCAAGTTCTCGGGGTGGAAGTCATGTCCGTACATGTCCACTGCCGATAGGAAGATGGACTCCATCTGGTTGTGGCGGAGCTCGTAAGCTGGTTGGTGGGCTGCGATGAGGACCTGGGCAGAAGATGGTGATTTAGTACTTGCTGTCAAATCAATACATTTCAGGCCAAAGCTGACAAATCAATACATTTCAGAGCAAAATATTTGCTGTCAAATCAACATATGTCGGGCCAAAGGTTACGCTGTCAAATCTATACATTTCGGGCCTAAGTATTTGCTGTCAACTGGATTCATTTCAACTCAAAGTATTTACAGACAATCTACTAAATTTTAGGCCAGAGTTTGCTGTAAAATTAATATATTTTGGGAGTATTTGCTGTCAAAACAAAACGTTTCCGGACAACGTTTTTGCTATCAAATCAATACATTTCAGGCCAAAGTACTTGCTATAGAATTAATACATTCCGGCTCAAAATACTTGCTGTCAAAGCCATAAATGTCGGGCCCAAGTGCTTGTCTTCAACTCAATACTTTTCAGGGTAAATTATATGCTGTCAAATCAATACATTTCGGACTAAAGTATTTGCATTCAAATCAATAAATTTCGCCCCAAAGTACTTGCTGTCAAATCAATACATTTCGGGCCAAAGTACGTAAATGAGGGAAGAAGTATAGTTACCTGTCTCGCTCTCAAAGCTACCCGACTATGCTCGGCTCGGTGTAACGAGGTGAGCTCGTTGAGCGTAGTCGCTAGCTCGTCGGTGAGACCAGGCTCATTGGACCATAGGTGGTCAATGAGAAGTGTTACCTGTAAAAAAATAAATGGGTTTAGAAATGAAATAATAAAAGAATATTCTGAGACGGGAAAAGTTGTTCTACCGAAAACCAAACGGCATGATATAATTACCATATTTTGTAAATAAACGCAAAACAATACAATCAAACCTATTATACAATCAAAGCTATTATATAAAACAAAGCAATACAATCGAAACTATTTATCAATGGAACATAACATCACGCCAGTATCCACCAAAGCGTTGGACAGAGATACACCTACAGTACTCCCACTTTTCACCAGTTATGTTTAAGTCAGTAGTAGGGGGTGAGCCTATCGCCATCAACCGGACACTAATAAAGGCGTAGGTTGGGTAGGTAGGTAAGGCGTAGGTTGGGTAAGTAGTGTAGGTAGGTATGGGTAGTTAAGGCGTAGGTTGGGTAAGTAAGGTAGGTAGGGTAAGGCGTTACCGGACACTAATAAAGACTCCGGGCTACTAACCAAGAAATCTATACTAATAATACTAGCTGACCCCCGCGGCTTCACTGTTCGTCAACTGGCTACCTACCATAACTACCCTACCCTACAATAAAAAAACATAAACCATCTACTAAATAGTCCGAACAAAGCCTAAACATTTGGTTTGGATAGGTGAGCCCGTTCTTGAGTTATAAAATTACAACGGAAAGTGGCATTGATTTTTATATATATAGATTACAAAGAGGTAAAGTTTGTGAGGTTTGTAGGGGGTAATCGGAGCATCCGCCTCCAGCACCATATTTCACAATTGCATCTACCCTCTGTCTTTCCCTTGCTCGGATTGTCCACATCTCAGCTCCATAGAGGAAACTGGGGAAAATTAATACCATGGACAGCCAAACGCACAAATGTGTCTATCCTTTCCTTACTCGATATCAAGACCAGATTGTCTACATTATGCTTACAGCGTATATTGACCTATTTCGGTCTCTTAATGCGAAGGGGAGAAAAGTCTAGAAAAACTGGTCATCGTTGGCAATACCGAAGGGAAAAGAGCACGAGGCCGGTCGCCAACACGATGGTCTGACCAAGTGAAAGAAGGTACGTCCTCAAGCAAATTCCAGCAGGTGGTGATGGAAACTTTGGACCAGAACCGATGGAGGCAGATTGTCCGCATAAAGGGGTCCAGTAACCACGATCCTCAGTAATGAGGAACCAATTAAAGAAGTGAGGGGGTAATCTCTGGATCTACTGAACCGATTTCGAAAATTATGTTACCAGTAGAAAGCTACATTATCCCTGAGTGACATACGCTATAATTTATTTTCAATAAAAAATGAGATCCTTATAAAAATTGCAATAATGTAACCCAAAGTAGCTAAATCTTGCCTATAAAATTCATTCTTTGGCGTGCGCTGAGAAAACTATTGATGATACATAAAAATTATGTACTATATGATTAAAGTATTCATTATTACCTACAAAATAGTCTGCAAGAGAATATATCTAACTATCATAGTTAAGTGACAATATGTTTTATGTTCTAAATTTTAATTAAATCGCCGGTAGAAACAAAAGTTGGTTACATTCGTATGAAGAATTAATTCATATTAAAAAAATACCAACCAATTTGTTAAATCATTTAAATAAATAGTTTAACAAATTGGTAGGTAGGTAGGGTAGGTAGGGAAGGGTAGACAGGGTAGGTAGGGTAAGGTGGGTAGTGTAGGGTAGAAAGAGTAGTGTAGGTAAGGTATGGTAGGGTAGGTAGGGTAGGTAGGGTTGGTAGGGTAGGTAGGGTAGGTAGGGTAGGTAGGGTAGGTAGGGTAGGAAGGGGAGGTAGGGTAGGTAGGGTAGGTAGGGTAGGTAGGGTAGGTAGGGTAGGTAGGGTAGGTAGGGTAGGTAGGGTAGGTAGGGTAGGTAGGGTAGGTAGGGTAGGTAGGGTAGGTAGGGTAGGTAGGGTAGGTAGGGTAGGTAGGGTAGGTAGGGTAGGTAGGGTAGGTAGGGTAGGTAGGGTAGGTAGGGTAGGTAGGGTAGGTAGGGTAGGTAGGGTAGGTAGGGTAGGTAGGGTAGGTAGGGTAGGTAGGGTAGGTAGGGTAGGTAGGGTAGGTAGGGTAGGTAGGGTAGGTAGGGTAGGTAGGGTAGGTAGGGTAGGTAGGGTAGGTAGGGTAGGTAGGGTAGGTAGGGTAGGTAGGGTAGGTAGGGTAGGTAGGGTAGGTAGGGTAGGTAGGGTAGGTAGGGTAGGTAGGGTAGGTAGGGTAGGTAGGGTAGGTAGGGTAGGTAGGGTAGGTAGGGTAGGTAGGGTAGGTAGGGTAGGTAGGGTAGGTAGGGTAGGTAGGGTAGGTAGGGTAGGTAGGGTAGGTAGGGTAGGTAGGGTAGGTAGGGTAGGTAGGGTAGGTAGGGTAGGTAGGGTAGGTAGGGTAGGTAGGGTAGGTAGGGTAGGTAGGGTAGGTAGGGTAGGTAAGGTAGGTAGGGTAGGGTAGGTAAGGTAGGGTAGGGTAGGGTAGGTCAAAGTAGGTCGGTAGGTAGCCAGTTGACGAGAGCGAAGCCGCGGGGATCAGCTAGTAAATAAATAAACCTTATGCTCACCAGTTGCGCTTGCGAATGTAATCTATGGCGCCACATAAGAACAGAGACCTGACGTCACACAAGATACATCGTCACGCAAGCAAAGTTTTCGCCGCGATTTGAACCGAATCACAAACAACAATCCGACATAAACCGACTGGCCGTTGACCGGTCCAGACAAAACACCCTTCTGGTCGGAGAATCCTCATTTTTAGGGTTCTGTACCCAAAGGGTAAAAACGGAACCCTATTACTGAGACTCCGCGGTCCGTCTGTCTGTCTGTCTGTCTGTCTGTCACCAGGCTGTATCTCATGAACCGTGATAGCTAGACAGTTGAAATTTTCACAGATGATGTATTCCTGTTGCCGCTATAACAACAAATACTAAAAACAGAATAAAATAAATATTTAAGTGGGGCTCCCATACAACAAACGTGATTTTTTCGCCGTCTTTTTACGATAATGGTACGGAACCCTTCGTGCGCGAGTCTGACTCGCACTTGCCCGGTTTTTTTCAACAGAGGTTTGAACAAGGCAGTAATGAATGTTACCAAAACTTACCAACAAATTCTTCTTGGCCACTTGGTTGTGCGAGAATATAATGTTGGACACTTGCTGCATGTCATCCTTGTAGCGGTCGCGCAGAGCCACCACGCATTTGTCATATGAACCTGTATAGATAATACAATTATTATTTAAAAAAAAAAACATTACTTACAAAATACGTTAGTAGAACAATTACAAATACAGCAAGCAGGTTCTTTCATTTTTACTTTGTTGTATGAATAATTCCAACTAGTCTCTGATTTTTAATTTCGTAGACTCAACTGACGTTTGAGGGGTTGCCAATTTATTGTCACATAAAAATATTGCCGTGTCCTGAGTGATCGAAAATCGATGTAGATTGAAAATGGAACTACTACAGAGCAAAAACAAAATAAGAAACTAGCGGCTCTTGTATTTTATTTCATTTTATCGATCGCATTTATTTGATTGTTGATTTATTATTTATTACAATAATAGTTTATGTACTATGTGTATTAAGACTGTTATATATATAATTAAAAGAAATACTCTGGTCAGTAAAATTTAATTGAGGAATCATGTCACATCGATTCGATTTCGATGTATCACTTATGATTATACCCTCAACACAGTTCTCCGCGCTTGCAACATTAAAAAAAAATGCTATTGGCAGCCGTCAGTTTAGTCTACGAAATAAAAATCACAGTTTTTATGATTTCAGAGCAGAATTTATACACGTCAACTAGGTCCAATCAAACAATAGGTCTTACGATGGTAGTGACATCTAGCGGCTACAAGAAGAATTATGTAGAAATACTGTTGAATCCAAATCGTAGATGGCGCTAAATGAGTGACGTCATAGATTCCTAAATCACGCTGCGATTTTCGGCTTTTCTAGCTTGTTATTTACAATCACACAGATTCAAAAGCCTTTCAATATTTATATATTCTTTCATCATCACCCTTATAATGTGCCCACTGCTGGGACACAGGCATCCTCTCTATGAGAGTGGTAATGGTACATAATCCACCACGCGGACCCAGTGCAGGTTGGTGGATGTCACATGTCTTCGAATTTTGGTTCTAGGATATGCCGAATTCCTCATTTCCTTCACCGTTTTTAAGAGCAGTGGTGATAAAATAATTTACTAAAAGTGAAGCGCCTGCCTGGGTTCGAACTCACGACCTACGACACGTAAGTCAGAAACGTTGCCACTGGGCCGTGGGGTTAAGAACTGTCCAAAACGGCTCTTAGAATATTCTAACAGCAGTTTTGGACAGGTCTTGAGAAAGACCGGTTCGTGCCATCATGGCGAAAGGATTAGCCATCTGCGAGCAAGAAGATTAAGCATTTTCCAGGATGAATATATCTTTAGAAGTCTATTACTAAATGACTAACTCACCTAGTTGGAAGTGACTTTCCACTTGGTAGTACTGCTTCAGTAGATCGTGTACTGCTGCCTTCATTCTGCCTCGAATACCATTCCTGAAAAATATATGTGTCATTAACATAAGCTCAAAATAGTAGTTTTTCCATTTCCACTTTTATTTTATTTCAACTGTATGAGTGAAGATAAAATAATGTATGCAACGGCATATAATTAGGGATTAAAACACTCGCGTGCTAATATTATCAGATTCGGCTTCACCTCGTGTGATAAACCTACGCTCGTGTTTTAATAACCCCTATTATATGACCATTTCATAAACTACTATTACGCAACGCACGAGTGTTTTAATACCTAATTATATGCCGTTGCATACACTATTTTATCTTCATTCATAAATTTTAATTAAAATAAAAATGAAAACGGAAAAATATGTGTATGTATGGCGGGTAATTTAGATTCTCATTGTGCCTGACTGCGCAGCGCGCGCATCCATAGACTATGATACTATTTTTCTACATTAAGTCATTGAACCCATACGCGCCAATAAATTGAAAAGTAAAAGTGTGCTATAAAAATTATAAAGTTAGGTTAGGTTAGGTTAAAAGAGACTGGTTTCACCAAGCGCGTATTTTGCGTACGGAAAAAAAAAGAAAAAAAATATATATATAAAGTTATTTTATGATGCAGTTATTTGAAAATCGAAGGAAAATGTTGCACTGTACTTAAGTAAACACTACTCTAAAAAACTCAAACTAACTAATTAATTAACTAAACTTAAACTTAACTTTTAAAGTTTACTTAAGAAGTACTTAAATTTACTTTAAGTTTTTAGACTGACGTCAAAGTCTAGTGTGCCCATACACTTGTCATAGAAAACGGCGTTTTCGTAAAAGGGATGATATATTTGTTTAAAAAATATATTTAAAAATAACTAGAAACCCGAAATATTTTTTCGTACATATTTCCAATTCGTACTAATTGATGCAAGAGGTAACTCACCTATATCTTTGCACTAAAACGACGAGCGCTTGAGTACTCATGAAGAACACATCTCTGTCGGCCCTCTTCGCTAGTGAGGCTGCATGGCTGTAACAAATAAAATTATTCAATAAAAAAATGTTTTTTTAAAACAACTTTTTTCGTATTCTTCTCAGCAAACGCTTTCATTTGATACGCATATCATGAAGGAGCACAAAAAAGAACTAGTCCGCCATCTTGGGCCGTCCGCCATAACGAATTAAGAATGACGTCACTTAGCTAACCATGCACTGTCATCCAAATTAAACGTGTATGCAAAATTTCATCTTAATCTTCTTCTTAGCGTCGTTGACACGACAGTCGTTCAAATATGTAAGCCAAATCAGAGAAGCAACATAGACGCCATCACGTTCCCGACAAAACTCATATCGCGGTGTTGCTAGCAACAAAGAATAATGCAGCGTTGCTGGCAACATGCTAACGTGTCGTATTCTGACCACTATTTCGCCTGCTGGTAAGCGAATATGAGGTCGACGGTGAAGCACGCTTGCCTAGAACTAACCTATTCACTCTTGACTTGAAATCTACTTACTGTAGGACAGACCAATGGAGTAAAACCGCGGGTAAAAGCTAGTATGTTAGTGCACTTACTGGTCAATAACGCTGTCAATCTGTTTGCTAGCGAACACACTCGTGATATTCCTCTCGTATAGAGCCATATAGTTTTCGGACCTTCTTCTCTACAGCTTATTTTTACTGGTAGACAAAGATGTGCAACAGTGTTGCAGCAACATGTTGCTGTGTTTTGGTAAAGAAACTTTGCTGGCAATGTGACATGTTATAGTTTCGCTGGCAACAAGGAATGTTGCAGCGTTGCTAGTAACGAGGAATGTTGCGGTGTTGCTAGCCACAATAAATATCGATGTGGGGCTAGCAACAAAGAATGATGCAGCGTTGCTAGCAACATGGTAACGTTCCGTATTCTGACCACTATCTCGCCTGATGGTAAGCGAATATGAGGTCGACGGTGAAGTACGCTTGCCTAGAACTAACCTATTCACTCTTGACTTGAAAACTACTTACTGTAGGATAGACCGATGGAGTAAAACCGCGGGTACAAGCTAGTATGTTAGTACACTTACTGGTCAATAACGCTGTCAATCTGTTTGCTAGGGAACTGTGCGAACACACTCGTGATATTCCTCTCGTATAGAGCCATTAGTTTTCGGAACTTCTTCTCTACAGCTTTATTTTTACTGGTAGACAAAGATGTGCAACAGTGTTGCAGCAACATGTTGCTGTGTTTTGAGAAATTTTGCTGGCAATGTGGCATGTTATAGTTTCGCCGGCAACAAGGAATGTTGCAGCGTTGCTAGTAACGAGGAATGTTGCAGTGTTGCTAACCACAATAAATAACGCTGTGGGGCTAGCAACAAAGAATAATGCAGCGTTGCTAGCAACATACTAACGTACCGTATTCTGACCACTATATCACCAGCTGGGAAGCGAATATGAGGTCGACGGTGAAGCACGCTTGCCTAGAACTAACCTATTCACTCTTGACTAGTACCTATTCACTCTTGACTTAAATACTACGTACTGTAGGATAGACCGATGGAGTAAAGCCGCGGGATAAAACTAGTATGTTAGTACACTTACTGGTCAATAACGCTGTCAATCTGTTGGCTAGGGAACTGTGCGAACACACTCGTGATATTCCTCTCGTATAGAGCCATATAGTTTTCGGACCTTCTTCTCTACAGCTTATTTTTACTGGTAGACAAAGATGTGCAACAGTGTTGCAGCAACATGTTGCTGTTTTGGTAAAGAAACTTTGCTGGCAATGTGACATGTTATAGTTTCGCTGGCAACAAGGAATGTTGCAGCGTTGCTAGTAACGAGGAATGTTGCAGTGTTGCTAGCCACAATAAATATCGCTGTGCAACAAGCAACAAAGAATGATGCAGCGTTGCTAGCAACATGCTAACGTGCCGTATTCTGACCACTATATCACCTGATGGTAAGCGATGAAGTGGTCGACGGTGAAGCACGCTTGCCTAGAACCTAACCTATTCACTCCTGACTTTAAAACTACTTACTGCAGGAAAGACCGATGGAGTAAAGCCGCTGGTAAAAACTAGTATGTTAGTACACTTACTGGTCAATAACGCTGGCAATCTGTTGGCTAGGGAACTGTGCGAGTACACTCGTGATGTTCCTCTCGTATAGAGCCATCAGTTTTCGGACCTTCTTCTCTACTGCAATGGGAATACGGCCGGATGTTGATGATAGTACCTGGGGAGGATAAAAGATGTAATTAAAATTTGAGTACCTGCATTGATGTACTAAAAAGAGGAAGATACGGGACTGCTCACAGCGCTTGGTCCTACTAATCTAAGTGCATGCCCGTAGCGGGTACTCAGTCGCGCACACGGCACATTGTCGATCACACAGCTCATTAATTTCAGTGCTTTTATGTTTTTTTGCAATAAATACGCACCAAAATGACATCTTGTGTAGCTAAAAAGTGTTTAAATAATACCAGGAAGAAAAATAAGTCACACGGGATCACTGACCACTCGTGGTTAATTTATTGAAAATTACAATAATATTTAATGTTTGCTTCGCCATATTTGTGAGAGCGAGATAGATATTACAAACATGCGTGAGAGACACGATACGCACATATTGCAATGTCATTTCATTCATAATAGTAAACATTCGGCCAACATTCGGCGGCTAACGCGATATCGCTCGCACTACAGCGGCGTCTCCTATCTCTGTCCTTGTCTATCCGTAACTGTAGGGTTGGGACCTGTGATGACACTGAACACAGATGTGTGAGTTTCGGTACATGTAGTTGTGCGCCGAGCCCAGGTTTTCTGATCGCGATGTTAGTGCGTAACGCATCTTCCTATTTTAATAAATCAATGAGTACCTGGGCGATCGAGCTCGGCTCGGGTGAAAATAGAGAAACCCGCCCCCAAAAGGCCCTGCTAAAAAAAAACATGAAAATCGTTGGAGCCGTTTCCGAGATTCAGATATATACAAGAATAGCACGTTAATAGATTTGGATAAACTCAATTAAGCTTCCTAATCTTAATCTTGTCTTCCTACTCTTTTAGAGATTGTAAGGTTCTATCTGTTAGGCAACTTTATGTGCTTCATGTGGTTATGCGTAAACACAACTCCCTTAGGTATGATCCCAGCTCTCGAGATAGGCGCCAACGCTTTAGAATTTGCCCTACTCAAAGCTGTAGGACGACACTGGCCCGGAGACATCTTTACGGTATCGGAAATCATCTTTATAATAAAACCAACAAACATTGCTCCATTTATTCTACTGCTTTTCGGGAATGTAAGAGACGGGTATATGACTAAACAGAAAATCTCATTAAGTTGCCATTCCTATAATACACAACCTATACACGAATTCTCCCATTTACACAAACTCGCAGAATCACAACTCCACATTCAACACACTTACACACATGAAAAGGCTATGGTTTATTTTGTCTTGTCACTTCTTTAACTTCTGACCCTCTGATGTTTGATATACAACACAAGTGTGAGGATCCTGGTACCCATAACACAAGTTAAATCTTTCTTTGGGTGCCAGAATTCATGTACAAATACTACTGACATACATTGTTACTCGTTGATGTGAATTTGTTATTTATGCGTCATGTTGTTCATAAGTGTTTGATTGTAAAAATTTAGTTCCAATAAACAATTTATTTATTAATCTGAACCTCACAACAGTAACGTGTATGCGAAAGTTATGAGCGTAAAAGTTCCTTATTTCAACACAAATTTTAACGCATCTTTGGGCGGAAATAAATACCATAAGAAGAAGGAAAATTGCAAAACGGCCTCCATACAGGGATAGATTAGTAATACAATAATATAAATAATGTTATTTTATAAATATACATTTACTTTTTTTCTCATGATATCTAGACTCCCAAAGGTCTGTTTATAATATTTCGCACGCAGGTTTTCGTCCTAAATCATCATCCAATATTGAAATATTGAAATCAATACAAATTTGCAAAAGTGCTAATTCGTACGCGAACTAGCTTCTTACTGCTCATCACGGCATCTATTTCTTTCGCACGTGTTGTCGGATAAGATAGCATGCATTTTAACCCCGCGCACAAAATCGTTCGTGCCGTCGACTAGTTCAACCTTAACTAATCATATTACATCCTTTGGTGTTAATATTGTGAATATTATCTCTAGCTATTCTGATCCCTGATCACAATAGTTTGACGCACTAGTTACACCTTGCTAAATGGCTAATCTGTAAAACAAATGATCCACAAGAAACAATTTCAACACATTCAAGTGATAGTTAAAAGTAC
Source organism: Orthosia gothica (assembly GCA_949775005.1). Classification (NCBI taxonomy): domain Eukaryota; kingdom Metazoa; phylum Arthropoda; class Insecta; order Lepidoptera; family Noctuidae; genus Orthosia; species Orthosia gothica. The sequence goes on from OX459055.1 coordinate 17,532,433, forward strand.
TCCTTACCTCCTGCAGCTCCAACAGCGGTAACGATGGGTCTCGGAGACTCTGCATGAACTTCTCAACCACCTCGCGAAGACGAGGAGTGTTGTAGGGCTCCGGGAGGCAGTAACCTGGAAAAAAGATATAATGTAACTCAAGACTATTCATATCCTTGTAGAAGCAAGTTGATATTATTGCCACTTAAGCGAATATCAACTTTATGTATAGTAGTCACAGAGGATTTTTCTGTCTCTGAAGTTAGCTGCAAGACCCTGCGTAGTAGCTATTTTCGTGTCAATGTTGAAGGTGAAGATAGCATTGTATAACTGCCTCTTTCACTCGCTTACGTTTGTCGCATCGTCCTATCTCGCTTACTCTATGCAGTATACTCGATGACAAACTGTTTCTTGCGCAATGCTTCGCAGAGACACAAAGATCCGCTGTGACTACTGAGAATATAAATTAAGTTGATTTTATAATTTACATATTCGCGAGCTGGCTGACCAAAACCAGATGTATCCTCCGACTGCACAGCATGATTTTCTTCTTGTTTACGTCCTTTTAGTTCGCTTCTTAAGCAGTCGGGTTTTTTGAATTAACTTTATCAATTATAACTTTTTTTTTAAATTTCGTATTATTTTTGAAATCACCTCTTAAAACTCTTTATTTTGATACAATACACGATGGGCTTGGAAAAAGAAAAAATTAGGCCCTCACAATATGGCGCCATTTTTCTATTTTCCAATTTTAAGGCGGTACCCCGAGCAAAACGCCGGGCAAGCCGTTTTTTGTGCTGTTTTTAGGAGCTATCTCCTCTTTATTTAAAAAGAAATATCAATTAATAAAAATACATTAAAATTCTACATAATATTGATTCTAAAATGGTAGATTTAGTTTTTTTTTTAAATTTAGTATATATTTCACTAATCTTCTTCCGAAAAAACATAAAAATGCGAAATAATTATTGATATTATGCATCTCCTCGTAAAGTGTTCATTAATTATTTTTTGTACTAAGACTAATGGATAGACAATTTAATAACGAACATTTTTGTAGAATTATTTTTTTCAAATGACCCAAATTCGATTTTATAAAGATTTTATTCTAAAATCTGGGCGTATTCACTACTGTAATTCATGCGCCGCCAGTGCCGCTAGACCAATAGGAATGCTCATATCTCATGCCGACTTTTTTGTCAGGGTACCGTCTTAATGTAGCCTCGCAAGGTTAAGACGAATCGATTGACGTAAGAATCATCAAAATCGGCCAACGCGTTTGGTCTCTAGAACGCCACATAGGAACAAACATACATAGACTGATAAACTCATTACCTTCCTACAGCAGTCGGGCTGGCTGACCAAAATCTGGTGTATCCTCCGCCTGCACAGCATGATTTTTGCCTTGTTTACGACTTTTTAGTTCGCTTTTGTAGCAGTCGGGTTTTTTGATTTTTCGAATTAAGTTTTTTTATATATAACTTTTTAGTTAGTTTTTTTTTCGAATTAGATACATTTAAACATATAAGTGTTATATATTTTTGAAATCACCTCTTAAAAGCCTTTATTTTGATACCCCACACGATGGGTTTGGAAGAAAAAAAAAATTTGGGCCCCCACAATATGGCACCCAAAATCCGCCATTTTTCTATTGTCCAATTTTAATGTAGCCTATGACACTCGCAGGGTTAAGACGCATCGATTGACGTATGAATCATCAAAATCGGCCAACGCGTTTGGTCTCTAGAATGCCACATAGGAACAAACATACATACATAGACTGATAAACACATTACCCTCCTCCGGCAGTCGGGTAAAAATAGGTTATGGAGGTCCATTTAAATTTCAATGTTATTTTTCTTTCTTACCTTGTAGCGTATTCTCAAGAACAGCCCTCAGTTTCAAGTGCGAATGGTTCAGCTTCTCCGAAAGGTTCGGGTTCTCTTCGATGGGGAATTGTCCCTTGTATGGAGTGGCTGTTGTCACCAATGTCGGGTCGTCAAGTTCTAGAAGGGAAAAGAAGAAGATATTATTATGGAGTTTGGGAGAGAGAAAGAATAAAAAATTATAACAAAAAACCCGACTGCTTAAAAAGCCATCTGAAAAGACGTAAACAAGAAGAAAATCATGCTGTGCAGTCGGAGGATACATATGCGCGAGCTGGCTGACCGAAACCAGATGTATCCTCCGACTGCACAGCATGATTTTCTTCTTGTTTACGTCTTTTCAGTTGGCTTTTAAAGCAGTCGGGTTTCTTGTTATATTTTTTTTTTATTTTTTATTTACAACTTTTTAGTTATTTTTTTTTTAGAATTAGTTACATTTAAACATATAAGTATTTTATATTTTTGTAATCACCTCTTAAAACCCTTCATTTTGATACCCCACACAATAGGTTTGGAAGAAAAAAATATTTAGGCCCCCACAATATGGCGCCCAAAATCCGCCATTTTTCTATTTTGCAATTTTAATATAGCCAGTGACACTCACAGGGTTAAGACGAATCGATTGACGTAAGAATCATCAAAATCGGCCAACGCGTTTGGTCTCTAGAACACCATATAGGAATAAACATACATACATAAATAGACTGATAAACACACTACCCTCCTTCGGCAGTCGGGTAAAATGAATGAAAATAATTCTCGTCGTAGGATATGTGAAAATAATGCATTTTTTATGTGCTCTTCTACCAGAGAACGAAAGATGAAGTGTCTATTTGTCACCGAAAAGGACATATCTAATTCCTTTAAACAACGGCTTCAACGATTTTCATGAAATTAAGTATGCAGGGGGTTTTAGGGGCGATACATCGATCTAGGTTTAATTTTAGAAAACGTCGTTTTCTCTATTTTCAACCGAGCAGAGCTCGGACGCCCAGGTACTCTATACATAAATTCAGACGAATAAGGCATATAAAAACCAATTATTTATTTAAAAAATGATCCAATACTTGAGCTGTGGCATTGACTTTCGATCGTGAGATTGCACCTTAGCAGGCATGTAAAAAACCGGCCAAGTGCATGTCTGGCCACGCGCTGTTATAGGGTTCCTTACTTGCATAATAATGTGGACTAAGAAAAGGAATGCCCTGTTCTTAGTCCGCATTATTGTGCAACTGTTCAATGGAATTTGTACAAACTTTTTACTTTTCCAAGTACATTTTTAAGTTGGTCGTTGCGGACGGACAGACGGACATGGCGAAACTATTAGGGCTTCTTGTTGACTAAGGAACCCTAAAAACGGTGAAGAAAACATAGGAAACCGACATGTGACTGTCCAGTCCTTTTCGCCAGGAGGCCTTACTTCCCGCAGTGGCAACATTACCGGATGATAGTGCTGATTCAATGTCCCTATTGTTCACAAATGTTTTATCTATAGACCAGGGTAGAAGCCTTTAAAAATAATAAAAAGTGAAAAAAAAAAATAGTAGGTTGGGAAAGAAGATTAATATTACAAAAATTAAAGGAAAAATAATTTACGGGCGATCTGAGGTCGGGAAGGGGAAGGTGGTGAGTTTTTAAGGGTGAAAAAGGTTTATCTCGATTTCCGGCAAACCTACAAGTCCTATTGAAAAAAGTGAAATGACAAAGTTGTAGATAATAAAAAGATCTACTACTTTTGAATTGACACTTTTTCACATAACCTCAAAATGTATGTGGCAAATTCAAGAGATAAACCGTTTTCACCCTTAAAACCTGCCCCTTTCCCCTTCCCGACCTCAGATCGCCCGTAAATTATTTTTCCTTTAATTTCTGGTATATTCTCTTCCTTTTCCAATGAGTTTCATCCTACTATATTTTTTTTCTTTTCAAAAATTATCGACCCTGGTCTACTAGCAAAAAGTTCCAAACCAAAAATTCTGCGAACTTACCAAGCGTGCCAATCATAGCACCCATATCCAAAACGGCTCCGGAACGTAAGATCCAGGTCACCTTACCGGACTCAGGCGCTGCGAGTGTCATCACCATCTTCATTACCTGTTGAGAAGAACAAAAACTTCTTTTAAAACAAGCTGTTTTCCTATTCTTCTCAGCAAACCCTTTCATTTGATATCCATATCATGACAGTGCACAAAAAATAACTAGTACGCTATTTTGGGCCGTCCGCCATATTGGATTTAGAATGACGTCACTTAGCTAACTATGCATTGTCATCCAAACTAAACGCACTTACATACATACATTGCATGTTAAATAAAAGCTTGTAAAAATTAGTTAATATATTGACAAAAAAAATACAGAACATGCGGGCATCTGCTGCATGGGGAGAGCAGTGGTGGACCAGTGGTAACGGCCGCGACTAAGAAGTTGTAGGTCGTGGGTTAGTACCCAGGCAGGCGCTTTACTTTGTGTAAATTATTCCATCACCACTGCTCTCAAACCGGTGAAGGTAAACATCGTGAGGAAACTGGCATGTATTAGAACCAACAATTCGAAGAAATGTGACATCCACGAACCCGCACTGGGCCCTCGTGGTGGATTACGGCCCATTCCCTCTCACAGAGAGGAGGCCTGCACGGACAACGGACCAAATGCGCGTCTATGTGCGGAAAAGGGGTCATCCTGCTGCATGGGAGAACCATAGGACTGGTCGATGTGACGAAACTTGGGGGAGGCCTATGTTCAGCAGCGGACGCCTTTGGGCTAAAATTATGATGATGATGAAACTGCTGTTTCCTATATTTTGTCGAGTTATATGAAGTGAAATACTCGTATACTGTACAGCAATTTTGCAGCAGAGAATGCGAAAACTCCATCAGCTTCAGAAACCAACAAAATGTTGGCTAATAAAATAGGTAATGCCTTTTCAGTGTCTGCGCCATTCCAAACCTAAGGTCAATCCACCACTATTCATTAACGGACTCACTTCCCTCGCTTGGCTCGTGCATTTGTAGGCAAAGCTCGTTTAACTCGTAAGTAGCTCGCTTCCATAGCTTGAATTTTGAGAAGGCTAGCTTTTGAAATCCCGAAACGGCAGTGAGTCAGTAGCTTGTTAAACCAAGATTGAGATGCGAAGACGAAGCGAGCCCACTCTCAACTATAGTGACCGCTGTGATCTTATTCACGAGCCGAGAGAGCGAAGCGAGCCTTTCCGCAACAAAGCGATCGCTGTGAATACATTTTAAGAGTCGGGCGAACTAAATGAGCCAATTCTCAATAAAGGGGCAGCTTCGATCTTACTTACGAGGTAAGTGAGCGAAGTAAGCCTTTATTCAAAGCTAAGGAAACTGTCCCTTATCCACATGTCCGCCATCCTCCACAAGCGTGTTGGTCAGTTTCCCGGACGAGGGTGCGCGCAACTCGGACGAGGCCTTCTCCTTCTCGAACACTCCGCCACGTTAGGTGGCCAATCACTATCCACCAAGTCCCAGAGTGGCCCATCATGGTCCAACATGGACCATCATGGACCTCCATGGCCCATCGCAACTCACAATTGGCCAAAGAAGACCAGCATGTTCCATCATGGACCACTATGACCCAGCATGGCCTGACCCAAAATAGACCAACATGGCCCATGATTTATTAGGTACTGGTCACAAACCTCAATCTCAGCGTAGGGCTGTCCCTTGTCCACATGTCCGCCATCCTCCACAAGCGTGTTGGTCAGTTTCCCGGCCGTGGATGCGCGCAACTCGGACGAGGCCTTCTCCTTCTCGAACACTCCACCACGTTAGGTGGCCAATCACTATCCGCCAAGTCCCAGACTGGCCCATCATGGTCCAACATGGACCATCATGGACCTCCATGGCCCATCGCAACCCACAATTGGCCAAAGTAGACCAGCATGGCCCATCATGGACTACCATGGCCCAGCATGGCCTGACCCAAAATAGACCAACATGGCCCATGATTTATTAGGTACTGGTCACAAACCTCAATCTCAGCGTAGGGCTGTCCCTTGTCCACATGTCCGCCATCCTCCACAAGCGTGTTGGTCAGTTTCCCGGCCGTGGATGCGCGCAACTCGGACGAGGCCTTCTCCTTCTCGAACACTCCACCACGTTAGGTGGCCAATCACTATCCGCCAAGTCCCAGACTGGCCCATCATGGTCCAACATGGACCATCATGGACCTCCATGGCCCATCGCAACCCACAATTGGCCAAAGTAGACCAGCATGGCCCATCATGGACTACCATGGCCCAGCATGGCCTGACCCAAAATAGACCAACATGGCCCATGATTTATTAGGTACTGGTCACAAACCTCAATCTCAGCGTAGGGCTGTCCCTTGTCCACATGTCCGCCATCCTCCACAAGCGTGTTGGTCAGTTTCCCGGCCGTGGATGCGCGCAACTCGGACGAGGCCTTCTCCTTCTCGAACACTCCGCCACGTTAGGTGGCCAATCACTATCCACCAAGTCCCAGACTGGCCCATCATGGTCCAACATGGACCATCATGGACCCCATGGCCCATCGCAACTCACAATGGGCCCAAAATAAACCAGCATGGCCCATCATGGACTACCATGGCCCAGCATGGCCTGACCCAAAATAGACCAACATGGTCCATGATTTATTAGCTACTAGTCACAAACCTCAATCTCAGCGTAGGGCTGTCCCTTGTCCACATGGCCGCCATCTTCCACGAGCGTGTTGATCAGTTTCCCGGCAGAGGGCGCACGTAACTTGGAGGGGTCCTTCTCCTTATCGAACACCACGGTCTGGTTGCCTATGACGATCCTGTACTTGTCCACTTCGTCTCGGAGGTATGTCGTGAACGAGGCGCCGTCGATTGAGAGGAGCATTCCTGGGGAAAAAAAAAATATTTTTTATACATATAGGTAGGTAGTGTGTGCCGCACGGGTCGATCATCAAGGTTAAGCAACGATTGATGAGGTCGGTCCGTGGATGGGTGACCATTTCAACATTCGAGATTCCTCCGTGCCTCGGAAAGCACGTTAAGCGGTTGGTCCCGGCTGTCATTTGAAGATTTTTGACTGGTAGTCAGAAGCCTGAGATCTGACACCAGTCTTACCAAGAGGTATCGTGTTTTCCAGTTACTGGGTTGTGGAGGTCAGATAGGCAGTCGCTCTATGTAAATAAATGGTACTCAGCTGAATTCGGTAAGACTGGATGCCAACCCCAACAATAATTGGGAAAAAAGGCTAGGCAAATGATGAGGTAGGTAGTGTTCTCTAAGTTTAGTCACGGTAATATTAACAGTATTGTGACTCGGCCCTATCCTTGAAATAAGTGCCTACAAGCGCGCGTCACGTAAACACGCGTTAGGGCTGCCCGCCTCTACCTACTTCAGTTTCTTTCTTGTTTCATCAGCATATCCACTTACTTTTGCATTTATTAATCCAGGTATTTTACTCGGTGGAAAATGCAAAATTCCGACCTATTAAAAAAAGAACCAAATTACGTACTAGTAGGTTAAGTATATAATATTTTTTATAGACTTGACTTTCGGAGATTCCAGTTAATTTAAAAATGTTATCTGTGGGTGCATTATAGAAGAATTCAGGCAACCAAAAACATCACAATATCTATACTAATCTATAATATAAAAATGAATCGCAAAATGTGTTGGTAAGCGCATAACTCAACAACGCCTGGACCAATTTGGACAATTCTTTTTTTTAAATGTTCGTTGAAGTTCAAAGATGGTTTTTACGTATTTATATTTATTTTTTTGTTGGTTAGTGTAGCGTAGGGTAGGGTTTTTTTTTTTTTTTTATTCTTCATGCGTAGGGTAGGGTAGGGTAGGGTAGTGTAGGGTAGTGTAGGGTAGGGTAGTGTAGGGTAGGGTAGTGTAGGGTAGTGTAGTGTAGGGTAGTGTAGTGTAGGGTAGTGTAGGGTAGGGTTGTGTAGGATATGGTAGGGTAGTGTAGGGTAGGGTAGTGTAGTGTAGGGTAGGGTAGGTAGTGTAAGGTAGGGTAGATAATTGTTTGGTGTTTTTATGGCAAAACAAAGTTTGCCGGGTCAGCTAGTATTATAATAAAGAGGTAAAGTTTGTGACGTTGTAAGGGTTAATCTCTGGATCTACTGAACCGATTTTGAAAAATCTTTCACCAGTAGAATGCTGCATTATTCCTAAGTGTCATAGACTATAATATATTTTCAAATAAATTAGAAATCCTTATGAAAATTGCAATAATGTAACCCAAGGTAGCAAAATGTGCACCTTTATCTCCTTGAAGCTGCCGTTCATCGCGAGGAACTACTGGTCTACGATGACCCAATGTCTATTCAAAATATTGCGGAGAAGCACATGGTGGACAATTATAGTCCTTGAAAGACCATGGTGTCTTTCATTGAGACATGCTGGTCCATGATGGACTATGCTTGATGGGCCAAGTTGGTCCACGATGGCCCATTTTTTTTTCTAGGTAATGTTTTGAGGCCTTTGCCCCGCAGTGGGACCAAATAGGCAGGAAGGACCAAGTAATACTCACCACTATCAGTAAGCTTGTGCACCTCCATCTCCTTGAAGCTGCCGTTCATCGCGAGGAAGTAGGAGGTTGGTCCTGACTTGGTAGCTGACACCTTGTACTTTGAACCACTGTGGATCAGTTCAACTTCTACGCAGTTTGAGAGGGCGCTGGAACCCTGGATTTGACCCCTGAGGACAAAGATTTGAAAATGTTAGCATAAGACATAAGTTTTTACGACCAGTAATCGTCAGTAATGCAAAAAAAAACTTTTACAGTAAAGTCAAAAATAGAACCTCATCCTTTTTGAAAGTCGATTAATAAAAATCTTGTCTAGGCAAGCAGTCTTTTTGCTAAAATACGACAATGATGAAGCTCGTGGCTAAATAATAACAGATGCACAGGGCGATATTCCAGGTTAAGCAACACCTGACGAGGTCGATCAATGGATGGGTGACCATCTTTATTTAGCTCGACTCCTGCGTGCCTCGGTAAGCACATAAAGCTGTTAGGCCCAGCAATCATTTGTAGATCACAGAAACAAGAAATCTGACACCAGCCTTGCAAAAGGATATCTTGTTACCCAGTTACTGGGTTGTAGAGGTCAGATATAGAGCGTGTGTCATGTTCTCTCTAATGTCTCTCCAAACGTGGCACATGTATTGGATCATTCGGTTCTCTTCGTGATAGTTGAGCTGAGTGGTGCCAATCCATGCGGCATATTCGTGAACGGGCGCCATCAGTTGGGATTGGTCATAACTTTACTGCTTCGGCCTGCTTTTAATTACGTACTTATTTTATTTTTGAATTGTCTGTTTAACTCTAGACGCTTTTACGTGCACGTCTTTTTACATCGCTTTCACATAATAATATGTATTTTTCCAACAAGAATGATGTAACCAAATAATTGTAATTAAAACTGATGGAAAAGAGTGTCCGTGGAGTTTTTTGCACATTCTTCTCCATAGAGACTTACTGACGCTTGCGAATGTACAACTAGTAGATAGTAGTTTAGTTAGACAATTCAAAAGTACCTATATAAGGTATAGTTGAATTAAAATAGTACATTTCGTGTCGAGCATAAAAAGTCGAGATTTTAACACGAGCGATGTAGCCAATTTCGAAAACTACATAAATTTGTTTTTTTTTTAGTTTTGAAAGAAAAGCCTTTTTATGTGAGACACGAACGATTCTTTCTCCACTACCTGATGAGCTTACTTAATAAAAATGCAAATAATTTCCAACAACAATTTATTAGAAATGTTCAGACCAAAAACCACAGACTATATACACACAATCAACGCGCGCTTTTTCGAGAGGTAACAGGTTCAGTATCATTCTGCCAGTTACATAATGATCCATACAAAAGTCATTTCGTAACTGTTATTATGTAATTTTGTTTTTTTTTTAATTTTTATTTTATAATCTTGTGTGTAAATTTTCATATTTCGAAACGAATTTCTTAGGCAATGTGTTACATAATAGACAAGGTAGTGGAAAAATATATTGATTTTGATTTCAACAGTCGCTCCCTGCAAAATACCGACACTTTAATAGTTGGGAAAACGCGAAGCAGATTCATTAACGGTAGAAGGGTGATGAAGACTCAGACTTACTTCTCAAGCGCACTCTTGAACTCTTGGAAGTTGGCAGTGATGTAAGCGTCAGCTATGAGGATGGACCCACAGATCACACCCAACATGATGTCTGGCTTCTCTGATTGCATCTGTAAATAAAATAGTACTTGTAAAATATAATCCATTCCTCTTTTTTATTAAATCTTCTCCAGGGTCTCTAGATGGGTTCTAAGTCTACTTCAACAAATATACTACTAGGTCTTGTTTAAGTATTCGTCTATTTGGTCTACTCGGTCTACTCCGTGTATTGGTCTACTCGATCTACTTCGTCTATTGGTCTACTGCTGCAGTATGGCGGTTTACTGGTCTACTCAATCTATTGGTCTAAAAGTATAGTTAAGACTACTGCATCCAACGTGGCGGTATCGAAATCATTGTTTTGGAAGACGCCTGTTTTCAGAAAAATAATCGGGTACTCTAGTTCGGCAGTCACCAAGGATGCTTAACTCTAGGACTTCTAGGTCTCTCAACAAGTATACTACTAGATGTACTACTTTTCTAAGACTACTAACAGTATCCGTCTATTTAGTATACTCAGTATATTGGTCTACTACCCCATGTAGTCTTCTGGTAACTTTAATGGTCAATCGGTCTACTCAGTCTTCTTGGTCTACTGTTCAGTCTACTCACCCTCTCAGCAATAAGACTACTAACAGTATCCGTCTATTTAGTCTACTCAGTATATTGGTCTACTAGGTCTACTACCCCATGTAGTCTTCTGGTAACTTTAATGGTCAATCGGTCTACTCAGTCTTCTTGGTCTACTGTTCAGTCTACTCACCCTCTCAGCAATAAGCGCGTCCAACCAGGCGGTATCAATATCGTTGTTCTGGAACGCAGCAGTCTCTAACAAAGTGATCAGGTACTCCACAGTAGTTCTGAAGTCACCACGGATGCTCAGCTCTTTGAGAGCTATGACCAGGTTTCTGTGGAAAGGATTTTTAACTTCATTAAAGTTTTCGTTTCTTACTGAGAACAAAGACTTTGTAGGCTCATCTTGCCAGCAGTTTGATGATCACTCGAAATGGCTGGCCACTTCACAAAATGGTCAGTTAAAAAACGACATTCGGAAGTTAATAATTTCTAAGTTTGGTAAAAAGTATACCAATATACCAATCTGGGGTTGTCAAATGCGAACCCAGAAAAAAACAGAATACAAAAAACATCTAACCGACTTCCAAAACAAAATATTACAAAGTGACTTTTTGAAATCGGTCCAGGCGTCTTTGAGTAATCGGGTAACATACATAAAAAAAAAATCCGACGAATTGAGAACCTCCTCCTTTTTTTGAAGTCGGTTAAAAATCAAACTCTTTGTCTCACCACATTCCGTCAGCATAGGTACCACAGCCATTCGATTTCATCCCGAAACTACTAATTGTGATTTTGTAATGTTCGTTTATGGAGAGTGCTGTACTTAATGTTGCGAAATTCTCATTAATAATAAATTATTTATCCATACATTTTTATTCATTCTATAACTATTTTGTAGCAGTTTCCCTCAACGAAACTTTCCAATTGCTGTGAATAGCTACTCAGGTTCTTCATGCACCACAGCTAGAAAACCAATCACATCACCAAAATCAAGGGGTCTTCATATCCAGTAAACTCACTCTCTAGCTTGCTCCCTAGTCTCTCCCCAAGAGAAACAATGTCCGAACTGCGAGTCAGCGAACTCGTGGAGTCCGCCCGAAGCTGCCACGCTGAAATAGCCCCAAACGTTCTTTGAGGACCGGAAGTTCAGCTCCTGGACCGTACCGGAGGATGGCTTGAAGCCTGGAGACAAGGCAGAGAAATATTAATAATATTAACTTAATATAATAAATGCGAATTTGAGTTTCTTTGTTATGCTTTCACACCTAAACCGCTGAACTAATTTTGATGAAGAGAAAGATAAGACCTTCAAAAAGGATACTTTTTATCCCGGGATTATATTCTGTCATGATTTTTTTACTTTAGTAAGGCAGCAACGGCTAGATTAAAGAAACTGTCAACCTTGTCAAGCACAAAATGACAATAATAACAGTCGGTACATCTTATAATAGTGTCAATTAACACTCCATAACGGACGGAACTCATTTCACAGCATTAAAATAATGACATCCTCTGGTATCTGAAGATATCCAAATGTTACATCCAAGATCGTTTGAGATTTTCATACTGCCCTATGATAGGGTTCTTAGAAGTGGTCTTAGCAGTTAGAAGTGTACTGACCGAGGCGCAGAAAGTACCAAACGATTAAAAGTCAAATGGACTACGAACACAATAAGAACATCGTCTACATATGCCAATTATGCCTGTGTCTGTAACATCTAACCTGATGTATTTATCATGTACTATCTTCATTTCTCCCTTCTTTACTTCATCAGGCTTTTCGGAAGTGATCCTAGAGGTAAAAATTCTATGGTCTACTAAAATTGCCCAAAAACTACCAATATTCTTAAGTTAAACGGATGACAGATACAGTGAGGACGTCATCTACATATAAAAAAATCTTATTCTGTTGTTACATCAACCTTAATAGTTTCTACCATCTACTGTCTTCATTCCTCCCTTCTTACCTTCATCAGGGTTCTCAGAAGTGATCCTAGCAGCGATGACGTGTCCCCAGGGTGAGGGTCGCTGCTTGGGCTCGTCGAACTCTATCTGAGAGAGACCCCACGGCGACTCGCCGTACAGGAGACGGATGTCTTTCACGTGGTACAGCGGCAGACCCATGGCGATCTGTGAAGAGAAAAAGATGAATTAACATTTAAAAACTTGAAATAGCATTAAGCGCCCGTCTTCCAACGCTGTCGGTCTACTTGTCTACTTGGTTTATTAGCCTACGTCGTCTATTGCATACCTGTTCTATTGGCCTACCTGTTCTATTAGTCAATCCAGTCTTTTGAACTAGTGTGTATAAGTATACTACTTGCTCTATTGGTTTACTTAATCAGTTGGTCTATTGTTCTATTTGGTCCACTGGCCTAATTAGTCAGTTGCGTCTTCTTGGTATTTTTGTCTATTCGGTCTAATTAGCCTATTGGTCTACTCAATCTTCTCGGTCTACTATTATCGGCCTATTTGGTCCACTGGTGTAATTAGTATGTGGTACTTGTTATTTTTGTCTTATTGGTATATTAGTCTGCCCAGTCTGTTAATCTACTCGGTCTTTCGGTCTACTTAATCATTGGTCTATTCAGTATTCTCGATAATTTAGTCTACTCGGTCTTCTATAGTCTACAAACCTGCAGCTGTGCGGCGGGCAGATTGACATCGGCCACCATCTCAGTACAAGGATGTTCCACTTGGAGACGAGGGTTCAGCTCCAAGAAGTAGTAAGCGCCTGTCGCCGGCTCGTATAGGTACTCTACTGTACCGGCACTGACGTAGCCCACCATTTTCGCTAAGCGCACTGCGGCCTGGAAAAAAAAAATGAATAGGTAAAAAGCTGAGGAAGGTCTTTGTCCAGCAGTGGGACGCCAAGTATTGAAAAAAAAAATCTAATAGTCAATAGTCTTTTTTTTTTTTTTTGGGACAATCCCACCGTACTATTCCCAAACCACTGCAACTCCTGAAAGCCAGAATCAACAGTGGCGACCGCCAGAAAAGCGCCGAGGCAATGAAGCTCGACGAAGTCCCGGAGAATGAATTTACCTGTCTTGGATCCCGCAACGAAATTAATCAGAAAAGAATAACGGAGGATTAGTAAAAATGTAAATTTCCACTTCCCTCCATATCAAGCAGGAGACAGAACAAACAAGGCCAATAGGCACAAAGGGTCATATACAACTGGGATAAGCCCAGTTGCCTAGCACCACGGATAAAAAATTAGCATGAATACATATTAATGGGTCCTAACATTGTGAGCTGTTATATTTGGATCCAATAATAGGTATGGCAAAAACGCTTGAACGCACGGCAATTTGTTCTAGTTTCCACAAGGTCCGTATAGTAAACAACTCCTGATGCAGCCTGTACATTATTCAACATAATATTACGTTCATTCTGCCAAAGAATACACTCCCATAAGATATGATGTGCAGATTGTACATATTCGCAGTCAGATGTAGAACACTGACATAAAGGCGAGGCAACGAGCTTGAAAGAAAATAATTTACTTTTAAAGTTACCATGTCCCGTGAGAAATTGGGCAACACAGTGATCCACTTCCAGCCACGTGCTGGCCAGCCGCACGCGAACGGATGGAAAGAATTGGTGGAGGTGTCGGCCCTTGATAGAATTATCCCACTTACATTGCCATTCGGATAAAAGTTCCTCCCAGACGTCAATAGGTGGTTTAAATAATCTAGAGATTTTCTCACGGTCACTCCGCGTTAAAAAGTTCGCGTCCGCGGTCTCTCGTGCGGAATAAAACATTGCAGCACGTCGCTGCACTTCAAGGTCGACCGGAAGTACACCAGCAAGTATCGGTAAGGCCTCAGTACTAACCGTCCTGTATGCTTTGCATAAGAATATCAAAGCCAAACGCTGACTTTGAAGTAATTCAATACAGACATAGTCAATAGTCTATTTCGTAAGTCGATTTTACAATTTCTGAGATCACAGGATGGTCAGATTTACAAACAACGGGAAAATACGACACATAACAAAACCCCCCAAAATTTAAGACGACGACTAACGCCAACGACCTTAAGGTTAAACTAGTCGACGGCACGAACTATTTTGTGCGCGGGGTTAAAATGCATGCTATCTTATCCGACAACACGTGCGAAAGAAATAGATGCTGTGATGAGCAGTAAGAAGCTTGTTCGCGTATGAATTAGCACTTCTGCAAATTTGTATCGAAATGGATGATGATTTAGGACGAAAACGAGCGCGCGAAATTTTATAAATAGACTTAGGGGAGTCTAGATATCATGAAGAAACAACTGAATGTATATTTATAAAATAACATTATTTGCATTGTTGAATTACTAATATATCCCTGTATGGAGGCCGTTTTGCAATTTTCGTTCTTCTTATGGTATTTATTTCCGTCCAAAGATGCGTTAAAATTAGTGTTGAAATATGGTACTTTCGACGCTCATAACTTTCAAATATATATTTTTTTTACTTTTTTGTTTCCATACAGGACTAGATAATGATGAGACAAATTGATATATTTTTTTATTTTGAACGTACATCGTCAAACAGTGGAGTAATCTCTAGACTACGTTTGTATGGAAGAATTTTCAACTAGTGTAACCTTAAGAAAACAAAACGCGCACTCGTTTATAAAAAACTGGGCCTCAAAAGTCTACTCTAGTTTGTCTATATCACACAGATACATACCTTCTCCATCTCAATGAACACTTCTGGCTTGGAAATAGCCGCGGGGGCTTCTTCAATAATCTTCTGATGACGACGCTGAATGGAACAGTCACGACCGAACAGAGAGATCGCGTTACCTGAAATAATAATAAGAAGATTTTCTTAAATGATAAAACTAATTTCGTACGATCAGAAACAATACCTATTATTTATAAACTCACCATACTGATCAGCAATGAGCTGGACCTCCAAATGCCGGGCAGATCTGGCCAGCTTCATCACGAATATAGGAGAACCGGGCACTTCAGCTTGCACCTAGAATTAAAAATAGAACCATGTGTTTCCTTTCGGTGTTTCTTCTCCCAGTATTCAGCTAGGAAATCTCAAACTTATCTTGTTTAATTATTAGTACCCGGGCGACCGAGCTCTGCTCTGGTGAAAATTGAGAAAACGACGTTTTCTATAAATTAAACCTAGCTAGATCGATTTATCGCCCCGAAACTAAAATTTCGTGAAAATCGTTGAAGCCGTATCTGAGATTCCGATTATATATACAAGAATTGCTTGTTTAAGGGTAGAGAAAACGACGTTTTCTAAAAATTAAACCTAGCTAGATCGATTTATCGCCCCGAAACTAAAATTTCATGAAAATCGTTGAAGCCGTATCTGAGATTCCGATTATATATACAAGAATTGCTTGTTTAAAGGTAGAGAAAACGACGTTTTCTAAAAATTAAACCTAGCTAGATCGATATATCGCCCCGAAACTAAAATTTCATTGAGAATCGTTGAAGCCGTTTCTGAGATTCCGATTATATATACAAGAATTGCTTGTTTAAAGGTAGAAAAAACGACGTTTTCTAAAAATTAAACCTAGCTAGATCGATTTATCGCCCCGAAACTAAAATTTCATTGAAAATCGTTGAAGCCGTTTCTGAGATTCCGATTATATATACAAGAATTGCTTGTTTAAAGGTATAAGATAGACTTGTAAGTGTTATTTTTAAACAATTTACAAAATAAACATCAAATACATATTTTTATTTTCATTTCACTGGAAAAACTTTAAAACCGAATCAACGAAACTGGGGGTCTACTCCCTAACTCCGACAACGATGGCCAGTCCGAATGTACTCCGGAACTTCAGATAGAACCCTACTCCGTAATGATTAAATTTATCGGATGAGTAAAAGCACATCGGGAGTAAGTACAACTGTCAAATTGTGTTGTCATTTATTTGTATTTCAGGCTCCGAAGGAATGATGCCTCCGTATGTGATACGGAGTAGTTTACATCTGTAACGAAGGCCGAAACTACGGTCTTCGTGCTTACTTAGGGAGTAGATAGACCTCCAGAAGCGGATCGCCATAACTAAAATCCATTATTTTTTTTAGTAAGAATGAAGGAGAAGAGAAAATAGAACGGGAAATAAGATAGTTTTTTATTTGTTTTTTTTTTTTACTCAAAACGTCGGTGAAGTTTCCTCAGTTATTTTAATATTACTTTGGAGAACAGCAAGTGTACTGACCTGTCTGAACGCGCTGCTGAATTCGTCAGGATTATCCACCTTCCTGATACCTTTACCACCACCACCTTCTGAAGCCTTGATCATCACCGGGAAACCTGGAAAAGGTAAAAAAAAAAACTGTAATGTCAAAAACGCACTTATGGTGAAATTTAAATTCAAAAGAAAAAAAAAAAGATCAAATTAATATGAGATGGTTACCCCCGTATTTGGCAACCAGTGTGTGTTGCCAGTGATAACATATGGCTCTGAGACGTGGTCGCTCACAATGGGACTCATCAGAAAGCTTAAAGTCACCCAAAGGGCAATGGAGAAGGATATGCTCGGAGTTTCCTTGCGTGATCGAATCAGAAATGTAGAGATCCGCAAGAGAACCAAGGTTATCGAAATAGCCCGAAGAATTGCCAGACTTAAGTGGCAGTGGGCAGGGCACATTGCTCACAGAACAGATGGTCTATGGGGCAGGGAAGTTCTGGAGTGGCGACCGCAAAAGATGTTGCGTTTTAAGGCCTCCCACCAGGTGGACCGATGACCTGATGAAGGTAGCGGGGATCCGCTGGATGCGGGACGCACGGGACCGATCAATGTGGCGACGCTTGCGGGAGGCCTATGTCCAGCAGTGGATGTCTTTCAGCTGATATGATGATGATGTCCCGAATTTAGTTTGAGTAAAGTGTAAGTCCGTTTTATAATAGTTATTTATGATACAAGTGCGGAAGGTAGGTGATTTCCGATGAGTGGCATTTTTATTCACGAGCGAGCGAAGCGAGTGAGTGGATAAATCGACACGAGTCGGAAATCATCTTACGTACGTGTATCATACAACATTTTACTATGTATTGTGCGAGGAAATAAATAAATTAATAAAATGAAATTAATAAAATGGCGGGCTGATTCAAGCGCGTTCAGCATATCCACAGATTAACTAATATTTCTTCGGGCATATCTACTGCGCATGTGCAACTAGCTGTCACATCGTAACGCAATAAGGCACGAGCAAAATATACGTTCTGCCAAACACATTTAATTAATATTTAAAATTAATTTATTGATCAAAATCTTAATCTCGAGTAATTAAAAACGCTTAAAATGAAGTATTAGTTTTATTTTACCTTTTATATGAATGATAATCTGTACATAACTAATTTGTAAAAAAATTCTCAAACAATAAAAACTCTATGCTTCGGGCTGACGTTGGAGTTAAAAATTAAAAAAATACAGGAAAGTAAAAAGCACTAGTGAAAAAAAGTGACACTTTCCGCACAGTTTGGCTGCTTGGAAAACCGCTCTTTTCGAGGACATGCATTGTAAAGCTTTTTTCAATACAGTTGTTAAACATGGCGCACTTTCAGAGGCTATAGTTATGATTCGAAAATCAAATCTTTTGCACAGGCATCTTTCTGTTACGCGGTCGTGTTTTTTGTTTACGCGCTCGATCATTAGTTTTGCAGTTTAGTTTTAAATTTACAAGTCAATTTAAAAACGTTTAGTACCAAGGAGTTTTCATACATAGAATAAAATGGGATAGATTTTATACGAGGAAAAATGAATGAGTCCGTATGTCTAAGCATTGAATTCTCAAATGGTTGTTTAATATATTTAATTAACAGTTTTAATTTAATTATTTTCACATCAACATTTGTCAAAAATCGAATAGGCTGTAAAAAAAAATATGTCCAGTTGCAAAAACGCACCATTTTCGGAAAATTTTAATTGTATGTGTGATAAATTGTTTTTTTTTTATATAATGAGTTCAAGTACAAGTGATGAAATAGAATTAACTTTGCCCGATTTTTTATCTGAGGCAAAAACTGCGCTGGATGAAATTTTGCACCAAAAATCTCGATAAAGATATATGGCGACTTACGATAATTTTATTTTATGGACAAAACAAATTTATTTATTTGATTTGTTTTTATTATTTCCCACAACTGTATTGAAAAACGTCGTGTGATACACGGGTGTATAGGTTATTGCAAAGTCGTGTCATTAAAAACCTTTGTTTTCGGCTCGGGCTTGTTAATGACAGGTCGTTTGCAATAACCCTACTTTCCACCCTTGTATCACAATATACTATATTTAAATTGCAATGTTCGGGTCAAATCTTGCAACTGAATTTTAAAGCAGTTATCCTCAACCAATTAAGATGAAATTTAGCAAGCACTTTTGGTTTGGATGACAATGGACCACTTCGACCGATCCCATGCGTCTCGCATCCAGCAGATTTCCATAACCTTAGCCAACTGTAACTGCCTGGTCCTTTTTACTCAAATCATCATCATCAGCATTTTAATGTCCCCACTGCTGGGACACTGGCCTCCTCTCTGTACAAGGGAATGGGACATAATCCACCATAGGGGCCCATTGCGGGTTGCTGGATGTCACAAGTCTTCGAATTTTTGATTCTAGGACATTTTATTCAAGATGTTTTCCTTCGACGTTTTGAGAGCAGTGGTGATGAAATAATTTACACAAAGTATAGCGCCTGCCTAGGTTCGAACACTGGTAAAAACATCAGTTACTTACCAATTTTCTGTGCAGCTTGCAGCCCCTGCTCGGGGGTAGTGACGCAGCCTTTAGCGAACAGCTCGGAAGATATTTTGATCTTCTTGCTGTTGTACTCGGCTTTTAGACCTGTAATACAAATTAAAAAGTTAAAGTTGATAACATACGACATGATAGAACATCATAGCATAGCTTCTTGGCAGACCTTAATTTTTTTTCTCTAGACAGCCTAGTCACAGATAATATAATACTAGCATACAGATGCCTCATCCCATACAAAGAAACCGTGCCGACGTAACTAGCGTTTTTAGGGTTCCGAACCCAAAGGGTAAAAACGGGACCCTATTACTAAGACTCCGTGGTTCGTCTCTCTGTCTGTCACCAGGCTGTATCTCATGAACCGTGATAGCTAGACAGTTGAAATCTTCATAGATGATGAATTTATATTGCCGCCATAACAACAAATACTAAAAACATAATAAAATAAATATTTAAGTGGGGCTCATATACAACAAACTTGATTGTTTTGCCGTTTTTTGCGATAGTGGTAGGGACCCTTCGTGCGCGAGTCCGACTCGCACTTGCCGGTTTTATTCATCTGATTAAGCTGATTATCATCGCTTACCATCAGGTGAGATTGTGGTCAAGCGCGAGCCTATAGGTTATAAAATATATATATATATATATAAGTACTTCGATCGTGTGCAGTTCCATTTCATTTCGTGTGCAGCCATCTAGTGAGATTTATTTGAACCAAATGTTCTTTCTTAGCAATGATTGTTAACAGTGTCTACTAAATGGGGTATTTAGTAGGCCCTAAAATACTATTAACAGTATTTTAGGGGCCCTTGCCGTCTTTAGGAGGCTCCTAGATTACAGTAGTCAGAGCGGATCTTTTTGTCTCTGAAGTTGGCTGCAAGACCCTGCGCAGTAGCTATTTTTGTGTCATGTTGAAGCTGAATATAGCATTGTATAACTGCCTCTTTCACTCACTTACGTTTGTCGCGTTGTCCTATCTCGCTTACTCTATGCAGTATACTCGATGACAAACTGTTTCTTGCGCAATGCTTCGCAGAGCCTAACTTCAGAGACACAAAGATGCGCTGTGACTACTGTACTTGAATCTTATGAGTCTCCCAGAGATCCTCTAGATCTTTTAAGAACCCTTAAGAGCTGCCTAGTTTTTCTTAGAGCCTTGTTAAGTCCCCCGACATCATTTATGAGTCTTTTAGAAACCCTACGACCATCTTAAAGCTGCAGAGAGACCCTCAGACTGCGTTTCCACCAAAGATGTGCGAGGATGCGTAGCTAGGGATGTGTTTTTTAAGAAACAATAGAAGAGCTGCGCTAAGCGAGGCTAGGTAAAATAAGTGATTCTGCAGCAGCCTTAGAAGATCCTAAAACCACCGTATGTTGTCTTACGAGCTTTATAAGCCATCCTAGATTTTTAGAGCATCAGATTTTTTCAGAGCCCTCTTGGTATTTTTAGTACCTTCTAAAAATAAAGGCAAAATTCACTTACCACTACCGCTCCAAGGCAAGGTAGGTATCTCAGCGGTCTGAGCCACAATGGACGAAGCGATCTTGTCTCCCAAAGCCCACATAGCCTTCTCGGGGGGTCCTATGAACACGACCCCCGCGCGGTGCAGGAGCTCGGGTAGTTTGGGGTTCTCGGAAGCGTGACCCCAGCCTGCCCATACGGCCTGGGAAGAGAAAGGAATAAAATGTATGGAGAGTAGTTTCTTTTTGTTAATACCAATTTTTTTTACATTCAATGGATGCAACAATTCTTTATCAGATCTATTTATCGCGCGTTCGTATTTCCGGAGATAGACGATGATTCCCGAAGTGCATACCTTTCCTGGGAGAACTGTACTATGCATTGGCTTTCAGAATAACCTTTTCCCACTATCTTGTCTATTATGTATCACATTGCCTAAGAAATTCGTTTCCAAATATTACACAAGATTATAAAATAAAATTATAAAAAAACAAAATTACATAATAAAATTTAAAAAATGACTTTTGTATGGATCATTATGTAACTGGCAGAATGATACTGAACCTGTTACCTCTCGAAAAAGCGCGCGTTGATTGTGTGTATATAGTCTGTGGTTTTTAGTCTGAACGTTTCTAATAAATTGTTTTTTAAAAATTATTTGCATTTAATTAAGTAAGCTCATCAGGTAGGTAGTGGAAAACGAATCGTTCATGTCTCGCATAAAAAGGCTTTATTTTAAAACTCGCATGTAGCTTACGACGTTCGCCTTTGGCACACGTCGAATTTGGTTACATAGCTCGTGTTAAAATCTCGCTTTTTTATGCTCAACACGAAATGTACTATTAATAGGGATGTTTCCTGGGTAGAAAAATGATAATTCTATTTGTCCATCAGTGAGATTATCAAATAATATTGGACCCGAATTTTTTGCTTTATCAAATAAATAAAAACTGACAAAGATAAAGCGCATCAAAGTTCAGGAGTGGGGGCTTGTGACGTCACTTAGTCAGTATAAAGAGTAACACACCGTGACGTCACACGATATTTCAACGCACTGTATCTTCGTAATTTTTTGTTTACGTGGCAAAAGAAAAATACATGTCTAATATTTTTAGGATATCTAATTGACGGACAAAATAGATATTTTTTGTCAACTACCCTAATAACTAGATAGTTGTTAATAATAATATAAACAGACGAAGAATTGCCATACTTAAGTGGCAGTGGGCAGGGCACATTGCTCGCAGAACGGATGGCCGATGGGGCAGAAAAGTTCTGAAGTGGCGATCGCGAACCGGAAGACTGCCTTGGAAGGCCTCCCACTAGGTGGACCGATGAACTGGTTAAGGTTGGAGGAGGCCTATGTTCAGCAGTGAACTGCTATAAGCTGATGATGATTCAATATATAATTACCTGCACTTGAGTCCTGACAGCGATATCCACAATGAGCTCAACATTGGCATAATTATTGTTGTTGGAACCACCGGGCACTGGAACGTAGTGGTCAGCCATTTTGATGTACTCTGCGTTGGCTTTCAGATCTTCTGGGGTCACCTGTAGGGAAGAGATAAGAATTGTTTTAAAAAAAATGCTGTATTTTTTCCTTTATCAGGTAAAAGTGCAATTTAAAAGGGAAGTTCTGGTTAAAGATAATTATTTTCATAAAGAACAATGGCGAAATCTTAGCTGACTTAAATATGAGCGTCTGAAAGTGAGTTATATACGAAAGGAATTTCTTTAATTGTCTACGTTTTTTTAAAGAATAATATTTATTGGTTCACCAAAGATAAAAAAAAAAACAATAAAATTAATGTTATTTGATTTTTTCCGTTAACTTTCATTAGCTTAGTGTTGCCATTTTACATTTATTCTGCCAAGTGACAAGTAGTGACTGTAGTAAATATATCAATATTGTATTTGTTATTATAATAAAACGGAGTAAATGAATCAACAATATAGTTTTATGTCTAAGTGGTTGGTGTTCCTTGAGAGCGGGCAGAATACTGTAGTGTAGTAGAAATAAATGAGTTACTAACTTTCAATTAATTATAGGCAAAAAGACTAGTATCCAAGTGTATATTAACTTGGTTGTTGACGAAGACCTTTTAATACACGTCAAAAGATAAATAAATATACTCTTTCCAAAGAGTATATTTTACATTTCATGCTGAAATAACCAGGTAAGGGTAATTAATACTAATGCGATATTGCTCTTTTACTTCCGAGATATTGAATAATATTTCCTACTAGCTGACCCGGCAAGCTTTGTTTTGCCATAAAAACACCAAACATTCATCTACCCTACCTACCATATGTCCTACTCCTGGTTCTAAGCTACCTCACCACCAATTTACAGCCAAATCGATACAGCCGTTCTTGAGTTATAAATAGTGTAACTAACACGACTTTCTTTTATATATATAGATTAAACACATTATTAAAAGTTACCCAGACATAACCTATAAAAGTTTAAGACTAAATATCTATTATTCTCGGCATTCTCGAAATAAAATCTTACACAAACGAATTCAGAACATGACCCTGAATTAAACCAGATATTTTTCATTTAGAGTCGTAGGAATTTAATCTCAGCTAAAACAATGTATGGGCTTCTGCCATTGTCCTTTACATTTCACTTAAATGAAAACAATAATTTAAAAATAGGGTAAATTAATCATAAATCTTCGACATTAAGACTTAATAATAAAGTTGTGGGTCTCCAAAAGATATTATTTTGATAATATTTTTTATGTTCTATCGAATTAGGCATTTCGGAAATCCAGTTATATTTTTGTGTATATATATCGATACATAGGCACTTTGGTTACGATATTAAGCTTAGTTTTCTATTGAAATATTTACATATATGAGCTGTGCTTAATTATTGTAGGTCGTGCCGTCTTAGAAAACTTCAACGGACTCACTAACGAGCTGCTTCCAAGCTAAAGTAAATTAGCTGTGTCAACGATACTGATATAGTTTTTTTTTTAAATCCATAGAATGGGAAACCCGAATAGTCTCTTGATAGTAAACTTACCATAACGACGAACCGCACAGCGCGTTCGTTCTTGAACATCTCGTACGACCATCTTCTTACTGAACGCATGCATTTTACTGCGCCGATACCGTTGTTCGCGATCAGAACCTGTTGGCAAAAGAACATGTTATTATTTTATTTAGTAAACTAGCTTCTGAAAGCGAAAATTATTCCGAGGGAACATATTCCCGGGATAAAAAGTATCCTATCTGCTGACATAGCATATTTTAGACAAATGCGAAAATTTGTCACAGAGATATAGTTGTCGGCGCGTAACTTGGCAAGAGGCTTTAGATGCGCACAAGTAATTTTTTTTTGGTCACCAAGCGGGACGCGGGGAACGTTTAGCACCGTTCCGAGTGCGCGATTGCTTGGTCGATTGACACAAGGATCGACTGACCAATCGCGTCGCGTCCACGTTCCGTTCGCTCTATATGATGGTTGGTCAGTTCGTGCACTATGCGCGAACTGTCCAACCCCCACTACGCCAAAACCTTGCCAAGTTCCATGCCGGGGACTATAGATCTCTGTGCCAAATTTCATCCAGATCCGTTCAGCCGTTCTGGCGTGAAGAAGTAACAAACACACTCACAAACTTTCGCCTTTAAAATATTAGTGTGTAAGTAGTAGTTTAGTGCAGTGGTGGCCTAATGATATCGGCCGCGACTTGTAAGTCGTGGGTTCTCAAACCCAGGCAGGCGCTTTACTTTGTGTAAATTATTTCACCAACACTGCTCTCAAAACGGTGAAGGAAAACATCGTGACAAAAACTAGAACAAAAAATTCGAAGACATGTGACATCCACCAACATGCAATGGGCCCGCGTGGTGGATCACAACCCAGTCCCTCTCACAGAGAGGAGGCCTGCCTGCACAACGGACCAAATGCGAGTCAAAGTGCGGAAATTGGTCCATCAGGTCCATCTATCCTATCCTATCCTAGGGGACGAGCTTATAGCCATCAACTGGGCACCGAAGTCCAGACTCCAGAGTCCAGGCTGCCACTATTACATTCCAGATGAAAAACCCAATAACCCTTTGCCCTACCCACCCAGGAGTCAGCAGCAGCAAGAGTGATAGCTAAGCATTAACATTAATTTCTAACCTTATTGATGGCCCTGGTGCCCTGGAACCTCCTGACGAACTCCTCGGGGGTAGCTACCGTGAAGTCTTTCTCTTGGAACCGCTGGCTGTGGATCACTGTACCCTGGGACATGGACGGCCTGTAACAGAAAATTATTGAAGAGTTAAATAGATGAATCAATGTACGCCCGCTTTCCGTTGGAGAAATTAAATATTTGGGGGTATCACAATATTTTGAACAATATTGTTCATGTTAATTGTCAATGGAAGCAGGGACGTAGCTACCGCCGTATCTGCCGTATCAATTATACGGGACCCCCAGGCCACGGGGGCCCCCCACGTGCGTAAGCAAAAATTATTAAAACCTTCCCTACTTTTTTATTCGCCTGTCAGACCCGTCACTATTGTCCATAGAGGCAGAAAATTTAGAAAAACTAAAGTCATCATCAACTATAAATGATTTAATAAATCAGTTTGCCGAAAAAAAGGCAAGGCGAGTGTATATTTAATTTGAATTATTTGGTAAAAGTGACAGATAGATAATTATGATGAATAAATATTTCTTTTAATTTTATGCAAACACATTTTTTTTCTTTTGTGAGAAATCTTTACCCTTGATAAGGACCCCCAAACAAATGTTTATACGGGGCCCCGCCAAAGCACGCTATGCCACTGAATGGAAGCCAAGTAATCGCTAGAACGAATCATTTTGATGTAATCACTATCATATGCACGAACTGACTATTTCACGAATGGGGAATCCTCATACTCTTCTCCCTAAGCTTCACTTTTGAGCAGAGCGGTTCCGGCGTCATTGACGCGGCGGTACTGGTTTACGGGTCACGAAGTTCGCACTTGCTACAAACCTTTGGCTTCAGACAAAACTACGTCCCATTTTGGCTGAAGCCGCAGGTGGTATTTTTTGCCGAAGGAGGCCGAAGCAGAAGCTTCGGTCAGAGACTACATAAAAAAGGATTAATATGCAATGCTGTACGGTACACCAAGAACCAGCCTTCTCAACAACTCATGAGAAGAGTTATTTGCAGAAACTGAAGCTGCAGGTGGTATTTTTTTTCAAAAGAGGTTCAGTCAGATACTACACAAAAGCAATGTTATTTAGATACCAAGGATTAATATGCAATTCTGTACGGTACACCAAGAATCAGCCTTCTCAACAACTCTCATGAGAAGAGTTATTTGCAGAAACTGAAGCTGCAGGTGGTATTTTTTTTCAAAAGAGGTTCAGTCAGACACTACACAAAAACAATGTTATTTAGATACCAAGGATTAATATGCAATTCTGTACGGTACACCAAGAATCAGCCTTCTCAACAACTCTCATGAGAAGAGTTATTTGCAGAAACTGAAGCTGCAGGTGGTATTTTTTTTCAAAAGAGGTTCAGTCAGACACTACACAAAAACAATGTTATTTAGATACCAAGGATTAATATGCAATTCTGTACGGTACACCAAGAATCAGCCTTCTCAACAACTCTCATGAGAAGAGTTATTTGCAGAAAAATCTTAGCAAAACATAAAATCAAGACGTCAATTTGCCACATATTATTTATATTTAACAGGCCATAAAAGACAATATTATGCATCTCGTAACTTCCATGCTAAAGTCACAGCAGATTTTATTACAATGTGACGAACTGACGAGTACCATAACTTTTATATCTGGTGAGTAACTTCTAAAACAAAACTATGTAGTAAATATCATAACTAGAACCTGCCCTTAAATAACAGCAGCGGAAGAATTATTTGGGTGGGGATTGGTATACTGAACAAGTAAAATTTTAGAATTTTAGAAAACCCCCGACACATTTTTATTTCATGCTACATAATTTATCTAGTAAAGTTAAATGCTCTAAGAGTACATAGTAGATACGCTTCGATCGGCAATCTGTTAACGCGTCATTATGGCACGATATCTTGCGAAAACACCCCGATTCAAACAGTAAAACGCCCATAACTTTAGAACGGCTGAAACGATTTTATTCAAACATTGCTAACACAGATAATATAATACTAGCATACAGATGCCTCATCCCATACAAAGAAACCGTGCCGACGTAACTAGCGTTTTTCATCTGATTAATCTTGTTATTTTTGTAAGTAGGTACATCAATCGCGTTCGATCCCGTTTCACGGCAATAGATGAATAGATGGTGTTAGCAGCGACTTGCAAGTTAAAGGGTTTACTAGGTTCGTGAATTTTGTTTCTTTAAATCCAGTGAAGGTTCGCTTTACAGTATTTTTTGCACGTTTTTACAGTTTTTTTGCACCAAAATGTTTTACAATTTTAAACAATCGACTGGAATAATACAGAAATTTAAAGATGCGCCATCTATTGACATCAATTTTAAATGATCCGTTCAAATAATCTTTGAAATGTGAATTAAGAGCCCAATATTCCATAATTTTGTACTTAGAAGAATTGATTAAACAAGAACATACAATTATTATGTTCAATTTTAGAAAATGTTAATTTTACACACAATTCTATTGAACTGAGTGTACATGTCGCGCCATCTAGTGAGATTTATTTGTTATATTTTCTTTCTTAGCAATGAGTCCCCTTGATAGCTAAGTAAGAACACTCTCGGCAAAATCACCTTTCAAACAAAAAAAACTAAATCAAAATCGGTTCATCCATTTAGGAGCTATGATGCCATAGACAGACACACAGATACAAAGATACACAGAAACACATGTCAAACTTTTAACACCACTCTATTTCCGTCGTCGGGGGTTACAAATATACAACACCACCAAGGAAAAAACAAAATTTAAAGAATAAGAGTTTCAGAGTATACGGAATACCATGCTGCACTCCAAAACTGTCTTAATAGATGTGGTGGTTTTCACTCAAAAGTAAACAAAATAAGTAGAACATAAAATTATGAATTTATACATACCATGATGTCCACATTATCGCAAACTGACTCAAAAACTATAAAGGTACAAGTTACCAGTACTCTTATGAATGAAAACTCAAACAATACTAAAGTTTTTGTTGATAATATTAAGTCTCATGCTGATTTCGTCCCATTTAAAATTTTAAGATTTCACTAGACAATGTCAGAATGAATGCCTTAGTTTTATTGTACTGGGAATTTTCTTGACTTGAGCAATAAAAATTCAACAGTATGCCGTGCCCGAATACTGGGCCAGGCAAGGATTTTAGCTACGAATTTTGTCACCAACACACTAAGATGAAGGTGATGCTAAAGTTTGACAAGTTTCCAACTTGGAATTAAAAGTTGGAAACTTGAAAACTGAAACCTATTTAGAAACTGGGAGTTAAAATCACTATTTAATGATGCAAGTTTTCACTGTCTAATAATGAAGAAGCTTCTATAAAAATATCTACAAGATTAGGCTTATCTTTTAAACAGAATACTATAAATATTATCACAAACTAAAATATTCTAACAAGAATCTGATAGGTAAAATATTTATAATGTTTAATTGAAAATTATAACACTTTAGTATTATTTTGAATTACAAGAGAATAGAGTAATATGTTATTATATTACTTCTTATTGCGAGTTTAATATTGAAATAAACAAAATATAAGAATTATTTCATAATATTATCAGACAATTGAATTCTTGATTTGATAATAGTGCAACGATAATAATTATTATTCTACCTACTAATATCATAAATGCAAACGACTGTATGTTAGCTCATAATTTACCCATCTCCGTCTAAACCAATATGAAAGAAACATGGAACAGGGGTAGACCAAGGCCTGGACGGTACTAAGATATTTAGGGTTCACCAATGAAACTAATCGTGTTCTGATTGGTGAAACTACAAAACAGAACCATGTATTTGCATAAACTGAGTTTCATCATCATCATTTCAGCCGAGAGACGTCCACTGCTGGACATAGGCCTCCCCCAGGCGTCACCACATTGACCGATCCCGTGCGTCTCGCATCCAGCGCCTTCTCGCAACCTTCACCAAGTCATCGGTCCACCTAGTGGGTGGCCTTCCAACGTATCGTCTTCCGGTTCATGGTTGCCATTCCAGAACTTTTCAGCCCCATTGGCCATCCGTTCTGTGAGCAATGTGCACTGCCACTTAAGTTTGGCAATTCTTTGGGCTATGTCGGTAACTTTCGTTCTCCTGCGGATATCATAATTTCTGATATGATCATGCAAGGAAATCCGAGCATAGCCCAAAGCTAAAAGCTTAAAGTCACCCAAACGGCAATGCTGCCGTGGTATAACTAAAATGCAGTTATCCAAAATTTCTATCGATCTGTGTATGCAAATTTCCAAAACTATTCAAAGTATAACAAATTTGAAAATTTGAAAAAAAAAACAGAAATTTTCATTAGCACAAATTTTTGTTTCTCATTAATATAGCACCAAAAGTTAAAAACAACCAGATGTCGGATAACGGCATTTTAGTTATACCACAGCAGAATAGAGAGCCATTGCCCTTTGTGTGACTCTAAGCTTTTATCTTTAAACTGAGTTTAGTTGAACTAATTTTGATTAGTTTAATTGGTCAAATCGGCTCTTAGTAACTTCCTTCTTTCATATGTGTTTCCAGCAGTATACTTTTATTCCAATGGTGTGTTACTCTGATATTTTAGAATTTCAAACGGGCAAAGCCACTGGCAAATATAGTAGGTAATAAATGATAATAATTATCAAAGATCTATTTTTAATATTGTCGATTATTTTTAAATCTGATCATGGCTTGTAAATTATGATAACATTTATAATATCAGAGAGCTTTCAATCGATTTAGATTTAAATAATAGGTATTTTGAAGGATTTTTTACCCGACTGCCGAAGGAGGGTCATGTGTTTATCAGTCTATGTATGTATGTATGTTTTGTCCAAAAGGATTCCATTTGGTGAAAATAATGATACATTACAAAACTTTTATCTCCTATTTAACTCCTTTAGACATCCTCTATTTTCCCCATTTTCCCTTGCTACTGCTCACTTAAGTCATATGGGATCCTAGTGCAAAAAATCATGCTTAATTAAGTCTGCATTAATAGTCTGTCAGTGAATAAATGAATCTTAGATTTATACCAAGATATTTAGTACAAACTGCCCATAACTAAGTTTTTATGAGCCTAATGGGTTATGCCTTCTTTCTTTTATAGACCTATATCAGGTGTCAGCTTAGAATTCACTTCTTATCTGGCCTTACCATCTCAGACACAACCCATTCGGTATCTTGGGTCCTCATTATGTTCTTACAGCAATCAACATACTCACGTTAAACTTCAAACTAAAAGAACAGAGTTATTAGACCATTATTTAATTTAAAATTAAAACTATACTCTCATAATAAATCTTTAAATTTCTAGAAGTTTCAAACTTCTTCAAAATTAAAGATTTATTAGAGATACAGTAAACTATTGCATTGTTTCATCAGAAATTATTAATATTTCTTAAGTAAATAATGCGAATTATTTTTAATTGTAACTCCTTCTAAGAAAGCTTATCAGAAAAACCTAAATAAATATATTACTTTCTCATGACATGACCGTGTGAAATGACGATTCTTACTACCATTTACTTAGTATACAGTAATTTTGATTAGGTATGTAGTGAAAACGAAACCTAAAGAGAAATCACGGTCCGTGGCATACTTTTAGCATTTCGTCACGTAATTCCTACTTTTTGGACTCCTCAATACCAAAATCGGCATCCAAACTAATTAAAACAACCATTTAAATCATTTTCCGATGCGTAATTACTTTAAATAACGAAAAAACTAAAGTTGCTTAAAACAATTTTTTTCCTAACCTGTAAGGCGCATCTGAGTACAATCCATTCATCCCTTGATACATTTTTTGCAATGATAAATCACTGAAAACACTACTTCACACAATAGCACAGATAACAATATTAATTAATTCATTAAAACGATTTTAAATTAAAATTTCTTCAACCCGAGAAGCGCTACAGTTTTGTTTTCCTATTTTGACGTTAAGGATTCGCAATGAACTAGCATGACATGACGGATCATACGATCGTGCTTTCTCGCTCGCGTTCATTCATTCAACCACGTGCGAAAGAGACAGCATAATAATTGATCAAAGTTGCCATAATAAGGAAATTGCAAGGAGGTTGCATAAGAAAACTTGTTTATCCCAAGTTAGAGTTGGGAATGGGTCAACTGTATTCGATAAGATAAAATTAATTTGCGTGCATTATGTTATTATTGTTTTTATTGCACGTTTATCAAGCGTATGTGAATTGATTATCTTACTAATTAAAATATTCATGAATAAGTTGGTTTATAATTAGACTAGAAGATATCATGGATTAAGCGAGTAAGTTGTATGTACAATATATTAGATTCACGAAGCGATCATTATGAACAAAGTCCGAAGTAACGGGAGAATAAATTAGTAAAATGACTTTTGGTAGCCAAGGCTGTTTTCAAAACCTTGAGGAAAGAAAATTATCTACAATTTATGGTAATGATCACACTTGAAATAAAAATAATTTAGTTACTTAAAATGAGTTAAGTTCAAGAGGTGCTACAGTAAATTCAGTGCATAGACACATTCCGCTATTAATTAGTGATGGTAAACAAATTCCTACTTATTATACATAGACATCATGTGTAAATATTTTTCTTCAAAGATTTTGTATCCAGCAGGTACCAGCCTAATTGATAACACATTAAAACCTAGTTTTCTGCTTCAATTTTCAAGTTATTAAAGATAAAACGTAAATAACATTATGTTGAACCTGTTTATTTGTGGTTCTTCAAAGTTAAATTTTACCGCGGTATTTATAATTCAACGACATGAAGAGCCAAAACCAAGTACGTGAAAATAATGGTGTCAAAATTGTTTAACTCGAAGTTTCATATATCAATCGCATGAAGCTTTTTTTGCAGATGATACCTAGGCACCTTCATAAAATTATACATCTACTTACCACTGAAAATGGATACAATGATTTCTCGAATTAAATCTCAATGAAAATCATCTTCATTTGGGATGGAAAATTGCCCAGGAATGGACTGATAAAGATGGATGAAATTAATAATCATAAAACATAAAAGCTCAGTTTATACAAAAAAAAACCTGTCGCAAAATTATTGTGACAAATTATCAATCGCACAATATCTACTATGATTGGTTGAACGACAGCCAATCAAATTAACTTGATTTGCGTTTAATTTGTGACATGACGAATTTTTTCCAGAAACCGGGGTATCGAAGTATAGATTTGCGTATGACCACAACCTGACTTGACCTAATGGTAAGCTATGATATAGTCGATGATGAAGTAATCTATTCACTCTTGACATAAAGATCTCCAGGCCAACGACCATCAGGCAATACAGACTCGGGGTATTCCAATATTAACTGCTGTACGCACAATGGAAGTACGCATTCCCTGAGCGGAGCTGTTTTGGCAGCTCTCAATCTTACTGGCAGTTATAGTTCAGCCACTCATCTGCGTCAATTGGTCCATTCATATAAATAAGTACCTACGCGAGATCAATAGCAATCAATCAAGTAGCCCACAATGTATTCTGGCTACAGTGCTTCAGTCGTTATTAATTGAACTAGTTGGTTCAATGAATATGAAACGGTAAAGATATTAGAATTGTTTCTTTTTGGGAAAAGTCTTGCACAAGTTCTTCCCATGCAACTCCTGAAATCCAGTCAACAGTCACGAGTTCACTACCACCAAAAAAGCATTTAAGTTAGAGTCTGGCAAACGAAAGTAGAGACTGAAAAAGCGCGGCAAATTTAAAAATCTCGGCATAGCAACCCCAAAACTAGTAGGAAATACTTGGAATAAATATAATTATTAATTCTAAAGTATCAAATTAGGTTATTCCAAGTATTTCCTACTAGTTTTGGGGTTGCTATGCCGAGATTTTTAAATTTGCCGCGCTTTTTCAGTCTCTACTTTCGTTTGCCAGACTCTATCAACATCGATGAGTCCCGAAGAAACACCATACTGATTCAACAGCTGCAGTTTGTATGGGTACGGTTGAAACTGCGGCACATTATTTTATTGAATTCTTTCTACCCAGTAAATATGGCAGTTGAGCCTCTAATTCTGAGAAGTAGGTATTTGTAGAAAAAATTCTATTCTCTCATTTTAAGTGTTTTGTTGTTTGTTATGTTTCAAAATGGCTATGCTACGGGCGTTCAAATTCAAAATTGTTTCAACCGTACCCAGTCTCCCATACTAACGACCGATTGTACGTTTTACAGGCCCTTTTAATCTTCCATAAAGAATAAAATCCAAGGCTCAGCAGCCTAATTGCAGCAAAATGCATTCAAACCAATAAAAAATCGACACTCGACAGTAAAAGTTGCCACTGCACTAAATGTTTATGTTTCAACACTAAATTGTAACATCACCACGTGCGTATTGTTTTCAAACAACGCTATATTTTTCGTGATTCACTGGCCGCTAGTCAAAAGAACGACGTAGTAAACAAGTGTGTTAAAAATAAATCATACATTGTGTTTTTAGTGGACATGATGGAATGAAAAAGTACGTGTGCTGTAGCAAGTTTTATTTAAAAGAGCCTTTCTGCTAGATTTAATTGGATACAAACTCAAATCATGCATTTCAATTTAACTATTGAGCTTTTAGTGTTCACTAACCCCCGACTTCTGAAAATATTGGAAGTTGAGTATTGGTCAAACTCTATCTTAGCCTAAAACCTGTCAAACTTTGGCTGAAGTAGGTTTTGACATTTTCTTAACTCCAAAAACCGCCAAAAACTCAAATCTGAAACATGCCCGATTGGCATTTCTTTTTTTTCTTTAGGACAACTGCTTAATGTGGCGTCTGCTGGATTCCTACAGGAATTTGTCTGAAGCAGTCTCGAGTCTAGTTAGGAATACTTTGCCATAATAACACGGCCAAGCCAGGAAAACATGCGTGATACAGAATAGTTTAACAGGATAATAAAATCAATAAAATAAGGAATCGGTCGATTAGGGTAGGGATCTGTCGGTTTTTTATCGGTTACATTTCGGGGAGTGTGCGATGGAATTGCACGATATAGTTCCACCTAGCCCGTTTCATCATCGGACTACCAGACGTACGGCGATGCGCCATCGATACATGGTAGACATCCCACCCATACGCACAAAACGTTTTGGGAACATTTTTATTATGCGTACAGCTAAGGAGTGGAATTCCCTGCCGGAGTCTGTGTTTCCCGATAGCTACAATCTAGGGGTCTTTAAGTCAAGAGTGAATAGGTTATTTCTAGGCAAGCGTGCTTCACCGTCGACCACATCATCGCTTACCATTAGGTGAGATTGTGGTCACGGGTTGTGTGCTCCATGCTATAGGTTATAAAAAAAAAAAGCGTCGACGCGTTAAAAAAATTACGCAAGTCACCGGACTTTTTACACGGCGTTTCAACAGCCAATCAAATCGCCTGGTGCGATTGCTGTTGATTCAACCAATCACTGCAGTTTACGCGCGCTTTACAATTTGCAAGATAATTTAGTCCAGAAACTGCGCACTACTGCGCCTGCGCATATACCAGCTACATTGGGCTTTACTGCGGATCAAAGTTTTGGTTAGCACATAGACAAAAAATATTTGTATAGCTCAAGTATAGTCTACTTCCGTATCTGGGATTTGTGCATTGCAGATTTGTGTATTTACTAAAAACCTGCACTAATATTTTTTATTTCGTTTTGTACGTACAGCTAAAGAATGCAACTCCCTGCCGGAGTCTGTGTTTCTGATAGTTCTATAAGTCAAGAGTGAATAGGTAACTTCTAGGCAAGCGTGCTTCACACCGTCGACCACATTATCGGTTACCATCAGGAGAGCAGTGCTCAAAAGCGAGCCTAGCAACTTTCTAACATCAAGGACCTTCTCTATGTTATAAAATCATCATAATTCTTCTGCCATTGACCCAATTTATGCCAGTTCAGTGCAGTATTATCTTCTTCAATACATCAATTGCCTGTCGCCGTCATCTCAATTGCCATCTTGTTTCTAGCCATTATTTTCTTTCTACAAACATAAATCTAACTAGATGACGCGATTGTATGTACTTCGCGTGCCAAAAAACGAAGTAAAAGTTACGATCAATGATCGTAATCTGAGCTTTTTATTTAGCATTATCGGCACCGGGAATCCACCGAAATATAGAAAAATGCCTTTGTATGCCGTATTGAGCTGTAAAGAATGTATAGAAAAAGTTGGCCGAGGCATTGGAAATGTTTTCATTCATTGGTAAGTAGATTTGTTTTTTTTTGTAAATTTTGTGTGAAAAGTGGCTCGCTTGGTTTTCAATTTTCAGACCGATGGAGGGACTTGCGTTATCTAGTTAGATTTATGTCTGTGGTTCTTTCACACAATCCATCAATTGTTTCTTTGGTCTTCCTCTACTCTTATAATTATAAACATCCACATTCATTCTCAAAACTTCCTTCATGACATAATTTTCATTCCTATGACAACCGATTTTAAGAGGACGACAGTCGCCAACGACCTTGAGGGAACAAAACGCGCACTCGTTAGACACCCGCGCGACCCAAAATTCAGTAGTTTTTTGTACTTTCCTTAGTATTCAATGAACTTAAAAAAAGCCTTAGATCGAAATGTAGATAATTTAATTGTCTTTTAGATGGTGCCAATTTCATTAAAATACGTCCAGCGGTTTTGGTGCCATTGTCGTTTATTTGTCCGTGTTAGACATAATACAAAACAATTACACTATGTTATACGAATAAAACTCAAAATTGTCTTAGATTTAATTATTAAGAAAATGGTCTTATGTAACATATATTTTTTCCAAAAAATTACGACTAGCCATTTAGACGTGATTCTCATTTTAAACTCACGGGTATCTGCGCCTTAATGATATATGATTAAGAGTCAATCAAGATGCCTAGCATTTTCTCAATTATATTGGGGTCGTTCTACAGTCTAACCGGATGCAGCATGCTGCCACCAGTATATGTATATGAAGCAACTGCCTATCCGACCTACACAACCCAGTAACTGGGTAACACAATACCCCTTGGCAAGACTGTGGTGTCCGAATTTCTGGCTTAGCAAGACCTAATTAAATATATTTTTTGGAGGCTCTTTTTATCGGACTGCAGCAAACGGTCTTGAGGAACTTGGATTTTGAATAGTAGATCGAGCTTTAAAATGAGATAATTTAAAATGGATAATATTTATCCATTTATGCACACACACATAATATACAAACAAGAAAAAGAAAATAAAAAGAATGTAATCATGGACCTCCTATAAAAAAAAACATTTTAGGAACTTTTGATTTCACAAGTCGGGACCCCTGAATCTTGGCGGCCCCGTATCATTAATACAGTTGATACCGCGGTAGCTACGCCCCTGCTTCTGATTATATATAGTATATATCTTCGGACCGACCTTGGCAAACGTTACTTAAGGTTGCCCTAGTAAGTCATTCTTCCATACAAACGTAGTCTGGCGATTACTCCACTGTTTGACGGTGTAAGTTCAAAATAAAAAAATATATAAATTTGTCTCATCATTATCTAGCACTGTATACAAAATAAAACCGGCCAAGTGCGAGTCGGACTCGCGCACGAAGGGTTCCGTACCATTATCGCAAAAAACGGCAAAAAAATCACGTTTGTTGTATGGGAGCCCTCCTTAAATATTTATTTTATACTGTTTTCAGTATTTGTGTATTTCTTGTTATAGCGGCAACAGATATACATCATCTGTGAAAATTTCAAATGTCTAGCTATCACGGTACATGAGATACAGCCTGGTGACAGACAGACAGACAGGCGGACCGCGGAGTCTTAGCAATAGGGTCCCGTTTTTACCCTTTGTGTACGGAACCCTAAAAAGTATGGACCAAAAAGTAAAAAACCCGGGTATTTAAAAGTTATGAGCGTCGAAAAATCCATATATCAACACTAATTTTAACGCATCTTTGAGCGGAAATAAATACCATAAAAAATAGGAAAATTGCAAAACAGTCACCATAAAGGAATAGATTAGCCGTTATTTAATACAGATAATTTTATTTTTAACAAATACATTGTTTAGTTTTTTCATGATACTCATATTCCCAAAAGTCTGTTTATAAAATTTCGCGCGCTCCTTTTCGTTCTAAATCATGATCCATTTATTATTTTTATACCTTGAGTGTGTATTCGTACGCGCACTAGCTTCTTACTGCTCATCACAGCGTCTATTCCTTTCGTACGTGTTGTCGGATGAGAGCCGATTGTGGCCGGGGTTTAAATGCATGCTTTTAACTACGACCACAAAATAGTTCGCGCCGCCGACTAGGGAAACCTTAACCTTGAAGATCTACCCGTGCGACCGTTATTATTTTTTAACCACGAGCTCATCAACGTTAGATAAAGAGTATTCGTATATTTTTTCTTAACTCGCTTTAAAACTTACACGACCTTCAAGAAAATTCTTAAAAACAACAAAATTAACAATTAAAGCGTTTTGTCAATGAGATATGGCATTCATTAACATACATTAAGACGCTTTTGTCAAAGTACCTGTTTCAGTAAGTAATATCTTCGCCGTTTGCAACCATGCAATGGGTAAATCAAATCAATTTGTAGTTAAAGAAAATCGTATGTGATTTTTTAGGACGAATTCAGTTACACAATTAGGCTGCGGCTCTGTCATTCTCCATGTTCAACGTAAAATCACCCTTAGGACTACACTTTTCACTTACGCCCTTAGGGAATACTTCATAGATACTGTAGTAATATGATCTCTGATATATACTAATGCAGTCATAATTCAATAACAGTAAAGGTGCGAGTTCACCGCGCGTCGTAGTCTCCGGGATTCGCGCGCGGGGCCGAGACAAGTGTCTCACACTTTACTGTCCTCGATTTTAGTCGTTAAAATCAGTTATATTGTTGCCCCTACGAGCGGCATAAAGGAGGGGCGGTCAAACTGAACGAACAGCTCTTTTCATTTCATCAGACAACCTAACTTATTCGTGATGTGGTGGTAAAATTTTCAAGGTCGCTTCGTTGTCGATAGTTATTGGTTCTTGTTTTAAACCCACCTTTAAATAACTTAACATTCAAATACATAATATCCTGGTACATTTACCTCCTTATTTAAGGTGTTATTGTATAGAGCCGCAAAATAGCTGATCGGGCCATGCTCCAATGCTCCAATACAAAGCCTAAGGATAGGACAGTGGTGTCACGTCTCCTTTCTCACGTGTCGCGGTCTAGTAAATTTCTTTTCATTTCATCAAAAAACCTAACCTAGGTGTGGTGTAAAAAATTTCAAGCTCGCTTCGCTGCTAAAAGTTATTGATTCTTGTTGTAAATCTAACGGTCAATAACTAAACATTCATCATGTTGCGAAAATTCTCGAGCTCACTGCGTTTTAATTTTCGTCTAAAAAACAATACTTTATCACATCCAACAGATAAAAAGACGGCATTTTTTTAAATAGTTAATTTCCTGAAACATTTACCTCCTTGGTTTGTAGTTTCAGCCTAACCCCATGGGAAAAAGTCGTGAGTTTATGTATGTATGTAAGTATGTATTTACCTCCTTATAAGATGTTTTTGTAAAGAGCAGCAACTATTGTGTATGCCCGGCGCGGCAAAATAGCTGAATCAGTCCCTGTTCCAATACAAAGCCTAAGACAGTGATGTCGCTCGTCTCTTGCGTCCGTGTCGCGGTCTCGCGTCCCGTTCGCGCGGTGAACTCGCACCTTAACACAGTTAATTCAGATTCTCACTGCGACACGGCCTTGTCATGTCAAAAGAAGAGACCAAGTAACAAGTTAATATTTGCACTGTTAAGTGTCTCACAACCATACGCAAGTTAAACAGTGATGCTTATAAATAATATTATATTCGCAACAATAATATTATCAATCAGCTCATCGTAGTATCAGACTCGTGTGATAATCAATGAAGGTGGAATACCCCTGTATGTAAAGAATATGATGACGCATTTACTGGAGTGCATCAAGTTCCCATATACCTGCACTATTGAGGACCCTGGACTGGTCCTGCTCCATAGGGCAATCTTTAGTGTAGACAAAATCAAACTTATTAATTTGTATTATATTCATAATTAAAGTAACTACCGCTTTATTTTTTTCTTCCCTTTTTGTTTAAAACTGTGCTATTGTTGTTAAAATAAGTAGGTAATTTATATTTCTATGTTTTTTCTATGTTTGCAATATTTGTAAGTATGTGAGAACCATGTTCCTATTTATCAAGTGAAGGAATTTACCCTTTAGTGCTCGTAATACTTTATACCTAAATGTAGTATAGTAGTGCTGGGTGCATCGTTCTCACGTATATGAATTTATTAATGTTTGTACTTATGTAAATATTGTAAAAACTTATTTTAAAAGAGTAAGTAAAAGAGTAAGGAGTTTCTGTGCGTTCTTCTCCATAACAAGCTACTTTTCCGAATACACGGTAGAATCAATTTTTATTACTTGTAAATAATTGTTAACGTTTAAAAGTGCAGCTTAATGGCCCAGATTTGACTTTGACCTAATGGGTGTTTTCAGGTCCTCAAGACTGACACAGCTATACAACTTAACCACGTACTAAACCCGAATTACCCAAAGAATTAACCATCTACTCTATAAGCAGAACTGCCCACCATTCGTGCTGCAATTAACGTGGTCACCTATACTAAGCCCAATGAAAAACTTGACCATTGAACCGAAAAGAAGAAGGAGAACCTCAATTTATTTATTTATTTAAACTTCATGCACAAAGGTACAATGGCGGACTTAATGCCTTAGGCATTCTCTACCAGTCAACCAAGGGTGGTGAAGAGTAAACATGGCAGGTGCATTGCTTAAATCGTTGCAACAACAAATTTTAAAACAAAATATATAATTATTGTTTAAAATACACATACATACATATTTTATATGATACATATCTAAATAAATATATATATTTAATAAAGTAATGAAGATTAGTTAACGAGATGACCCTACCCTCCGCTGATAATAATACTGCAATTTCCGCTTGAAAGCATACCGACTGGTGGCCGCCCTGATTTCGAGAGGAAGCGCGTTCCAAAGAAGAATAGACTGAATATGAAAGGAAGAATGAACAAAATCAGTAGTATGAGAAGGACAGAGTAAGAGCAGATTGTTGGAAGAACGAAACTCAATATAGTACGTAGCTGGACATAAGGCCTGTCACAACACCCGATTCTCGTCCTTCCTTATCCAGTCTTTTTAGAGTTCCGTAACCGAAAGCTAAAGGGTAAACGGAGCCCTATTGCTGTCACTCAAGTGTCCGTCGTCTGTCACACAGGTTTTACAACCAAATGGTTGGAGCTACAGTCTTCAAATTTTCACAACACAAGCATCTTGTTCACCTAAAGCCATAAAAATTGTCACAAAATATATTGTAAAGTTTTTAAGGAGAGTTCCCATACAGCTAAAGGGAGCCCGAGAAAAATTGTTGCCTCCACCATCGAGTGGGGTATCGTTGTTTAGAACTCGTTGAGTA
Organism: Orthosia gothica; assembly: GCA_949775005.1. Taxonomy (NCBI): domain Eukaryota; kingdom Metazoa; phylum Arthropoda; class Insecta; order Lepidoptera; family Noctuidae; genus Orthosia; species Orthosia gothica. Next base: position 17,572,823 of record OX459055.1, read on the forward strand.
GATAAATACTGTATATTTTGTTTTGAACAATATTAGAAAACAAAGGAATGAGAAGCCTCCAAAGTCAGCTCTTTTTACAAAATTTTGTTCCGAAGAATTTTATAACTTCCCATTGACCAATGAACATCGAATTTGGTGATAATGTTTATTATTACTTTATATTTTACTAACAAATAACAATATATTGATAAGTCAGATTTTTTCTTTGAAATTTCCATTATTTTTTTTCTATTACAACCTTTTTTTTTTGCGTTTTGGTACGGAACCTTAAATGCGCGAAATTCGACACGCACTTCGCTGGTTTTTAATGATCATTGGTCTATGGCTGGAGAGACTCTGCGCTGAATAATATATTATGAAGGCTACTACGTAATTCTAGTGCAATGTTTACAATACAATGCTACAAACAAGGCAACTGCAAGTCTAAAAGGTAGAAATTACAGCTTATATCAAAGAAACTATCGCACAATAGGGATGTTTCCTGGGTAGAAAAATTATAATTCTATTTAGTCCGTCAGTGAGATTATCAAATAATATTGGACACGTACTTTTTGCTTTAACAAATCAATAAAAATTTACAAAGTTAAAGCGCATCAAAGTTCATGAGCGCTTGTGACGTCACTAAGGCAGTATAAAGTGTACTAGCGGCGTGACGTCACACGATATTTCAACGCATTATATCTTTGTCACTTCATGTATACGTGTCAAAAGAAAAAAAGATGTGTCCGACGGACAAAAAACTAATTCTCAGTAAACTTCCCCATTCTGACCCATAGGGGCAAACTGGGGAGATTTGATCCAACGGAAGACTTGGTTCATAAATATAACAAGTAAGATTTCAAAATTTAAAAACCCCAACATATTTATCTTGCGAAAACACCCCGATTCAAACAGTAAAACGCCCATAACTTTTGAACGGCTAAACCGATTTTATTCAAGCATAGCTAAGAACACTCTAGACAAAATCACTTTTCAAACAAAAAAAAACTAAATCGAAATCGGTTCATCCGTGTAGGCGCTATGATGCCACAGACAGACACACAGATACACAGCAACATACGTGAAACTTATAACACCCCTCTTTTTCCGGCGGGGGTTAATAAAGCTAGATAACATCTCAAATATGTTTGATGTTTTAAATCAATCAATCTGCCTAGCCTTTTCCCAACTATATTAGGGTCGGCTTCCAGTCTTACCGGATTCGGCTGAGTACCAGTGTTTTACATGGAGTGACTGCCTATCTGACCTCCACAACCCAGTAACTGGGTAACACAGTACCCCATGGCAAGACTGGTGTCAGATCTCAAGCTTCTGACTACTCGTAACGACTGTCAAAGATCTTCTAATGACAGCCGGGACCAACGTGCTTTCCGAGGCACGGAGGAAACTCGGTATGTTGAAATGGTCACCCATCCACGGACCGGCCTTGTCAAGCGTTGCTTAACCTTGATAATCGACCAGTGCGGCTGTTAGTATTTAGCCACGAGCTCCTTTTCCACGAGTTTGATGTTTTAAATATATAATTTAAAAAAAATATACTAAGTATCCTGTAGAATCAAGTCACCCCAGTCTCCCATACTATATTGCAAAAAATAAAAATAAAGTCCTAAAAAACTACGTAAGCGGATTTGAAGCGGATAAAAAGTTGAAATAGCTGTATTTTTCCTCCAGATAAATTTTATAGAATACCCGGGCAAACCAAATAAAAGAACGCCAAGAAGCGAAGTTAAAAACATTATAAGTACAGTCATCAAAAAGTTTTTACATGCATACTTCTAAATCACTACTTCGACACATAATTACCAAGGTTCATCATTTGTTGCAGACCTGTGAGTAGTAAAAAATCAATAAAACAAACATGTATTGTACATAGCACATAGTTTTTATAAACTTCAATGTCGTTTTTAAAAGAAAATAAACAACAAAGTTGAAGCACGCTAAATCTGCCTAGCCTTTTTTCCCAACTATATTGGGGTCGGCTTCCAGTCTTACCAAATTCAACTGAATACCAGTGTTTTACATGGAGCGACTGCCTATCTGACCTCCACAACCCAGTAACTGGGTAACACGGTACCCCTTGCCAAGACTGGTGTCAGATCTCAAGCTTCTGACTACCCGTAACGACTGTCAAAGATCTTCAAATGACAGCCGGGACCAACGGCTTTACGTGCTTTCCGAGGCACGAAGGAAACTCGGTATGTTGAAATGGTCACCCACCCATCCAACCACCTCGTCAAGCGTTGCTTAACCTTGATGATCGACCAGTGCGGCTGTTATTATTTAGCTACGAGTTCATCGATGTTAACTCGTATTTAACACACCCTAATTAAGCGATGTAATTAGGTAACTATAATATAATAGTCACAGCAGAAACAGTTAGTCATCGAATACTGCATAGAGTAAGCGAGATAGGACGATGCGACAAACGTAAGCGACTGAATGAGACAGCTATACAATGCTAACTTCACCTTTAACATTGACAAACAAGTAAAATTTCAAAATTTAAAGAACCCCCGACACATTTATCTTGTGAAATCACCCCGATTCAAACAGTAAAACGCCCATAACTTTTGAACAGCTGGACCGATTTTATTGAAACATAGCTAAGAACACTCTCGACAAAATCACCTTTCAAAGAAAAAAAACTTAATCAAAATCGGTTCATCCGTTTAGGCGGTATGATGCGACAGACAGACACACAAATACACAGATACACAGACAAACAGATACACAGCAACACACGTGAAACTTATAACACCCCTCTTTTTCCGGTGGGGGTTAAAAACACACCAATTCAAACATTAAATCGCCCATAACTTTTGAACGGCTGGACCGATTTTATTGAAACATAGCTAAGAACACTCTCGACAAAATCACCTTTCAAACAAAAAAAATTAATCAAAATCGGTTAATCCGTTTAGGCGGTATGATGGCACAGACAGACACACAAATACACAGATTATATTATAGCTACTGGGCAGGGTCTTGAAGCCAATTCAGAGACACAAAGATCCGTTGTAGTATGTGATATTGCTAAACAGGATGGATATGTACTAATATGTAGCTGTCGGCACGTAACTTGGCAAGAGTAGTTAGAGGCGCACAATTCGTTTTTAGGTCTCTTTGGTTACCAAGCGGGACGCGGGGAACGTTTAGCACCGTTCCGAGCGCGCGAATGGTTGGTCAGATGACACAAGGATCGACTGACGAAATCGCGTCGCGGCCAAGTTCCGTTCGCTCTATATTATGGTGGTTGATCAGTTCGTGAACTATGCGCGAACCTACCCCCACTATACCACAACCTTGCCAAGTTACATGCCGGGAACTGGACCAATCGTGGTCGAAAAGATACGATGCCATTTATGTCGAAATCGAAAGACATTAAATGGATCTAAAATAAAAGTTCCAACGATATTATACTATACTCCATTTGAAATAACATTAGAAATTTTTACAACCAATTTTTACAGTCCGTTCAACCGATTTTGAGTTCTATCCCGTAAGTATAAGGATGGCATGAAAAGCATAAACCTGTTACCAAAAAGTAACTGTTAAATACAGCTACCATTTGTCATATCACCAACGCAATAGGAGTCAACATATATGGAGGTGATTCACACACCAAAAATAAAAACAAAAGTAAAAGTACCTAAATAAAAGATGTATTACATTATCTGTGATAAAAGTAATAAAAATAAAAGTTATCGAACTAGTTAAGTATTTTTTTAGATAATTTTTAAATTGGTCACTAAATAATATTAAAAAAATACTTAGAAGGCTTCAAAGTAACAAATATATTAACATATTTATAATAGAATATTCTAAAAAAAAAAACATCCTTTATACAAAAACTAAGGGAGAGGGAAAATGGCTCATAGTGCATCAAAAATAGTAGATTATTAACCAAGGGGATAAAGCAGTGTCTTCTGTCGCGGGTGACGATTTAAATCGCGAGCGTAACGTAGGACTCGAGGTTTACTCCCGAGCGAAGCGAGGGATTTAAGACGAGTACTGGGTGTAACGAGGGATTTAAGTTCACCCAAGACTAAGACAGCTTTATCACCGAGGAAAATACTCTACTTTTCGTACCATTTGCGAAAAAATTAACACAATAATAATATGAGATAAGCATTTATTAAAATAATGACAATTAAAAGTAAAATAAACTTAACGTTTATGTATTTGAAGAAAACAAAAAAAAACGCGGCAAATTCCTAGACTAATATTTTTAAGTCGGAAAAGCAAAGGCATCAAGCTCACGGCCTCGTCGGTTTTCGTAATTTTATTTAATAATCATAACTGCATAATAAATGCGTATTCCTTTTTCAAAAAGATGTATAATGCTTTATATACAAACTCAATGGTGTAAACACAGATATACTTCAGTATGAATTGCGGTAAGTATTCCAAATTTAAATCACATTCTCCCCCTAGAGGATGAATGAAATTCAGTACAATTTTCTTTCCCTGTTTTTAACAGATTAAAAATGACTATTGTTATGTTCGCTTTTTGTGGCATAGAATGTCACTTTTTTGAGATAGTGGTACGAAAAATATTATACGTTAAATGCTCTAAGTAGCGCTATGAATAAATGTAAAAGTATCTTTAGTAGGTACTACGTTATCAATGTCGCCTTGTCGTATAAGGAAGGAAAGACGTTAACCAAACATTGTAGTCACATTTTAACCACAAAGTATTATTAGGCAGAGTATCTATACCTATATTTCAACCCACAGAACATTATTTTTTTCCGGGGTGGAAAATCTTCATTGGACGTCCATTGGGTTCTGTCAGACTCTTACTGACTAAAAACCACCCCGGTGTTCCGTCTCACACCTAAACCGGGGATCGCGGGAACAACGATACTTCCGCAATCCCCGGCTAGTGCCGGCCCGCCTCTGCGGGCCACAACCTCGGGTTGGGGGGAGTGAGGTGTTGGACTCCCCCCGCGACGTCTAAGAGGGGCGCGCGTGGAACACTACGCGCCACCACCTCGGGTACTGATATGTGGGGGGCGACGGACGTCCCCGAGTCCGTCGCCCCTGGACCCATTTATAGGGGGCTGGAAGAGGGCGTTGTCCACCCTCCGCCGGCGCCCGGCGCGTCTGCTGCGGATCGGGTTAGCGGATGAAATCTCCCTCTCCCTCTCCGCAGCCTCCTTCTGCGAGACGACTGTTTCGCAGAAGGATACCACCGCGTCCCAGGACTCCTCGCTGCCGACCATAGACTCGACTACAGCCGGCAGCGACAGGTCACTGCCTACTTCAGAGATGAGGACACGGCGTGGCTCCTCCCAAGCGGCACACTCTGCCAGCGTATGCCGCGCATGTCCTCCCGGCAGTCGACGCAGTGGGGACACCGGGCGCCCGGCTCCCTGTTTATGCGACACAGGTACTTCCCGAAGCAACCATGCCCCGAGAGCACCTGCGTCACTCGAAACGACAGGGAGCCGTGCCTCCTCCCGAGCCAGCGCTCGAGCACTGGCCGGACCGCCTCGATGGTAATGAGGCCGGCGGTAGGGCGTGAAAGCCTGTCCCGCCATTCCGCCACCAGGATCTCACGAAGCTGAGACTGACGCAACTCCATGTGTCGCTGCATCAGCTTTTCGCCCCGCGCCCGCGCTTCCTCGCGCCACCGATACAGTGACGCGAGTACCTCCGCCTCCAGGTCCCAGGGCGGAGATCCGGCCAATGCACAAGCCGCCTCGTAGGAGATCGAGAACATTATTACCCTGGTTCAACAGTTAAGACGAGGACAATCGCCAACGACCTTCAGAGGTCTTAGTGCGAGTTTTTACTCACGCTCAATCGCGTTGAATTCGTATTGAAACTGGATAAGCGCCGTCTGGTGACGGTAAGGAGAAACTTCTTTTTTTGTATACAATTTGACATAAGCGATCGTTTACGTTATCACTAGTGAGTACGTTAAAAAACTCGGCATAAGCACACTGGTAATAAAATGCACATACGTTTCACACCGGCGCGACCCAAAATTCATTAGTTTATTGTACTTTCCTAGTTATTCTATGACTTAAAAAAAGCTTTAGATCAAAATGTAGATAATTAAATTGTCTTCGAGATGGTGAAAATTTAATTAAAACACGCCCGGCGATTTTGGTGCGATTGTTGTATTTTGTCTGTGTCAGACATAATTTGTACAAATAAATTACATTATGTTATACGAATCAAATTCAAAATTGCCGTAGTTCAAATTATTAAGGAAATGGTCTAATGTAACATATAAATAATTTTTCAAAAAATTACTACTAACCGTTTAGACGTGGTTCTCATTTTAAAATCAGCTACTGAATGGTATCTGCGCCTTAAGACGCCTTTCTTTTTCTTTTTACCCGACTGCCGAAGGAGGGTAATGTGTTTATCAGTCTATGTATGTATGTATAGATGTATGTATGTATGTTTGTTCCTATGTGGCGTTCCAGAGACCAAACGCGTTGGCCGATTTTGATGATTCATACGTCAATCGATTCGTCTTAATCCTGCGAGTGTCATAGGCTACGTTAAAATTGGACAATAGAAAAATGGCGGATTTTGGGCGCCATATTGTGGGGTCCCAAATTTTTTTTCTTCCAAACTAAGTGTGTGGGGTATCAAAATAAAGGGTTTTAAGAGGTGATTTCAAAAATATATAACACTTATATGTTTAAATGTATCTAATTCGAAAAAAACTTAACTAAAAAGTTATAAATAAAAAAAGTTAAATCACAAAATCAAAAAACCCGACTGCTTCAAAAGCGAACAAAAAAGTCGTAAACAAGGAAAAAATCATGCTGTGCAGGAGGAGGATACATCTGGTTTTGGTCAGCCAGCTCGCGCGTATGTATCCTCCGACTGCACAGCATGATTTTTTCCTTGTTTACGACTTTTTAGTTCGCTTTTGAAGCAGTCGGGTTTTTTAATTTTTTGAATTAAGTTTTTTTATTTTTGATGATACATTATCTTTAGAAGCACTATATAACCTTCAAAATATGCTCAAAATTGAGCTGTCAACAGAGGCCTAATGTTCAAATTCGACAACTATAAATGAATAAAGCAAAACTTAAGCAAATAAATCTTTGTTTTTCAGATATTGGAAAAAATCTTTTAATATTGGTCCATTATTGGAGGAGGACACAGGCGAGAGCAAAACCTCGAATTATGACATTTTACTTAGGAAATAAATTGCTAAATAATCACGCCATATAATAACGTCAGTATTATCTTATCTAATAAACGAAGTCCAGCTGTTCTATTGAATCATTGGGTTAATCAGCGAATCAACACTGACTAAGTATGTAGTTATGTCGGACCTTTTAAAATTTTCACCGAAAATGACGAATCTTCATCCACGATTTCTATTTGAGTAGTTATATCAATACGTCTAAATAATATTAATATTAGGTATGTTATTTAAGTCACCTCAAAGTCGTACTACCTTGTGCTGTCTATTAAAACTTTTAACTATATAAAAGAAAATTAGTTTTTTTTGTCCGTCAGGTAATTAGTAAAAATTTTGGACACGTATTTTATCTTCTATACCAATATTATAAAGAGGAAAGATTTTTTTGTTTGTTTGTTTGTTTGTACCGAATAGGCTCCGAAACTACTGGACCGATTTAAAAAATTCTTTCACCATTAGAAAGCTACATTATTCCTGAGTGACATAGGCTATTTTTTAATCCCGAAAACGGGTCCTGTGGGGTGGCCCACGGGAGCGAAGCCGCGGGGAACAGCTAGTTAAATATAATGGGCTGAAATATCATGTGACGTCACGCCGTTAGTACACTTTATACTGCCTTAGTGACGTCACAAGCCCCCACTAACTTGGATGCGCTTTATAATTTTTATTGATTTGGTAAAGCAAAAAAATACGTGTCCAATGTTATTTGATAATCTCACTGACGGACTAAATAGAATTATCATTTTCTACCCAGGAAACATCCATATTGTATGTTCGCTTGTAATAGGTCATCTTAAGAAATGTTGATGAGTTTGACGCGGACGAAGTCGCGGGCAACAGCTAGTATTGATTGAGAATGCTTCATAACTAAACTAGCTAATAAATTATCTCAATTCTCGTCATAAATAAAACACGGATACATTATCACAAACATCTAAATAAGCAGGTGTAAATAAGTTTTTTTTTTCCAAAAATATGACTGACGCGGATACGTCGGATACCTTTAATCGTACACGCAAATCATAAAGCAAATAATATACTGTTTATTCTATCAAATTCAAGGCTAACCTCGCTATCGGAGCCTCGTCTAGCACATCATTTAACCCAATTAGGGTTGCCAGTCTTCCAGATGTAGCCGGACATCAATAATCATTTTATGAATAAAATAAATAAATACATCGTTAGGCGTTTTGGATCCTTCATCATCATCAGCCAACTGCTGATTGATGATTTCTCATTTTTTTAATTTAACCTTTTAGTTTTATTTTTTATATTTTCGCACTCATTTTTATTTTCACTAAGGATTGAAAGAAAAGAAAGAAAAATATTTATTTGTGACCCGCACAGGAGACACGAGAAAATAAGCATACACTTAAACAATAATAAAATAAAAAACCCTGTGCGAGACCAAAAAGGCTCCTATCTCAGCATGTGCAGTCATATCCAAAAAAGGTAATAACGCTGCGCGTATTGCATACTTTTATTACCATTTTTGCATATCTACCTTAAAAGTGGTTAAATCATTAGTTAAATTTTCAAAGTTAAATTAGGTCTTAAAAAGGATAAGGCCTAGATTTTCATACATTGTTAACTATTGCAAAACATGGACACAATATCATTTAACTTTAGATGTCCGGCCATTTTACTAGATTTCACTCAAATATCATCCGTTTTAGGCCCTGGCAACCCTATATCAGAGTGTATTGATAAAACATTTATAGGTTAAAAGTGCAAGTAATCTCGGATTTGCAGCAGAATTATGTTTATAGAGACCGATATACGGTACTTAGATCAATGAAAGGGCATACATAGGTCGTGATAGAAATCTAAATAAAATCTAATTTTGAAAATCCAAAACATTGAGTGGGCGAACTTTTTTTGCAACCCAGAATATTTAAACAAAAAGAAATAACTGAGTTCAATAACAAATGAGCTATAGATAATTCCCATCACTAAAATAAAAAGTGTCTGAAAAAGGTTGACAGGTTATTGTATAAGTGTTATTTCGGTTTTTATTTGGTAGATTAGTAGTTTTTGTGGAAAACCTGCGTCATTTTGATGATTAAAATATTAAATACTAGCTGACCCGGCAAACTTTGTTTTGCCATAAAAACACCAAACATTTATCTACCCTACCTACCCTACCCTACCCTACCCGACCCTACACTACCCTACCCTACGCTACACCACCCTATCCTACACTACTCTACCCTATCCTACCCTACCCTACCCTACCCTGCCCTACCCTACCCTACCTACCCTACCCTACCCTACCCTACCTACCTACCTATCTAACCTAGCCTACCCTACCTACCCTATCCAACCAACCATATTTTTTTTGTTTTTAAACCTTCCCTGTATTCTGTCGAACATAACAAAAAAAGAATTATTCAAATCGGTCCAGCCGTTTTTGAGTTTTAGCGAGACTAACGAACAGCAATTCATTTTTTACCCGACTGCCGAAGGAGGGTAATGTGTTTATATATATATAGATTATGATTAATTTAATTTATCAATTTAGGAACCCAATTTAATATTTTGACACGCATGAAGAATATTAGGTACCTATTTAAATTGAATAATTAATACATTCATAGAGTTAATAATTGAATGGAAATTATAGATAAACAGTATGGACAAGCAAAACAACGTTTTTTAATTATTTACGCTACAAAATAATTATAACAATTAAAAGAAAAACTGTTGATGGATGTTGTTACACTACAATCCTTGAAATTTCAAAGTATTTTTTCTTGTCAATATCGAAAATAAATAAAATAGGTACCAAAGTCACCGACTTCCGAAAAGAAATTTATTTTTCGCTTTGTACGGTTTTGTTTTGAAAGCCGGTTATTTTTTTGTTACAAAGAAATTTTATTTTAAATGCAGTCCGATTCACCTGTCAATTTTTGTCAGCAGATACCAATGTTTGATGCCATTTCCGAATAAAAACACAAATCTTTATAAACTTCACACAAGTCCTAGGACATCGTTTACCTCTAGTTCCGAACTGAAGTTCGTTCTTTTTTTGAAAATTTACCTGTGTTCTTATCAAATGAGTGGCTAAAGGCTTAATAAGGTCGTGTTGCAGACTATTTTATTTAGATTCCGTAGATGGGAGAATTTTGAGCTGGTTGATATTTACTGATCAGGGTCCGAGGGCCCCCTGAGCTTGAGGGCCCCGGTGCACGGCATCATCTAGCCCTCTGGTGGCTACGCCCCTGCCTAATGGAATAATCGAGTAAAAAGATTAGGTTGTTTACCGACTCACTCCAAGGGGTGCATCAAACGTGTCTAACTGCTTTGTCACTCGATATTCATTACATTCTAGACTCTTCATTTATTATATGTGGCAACGACTTCGCTCGCGTAAAGTCGGCAGTTATCCCAATAACTGACAGCTGATCTTTGTGTCTCTGAATTGGCTGCAAGGCCCTGCACAGTAGCTATTTTTGTATCAATGTTGAAGGTAAAGATAGCATTGTATAACTGTCTCTTTCACACGCTTACGTTTGTCTCATCGTCCTATCTCGCTTACTCTATGCAGTATACTTGAAGAAAAACTGTTTCTTGCGCAATGGTTGGCAGAATCAACTTCAGAGACACAAAGATCCGTTGTGACTATTATATTCCTGGGATAACGACGTGCATTTATGACAATAATTAATGAATGTAAATTAAAAAAAGCAAATGGGGTATGTAAGGATCGTAGCTACAAAACGTCAGCTGTGTTCTGTACTTTCTGCCTACTTACATGGGAAAAGGGTTTTTTTATATTTTTTTATTTGTTATAGGCTCGCGTTTGACCACTATCTCACCTGATGGTAAGTGATGATGTGGTCGACGGTGAAGCACGCTTGCTTAGAAGTAACCTATTCACTCTTGACTTGAAGACCCCTAGGTTGTAGCTATCAGGAAACAAAGATTGCAGGGAATTCCACTCCTTAGCTGTACGCACAATGAAAGTATTTTCAAAACGCTTTGTGCGTATGGGTGAAATATCAACCACGTACCGATGGCGCATTGCCGTACGTCTGGGTGGGTAGGGTGTGAGTTTTTGTATGTATATACGGTTCATAGATACAACGCAAATCGAGTGATGCAATAGGGATGTTTTCAGGTTATTTTTTTTTTAATTCTATTAAGTCCGTCAGTGAGATTATCTAATAATATTGGACAAAGCTATACGCTTTACCAAATCAATAGAAATTGACAAAGGCAAAGCGCATCAAAGTTCAGGAGTGGGGGTTTGTGACGTCACTACGTCAGTAATAAAGTGGACAAACGGCGTGACGTCACACGATATTTGAACGCATTATATCGTCGTCACTTTACGTTTACGTGACATAAGAAAAATACGTATCCAATATTTTTTATTAATTGCCTGATAGACAAAAACCAAATTTTCAGTAAACTACCATAATAGTTGCAACAAGTGTTGAAAATTCATTCCGTCGATCCTTTAGCACGATAATTTTAGTTCCAGAACACAGCTAACATAACTGGTGAAATATTGATGTACTATTAGGTCTCTGCCCAACCCTTCGCAAATACAGGCGTGATGCGATGTTTGCAGAAACTGGGCCACAAGTGGGCCGAAGTATTTGTCATTCATAGATACTTTATATCGTTTTCCTTATCAATTGTTATTGATTGTTTAGTTAGACCATTAATGGCGTAAACAAAGTCTCTGTGTTTCATCATCAGAGGTTAAAACTGCGCTGCGTCCTTAGGTTAAAAATACATTTTTAAGTTTTATTTATAGATTAAGAACCAGTTTTATATCGTTTTTGATAAGTACCTACCCGTTTTGTGTACCTGCGTCTGTCTTGTGTAGGGTTACTATCCGTTCGGATTTAGCCGGACATTTGGGATCTTGTCCGGACTTTTCCAGCCCTCTAATTTATCGTTTTGTTGCAATAAAAACCAATTGACAGTGCCAGTTATTTCATCAAAATGCTACACCAGAAAGTAATAGACCATTGAGGACCATATACTCTTTTTCACAATAGATCCCGATGGGTCGAAGTCTCCGAGTTGCTTCTCGGACCCTCCATAAGATAAGATATAATCTTTTGCCATACTTAAAATTAATTGAGACTACAATAGGGTAGTTGACACAAAATATCTATTTAGTCCGTCAGTTAAATAACCTAAAAATATTGGACACGTATTTTTCTTTTGCCACGTAAATAAAAAAATACGACGATACAGTGCATTGAAATTTCGTGTGACGTCACGGTGTGCTACTCTTTATACTGACAAAGTGACGTCACTCCTGAAATTTGATGCGCTTTATCTTTGTGAGCCTTTAATTTATTTAATAAAGCAAAAAATACCGGTCCAATATTACTTGATAATCTCACTGACGGAATAAATAGAATTATCTTATTCTACACAGGAAACATCCCTATTAGCCCAAAATAATCTTTTTCTTCCTTTTTTAATTATATCCTTTCTAAAACTTTTGCCAGAAAATGCAAATAGACCAGATGATTTGAATCCGGCTTTTTGACAGGACTTTTTAATTTTCATTATGGTAACCCTAGTCTTGTGTCACTGTATGTTAATGGTTCGTCAAAAAGTAATTGAAACTGCCTTTTTGGTGAAGAGGTCACAAGCGCTACCGACTGTTGGATATGGGGACCTAAGTTCGATTCTCGCCTCAGTAATTCACTAATAATGCTGACTGATAGTAAATTGGCTGCAAACAAGTCTTTTTCACGTCAATAGCTGACTACTCTGAAATGAAACACCGAAAGAAAAGCTAAAGACAAAGTCTTTCCAATTATACTAAAGAGAACCAAGAAAAGCATAATTTACATATTGCTGTGTTTTTACATCTAAAATTTCATAGTTGTCGGAGTTTCAATGATGCACAGAGTCGATCGAAAAGCGGGCCAAAGCTCTGGTGAGCCTTTACCGGCAGCTCCAGAGCCTTGGACATCGTCGCCGAGTTGCCAGCTTGTCGGTTTTTTATCTGTTACATTTCGGGGAGAGTGCGATGGAATTGCATGATCGAATTCCGCCTAGCCCGTTTCATCATCAGTCTACTAGACGTTCAGCGATGCGCCATCGGTACATGGTGGAAAGCCCACCCATACCCACTAAACGTTTTGGGAAAAGTTTTATTAAAGGAATTCTCTCCCGGAGTCTATGTTTTTCGATAGCTACAATACACGGGTCTTTAAGTCAAGAGTGAATAGGTCACTTCTAGACAAGCGTGCTTCACCGATAGATAGTGGACAAATGCGAGTTAATATTGAATGAAAAAAAAGTCTGAATTTGTGTCCATTTGATAGACTCGTCCCCTCTCTTTCATTATCTATATGGGATTTAAGTTAACAAACTGACAATATATGGGCGTACGCAATAGATACCTATGTACAGTCACATATACCACTGCCTAATTCTTCGGGGAAAACAGTTATGATATTAAGATGTGATTAGTAATTTAGTTCAATAACCTACTTATGGTCGAAATGGTCGTGACGTTGCGTAAACAGAAACAGACCGCCGGAACTAAACTCAACGAACTTGCTATAAGTATGTGGTAAACGCAGGGCCGTATTTAAAGGTGCGGAGGCCCTGGGGCAACTAAAAAGTTTAGGCCACGAAGCATTTTCTCACAGTTTTCAATAATTTCTTTATATTTCCAAAAAGTAGATATACAAAAGACAAAAAAAAGTAAATAGAACCTTTCTAGCTTTTTTTTGCCGATAAATCATTATGTCATAATTTCGGTAAAATACAACTATCGGATTTAAAAAAAAACACTTGTGGAGGCCCCTGACCTAGAGCCCCTGTTATCCTACCCTAAATCCGGCCCTGGTAAACGCTTTGGATTCCTGTGGTTCTATATAAATTATTTTTTATTTAGCGAAGCGCAGTTCCTAGAAGATGCCAATTTTATTTCGCAAAATGTTACTGGGTTATTCCATCTGGTATTTCTGAGGGGTATTATTTAAACGTAAATAAATAAAAATACTTTCTGTATCCAAAAATAATCCAAATTCCAATCAAAAATATTTACTGATTGCAGAGCAAAATCGTTACCTCAAATTAATATTATTTTAGCAACATTTACGGTTACTATTTCTGTCAGCAGGGTCTAAAGTAACCTAACATGAAGGAGATGACGGCAGCTGAGAACCGCTCTTCAGCTCCCGTCATCCGCTTTGAACATATCCTATCCGTGTCGGAGTGCCTTAAGCGCCCGAGCTCGCTAGGCTCGCTCTTGAACTTATTTTGTTATATGTGTGAGTATAACGTTTGTGTAAAAAATAATAATGATGACAATTTATTGCTAGATAATTATTTATTTGATGTGCAATTAATAATATCCCATTTCTCAGTATAATGCTCACAACGGATCTTTGTGTCTCTGAATTGGCTGCAAGACCCTGCGCAGTAGCTACTTTTGTGTCAATGTTGAAGGTGAAGATAGCATTGTATAACTGTCTCTTTCACTCGTATACGTTTGTCACATCGGCCTATCTCGCTTACTCTATACAGTATACTCGATGACAAACTGTTTCTTGCACAGTCTACAGATAATTCTCTATCATGCATTATGTAACTTCAATGTACAAAGGACCACCACCACAGAAAACTTACTGCAAAGTCCCAGAGTTCGGAGTCCTCAGCAATCTCCCATCTTGCTGCCTCTGTTCCTCGTCCTGTCTTCTTTCTTCAGCCTCGGCCATACTCAAAGTCATCTGGAACTTCTGCGCCAGATTCGGCAAGACCGCAGTAGGGTCTTCATCGTCAAACGACTGTTGTTCCTCACTATCGCCCAGAACAAAACGTTTCGATGTCCTCCGTTTCATCATCGTGAAGAATTTGCTCACGTATTCAAAAATCGAACCGAAAACGTTCATAAATTCACTGTTTGTTCATTATTCTTTTTTTTTTGCACTGTCACTTATTAATTTTCTTGGAAGACACTTTTTTGAGTTTTTGAATTTAGAATACGAGATTATTATCAATTTTTTCTACAACTAACCCTATGACATACAAGATAAAGTTTAAATTCCATTGTAACTTTTCTATAGTATATTGTAACACTTACTTTTTAGAGGTTATTTAAAACAAATCGTTACATGAAAATCGTCTTAAAATCAACACAACTAAAGTCGATATTTGAGTTGATGGCTGTACTAGAATAATATGATAGGAAAATATTTAGTATTTGTTTACGATATTCTAAGAACGCAATAAGCAAACGTGTTGATCATTGCGAGTTCTTTATCTAAATGAGAAACCTTTGCCCTGCAGCTAGATAGTTAGATACAAGCTGATTCAAAATAGATTAAAACAAGGTCTGTGCATTATTGATCGAAGGACGGTTGGGTAGGTGCAGTAGCTGAGCGATTGGCTGCTGCGCTGCGTGTCGCGGGTTCGAGTTCCTAGTGTGAGGCAACGTCGAAGAATATTTGTTCCGTTCTGCGAGCAAAGTGCCCTGTCCACTGCTACTTAAATTTCGCAATTCTTCGGGCTATGTCGGTAACTTTGGTTCTCCTGCGGATATTCTCATTTCAGATGCGATCACGCAAGGAAACTCCGAGCATAGCCCTCTCCATTGTCCTTTGAGAGACTTGAGAGACTAAGCCATTGTGAGCACCACGTCTCTATCTCATAGGTAATTACTGGCAACACACACTGGTCATAGACTTTTGTCTAGAGATACTAAATTGGACGACAATATACCGCGCAACTTCTTCAGCCGAGTCGGATTCGACGGTTGACCGGTTCTCGAAGTTAGACCTACCCAACTGGACCGTTTGTCCCAGGTAGAGATAATCGTCTACAACTTCGAGTGTAGAGTCTCCGATCTTGATAGGAGTGGGTGTTACATGGGCATTCACCATGACCTTGGTTTTGTCCATGTGCATTTTAAGACCCCACTCTCTCGGAAGCTCTACTGAGGTCATCGAGCATTGTGCTGAGGCCTCCTATTACATGGGAATTAAATATAATTATTTTTATTGATGATAGGCTCGCACTTGACCACTATCTCGCCTGATGGTAAGCGCTGAAGAGGTCGACGGTGAAGCACGCTTGGTCCCTTCCCTAGAAGTAACCTATTCACTTTTGAATTAAAGACCCCGAGGTTGTAGCTATCAGGAAACACAGACTCCGGTAGGGAATTCCACTACTTAGCAGTGCTATTTTAATATTATATTATCTGTAGCAGTACTTATATTATCTGTGGCAGTACGCATAACGACTGTCAAAATGTGGGAGTATAGAAAACTTTATATTTAGACAGTTTTTAGGGTTCCGTACCCAAAGGGTAAAAACGGGACCCTATTACTGAGACTTCGCGGTCCGTCTGTCTGTCTGTCTGTCACCAGGCTGTATCTCCTGAACCGTGATAGCTACAGTTGAAATTTTTACAGATGATTTAAGTATTTCTGTTGCCGCTATAACAACAAATACTAAAAACAGAATAAAATAAATATTTAAGTGGGGCTCCCATACAACAAGCGTGTTTTTTCTGCCGTTTTTTGCGATAATGGTACGGAACCCTTCGTGCGCGAGTCCAACTCGCACTTGGCTGGTTTTTATTTTTTTTACCACAAATTGCTTTTAATACTTTTTATGCAGCACAACCTTGATGCGTATGTAACTAATAAAAAGACCCTGTTTTTCTTTTGTTTTTGTTTTTATTAAAATAATGGTTCTGTTCCGAGTCTCTAATTACATTATTGAAGTCTTTACTTTTTTATTGATGTCTAAAAATAACAGACTAATAATAAAAATCCATAAGAACCTAACTTATAAGTCAAAGTGGATGTTTGTGTCTCTGAAGTTAGCTCTGCGAACCATTGCGCAAGAAATAGTTTGTTATCGAGTATACTGCATAGGAGAGCAATGGTGGCGTAGTGATAAAGGACGCGACTTAAAAGTTGTAGGTTGTGGGTTCGAACCCAGGCAGGCGCTTTACTTTGTGTAAATTATTTCATTACCAGCACCACACTGCTCTCAAAACGGTAACGGTTTTTTTTTTTAAGAAACCGGCATGTCCAAGAAACAAAAAATCGAAGACATGTGACATCCACCAATCCGCACTGGGCCCGCGTGGTGGATTACAGCTCGTTCCCTCTCACAGAGAGGAAGCCTGTGTCCCAGTAGTGGGAACATTAATAGGCTGATGGTGATACTGCATAGAGTAAGCGAGATAGGAGGATGCGACAAACGTAACCGAGTGAAAGAGACAGTTATACAATGCTATCTTCACCTTCAACATTGACACAAAAATAGCTACAGTGCAAGGTCTTGCAGCCAACATTAGAGACACAAAAATCTCTTAGATATCTACAGAATCGACCGACTGAACATGGTCTAAAGTAAAAACTAAGTGAAAAATTACTTAATTTTTGGAAGTCGGTGTCCATATCTCAAAAAAAATTGGTCCGCAAGAAAGACTCCGATTTCCAAAAATTAAGTAATTTTTCACTTTGTAGTTTTTCTTTTGGAAGTCGGTAGTATATTTTTGCAAAAAAGATTTTATTCTATTTTCCAATTATAAAGTAGCCAGTACCGTGACACTCACAAGGTTAAAACGAATCGATTGACGTAAGAATCATCAACATCGGCCAACGTGTTGGTTCTCTAGAACGCAACATAGAAACAAACATACATACCTATACTAATCAACACATTACTCTCCTTCGGCATTTGGGTAAAAAGGATCCTCACTACTGATCCTTTTTAGAAGTGTTGCATCATACTTAATAAAATATATAACACTTGTTTCTGCGAGCGGCTTCGCCGGCGTGGAGGTCGGAAATTATCCCGAAGGAACATATATTATTCCCGGGATAAAAAGTATCCTATGTGTTAATCCAGGATGTTAATTTTCCTGTGAATGCTTTTTAATACTTTATACCTGTGTGTAGAGCTATTCTGGGTGCATCGTCCTCACATACAGGGTGTTTGGAAGGGAGCTGTACATACGCCTAGGGTAGAAACTAGGGATAGTCTGCTACCTACCCCCGCCCATTATATTGACCTTGGCCTCAAGGTTTTTTTTTAATTTATTATTATTTTTTATTTGACTTTTTTATGATTTTTTGACTAAAACTACCTGTAGCTCAAAATCTATCCATGGGACCGGTCGGCTAATGGTCTTGTTTTAATCGTTAGAGTCTTAGGGTCCTGCAAAAAATTATTTTACACCAGAAAATTGTGGAGAAGAAAAGTTATGGGGCCTGAAGTACCGTAGTAAGGTAAAGAAATAATTTTAAGGGCAACTTTCTATGGGGTTTAAAAAAAAACTAACAGGGTTGGAGTTCTTCTGATTTTTTTAAAACATCCTCAGTCCATGCCCTTTCTAACGATATGCTAAAAGTGTAATTATCACTTTTAGTTTTAAAGTTATTAATTAATTTCCGCAACTAGGGCACTTCAAGCAAAAATTTCAACTAATGAAAATTAAATGTGTTCGATCGTAAAAGGATGGCAAATGAAACAAAAAATTTGGTAATGACTAATGTCATTAAATTACAAATTTTAATTAATTACAAATTTTAATTAATTACAAATTTTGTTCAAATTGATGACCATTGACCTGTAAACATGCTCGGCACCTCTTCCTCATCTCCACGGTCACCGTTCTAAGCAGCAGTTCCTCGCGCATTGTATCGAATGCGGCGTGGATCCTGTTAATTAGAACCTCCCTTGTTGGTACTTCTTCTGCGTACACCAACTCTTTCGCCCTTCCCCAGACGTAGAAGTCGAGTGGGGTAAGGTCAGGCGACCTTGGGGGCCAGGGAATTGGCCCACCCCGACCAATCCAAGAATTAGGAAAGCAGTTGTCCAGAAGCTCCCTCACTGCTAGGCTCCAATGAGCAGGACAGCCGTCGTGCTGGAAGACTATGGGCCGATCTTCGTCAAACACTTCTTCCGCTAAATCAGGCAAATCGTTTTCGAGGAAATCTAAGTAGTTTTGCCCGTTTAGGTTGTCTGGCAAAAAGTGCGGCCCTATCAACCGATTACCGATGACGCCTGCCCATACGTTCACGGAGAACCTTCGTTGAAAACCTCTGTGCCTCTTGACTCTCGGGTTTTGAACTCTGGGTGCCCAGTGATGGAGATTGTGGTAATTTACAATTCCTTCCTTGTCAAACTTGGACTCGTCAGTCCAGAGAATACTCCGTAAAAAATTAATATCTTCCACGTCCGTATGGAGCAAGTGGCGGCAAAACTCCACCCTTCTTGCATTGTCGTTATCCTCTAAGCCTAAAACAATAAAAATATCAACGTTAGCGGTTTCCTTATGAATTAGTAGCTATGTAACATTGATTGCTATCTCTGTCTTTCCATTTCTCTCTCTCTCACACACATGCTCATGTTAATTTAAAAATTGCCTATGAAATTCACATGCTAGTTCATTACATAAGAGCTAAAAACAAAAACTTTATGTAAAAAATTACCTTGAACAGGGGTGTAGTGGAAAGGATGACGTCCATTTTCGCGAAGAACCGACCAGACTTTCCACACGCTTAAACCAAGCGTCCGGGCTACGGTTCTTACGCTTCTGGTCGGATCTTCCTCAAATTCAGCCAATATGCTTTTTTCCGCAGCCAAATTTGGTTGAAATCTGTTCACGGCTGGTGCCCGGAAATTTAAATTTCCGGTTTCTCGCAGACGCCGATAAGTTGAGCCAAACGTTTGGTGGTTAGGCACTCGCCGGTTAGGATACCGTTCTTGATAAATCCTCCGTGCCTCGCGCCCATTGCAATCAGCCATTCCATACACCACCAGCATGTCGGTGTACTCTTCACTGGTAAATCCAGCCATTTTGCCAACAACAAGGTAACAAATAACAAAACTTAACAAAAACGAAGTAATAACAAACTCAACAAAATTAACGAAAACAGTGGAGCGTCGTAACGGCAAGTACGTAAGTTAGCTAAGATGGGTAAATCTCGACTGACTAACAAAGACCCCAACGAGTTACCTGCCCGGCCCCGTCGACCCAAGAGCGAAAGAGACATGACATGACATGTTTTGTCTCTTACATGTTGCTCTCGTGTAAGAGTGAGACAACAAATTTGCCAACTGTAGGCCAAACTGGTTTAAATTCTGGAAATTACATTTGTCTTACAAATGTCGACTCGTGGTGGTAAAAGTGCCCTAGTTGCGGAAATTAATTAATAACTTTAAAACTAAAAGTGATAAATACACTTTTAGCATATCGTTAGAAAGGGCATGGACTGAGGATGTTTTAAAAAAATCAGAAGAACTCCAACCCTGTTAGTTTTTTTTAAACCCCATAGAAAGTTGCCCTTAAAATTATTTCTTTACCTTACTATGGTACTTCAGGCCCCATAACTTTTCTTCTCCACAATTTTCTGGTGTAAAATAATTTTTTGCAGGACCCTAAGACTCTAACGATTAAAACAAGACCATTAGCCGACCGGTCCCATGGATAGATTTTGAGCTACAGGTAGTTTTAGTCAAAAAATCACAAAAAAGTCAAATAAAAAATAAAAATAAATTAAAAAAAAACCTTGAGGCCAAGGTCAATATAATGGGCGGGGGTAGGTAGCAGACTATCCCTAGTTTCTACCCTAGGCGTATGTACAGCTCCCTTCCAAACACCCTGTATATTAATGTATGTACGTATGTTAATATTGTAAAACACCATTTTTTTAAAAAAAAAGAGTAAGTATGGAGTTTCTTGTGCGTTCTTCTCCATAACAATCTACTTTCCAAATGCACGGTAGAATCATTTTTTTTTTTTTAATACTTTTAAATTTTAATTTTAATTAATGTGACGTTCAAAAGTGCCGTTTATTGGCCTAATTGAATAAATATATTTGACTTTGACTAGCTACCTCCATAGCAAATTTCATCAAAATTGGTCCAGCCTTTTGTGCGTGAAGAAGTAACAAACATACAAACACACACGCACACACACACTCAAACATTCGCCTTTTTAATATTAGTGTGATTACCAAAATAAACTAAAAGAATTAGGAGATAATAGAAATCGTAAAACGTTTATGTATGACCCAGTTATATCCACCATTTTCGCCCACCAGCTCTGTCTATACAGGGTGACTTGCTTTAACCATAAACAATGCACATTTTAGAAGATGGTCGGTTTTTAATCGACTTTCCTAAAAGGAGGAGGTTCTATGTTTTTGTTAAAATTTTATGTTGGTGTATTTTCTTTTTAGGGTTCTGTACCCGAAGGGTCCAAACGGAGCCCTATTGCTGTCAGTCACGTGACTGTCCGTCATGTCTGTGCGGCGGACAGACAGACGGACAGATACACAGACATAAATCTAACTAGATGACGCGATTGTATGTACTTCGCGTGCCAAAAAACGGAGTAGATGTTAGCATACTCTTCTTCCTTAAGGCGCAGATACCCCTGAGTAGCTTTTAAAATGAGAATCACGTCTAAACGGCTACTCATAATTAATTGGAAGAAAATAATGTTACATTAGACCATTTTCTTAATAATTTGATCTATGAAAATTTTTAGTTTTATTCGTATAACATAGTGTATAGGTGTACCAGAATCTCATGGCATTTTTTATTTTTTTTAAATTGTGATTTTCATATGGCAATGTCAATTGTCACCTGTCGAATCAAAGTACTTGATGTGTCAACCGCTGCTGAAATTTTTTGATATTATCTTGAAAGTTTGTTATTTTTGTGAAAATGTCGAAAAACCCACTTCGATCTCATGCGAGACATATTGTTTTCAATGTGTATCATAAAATAAGGGAAGAAGAAGGCGTAAATCAAACTCAATCTTTGATTTTAAAGTGCGTCGTAGAGTGGACCGGTAAGTTGGACTGACTTGTTTTGATACTTTTAGTTTAATTTATATTTTTCGTACTTAATTTTAATTTCTTTCCATTACTATTATATGGTAAATCGTAGGTCAGGGCACATCGAATGATGGCTGGAAGGAAATGGCAACAATAATGTAACTGTTACTAATTCTTCGAAAAGATATTGATTTTAACGGAGATTGAGAATCTTTGACGTAAGAAAAATATTAAGTAATAATCTGCGCAGTGGGACGTGTATATAGACGGGAGTTTTTGGCGGGATTTTGTCGAGTGAAGTTCAGTGGCTGTTAATATTATTTGCAAATTGATTCCTAGTGGATATTGTGATATATTATTGGTGTAGTTTTGTGTCTCAACTGTTTACGCAACTGGACAATTTGTAAAATCATTGAGAGAAGCGATCTCGGGATAGTGGAGCGAAGTATTTTATTGTAGTTTGACTGCATCTGCAAAGATTACTGGGAAGACTGACTCGATACAATTTGCTGCCAAATACTCCACAAAACATTAGAATCTGTTACATCCGAATTCTAATGCATACTAAAGAATAAATATAAGATCCAAAACTCTTTCCAAAGACGTGGCTAAAAGGTCCTAGCAACCAGGCCATAAAACTTACATAAAAAAGTATATATAGACTGATGATGATGAATGACTATAAGTAACATGATACATTTTATTATTTTTTACAGACTTTATACATAAAGAGATTGGTTTTGAATATGTTAAATGCCAATGAAAAAGAACCATTTTGATGGAGAGAGATGACATAAAACTACAAAGATACAAGTTTTTGAAATGCCAGTGGAGTTCATGGAATCGTATTCTAGTTTTCTAGTTCTGAATGAGGTTTTTAGTTATTAGTATGATTTAAATGATATATAATAAATTAGTACATAAATTAATATTCAATTGATTTATTTTTCCTATGTTAAGAACCCGATGTATAAAAACATTATTCATACACATACCTATAATACTCACAGTGGATCTTTGTGTCTCTGAAAAAGACCCCGCGCAGTAGCTATTTTTGTGTCAATGTTGAAGGTGAAGATAGCATTGTATAACTGTCTCTTTCACTCGCTTATATATGTCACATAAGCTTACGGAGTTTCTTGTGCATTCTTCTCCATAACAAGCTACTTTCCGAATGCACGGTAGAATCAACTTTTATTCCATGTAAATTTAAATTGTGACAATCAAAAGTGCCGCTTGGTGGCCCTGTTGAAATAAATATCTTTTGTCTTTTTTGTCATCGTCCTATCTCGCTTACTCTATGCAGTATACTCGATGACAAACTGTTTCTTACGCAATGGTTGGCAGGACCAAGTTCAAAGACACAAAGATCCGTTGTGACTACTATAATATAGGTACCTCATGTTCATTAATACTAAAGACATAAATAAAAATTAAACAGTATCAAGATCGTTTGATCCAATTTCCCCAGTATTGCATACAACAAATTTTTATTTCCCCTTTTGCCATGAGATTCTGGTAGACCTATAATTAATTTGTAAAGTTATGTCTAACACGGACAAAAAAACGACATTCACACCAAAACCGCCGTGCGTGTTTTAATGAAACTGACACCATCTCAAAGACAATTTAATTATCTACATCTTGATCTAAGGCTTTTTTTATAGTCATAGAATAATAAGGAAAGTACAAAAATCTACTGAATTTTGGGTCGAGCGGGTGTGAAACGAGTGCGCGTTTTGTTCCCTCAAGGTCGTTGGCGACTGTCAATGTCTTAAGGGTAGTATTATATTATCTGTGCTTAAAGTAAGCAGATGATAACAATGAGTGATAAGACATTATTTCATACTAAGTAGGCACATTATTTTGACCACTTTTCAGATGACAATAAAGATGATCTGAGCAATCGGAATCGTTAAAATATCGTTAAAAACACTTTAGAAGATATTTTCGCTGTATCTCTTGACTAAGTACTATTTTTTTTTTTAATATTTACGTAAAACACAGCTTATGATAAAGATCTTCGGGAGTTTTTTTTTGTAATACTATAAAATAAAGCAATATTTGAGTTTTAAGGAAATAATTTACAAGTTTCAGCATTCAAATGATTACCAATTGTTTTTGTAATTGTCGCTTCCCAGGACGGGCAAAGTGTTGCAACGGAGACGCCCTCTCGCTCCTAGCCACCGCAGGAGACGCCCTGGGCGGCTGCTCGCGAGGAGGAGGCGGAACGCGTGACAGAGACGCAACGGAGGCGCCCTAACGCCCCAAGCCATCGCAGGAGACGCCCTGGGCGTCGGGAGTCGCAAGACCCGGTCCCTGTAGGCGCGTAGGGCTTGCGGACGGCGAGTAATGGGTAGCTCGCCGTAAAGGCCTATTGCCCTCGTTCAACAAAAAATAAAAAAGTTCGGGCAAAATTTTATTGGGTTTTCCATCAGGATTTTGTCACCAAGAGTCTGGTCTTGTGCACGGTTGATGGCAATAGGCCTATTACATGACACTTTAAGACGACTACAGTCGCCAACGACCTTGAGGAAACAAAACGCGCACTCGTTTCACACCCGCGCGAGCCAAAATTCAGTAGTTTTTTGTACTTACCTTATTATTCTATGAATTTTAAAAAAAGCCTTAGAAAAGTAGATAATTTCAATTATCTTTAAGATGGTGTCGATTTCATTAAAATACGCCCGGCGGTTTTAATGCGATTGTCGTTTTGTTGTCCGTGTAGACATTACTTTACAATTAATTACAGTATGAATAAAACTCAATATTGTCTTAAATTAAATTATTAAGAAAATGGTCTAATGTAACATATATTTTTTTCAAAAAATTACGACTAGCCGTTTAGACGTGATTCTCATTTTAAAATCACCAGGGGTATCTCCGCCTTAAAATCACTACCTATCATAACTCTTCGGAGAAAAAGTTGTGTTGTTATTATAACTCACAAATACTCAGCATTTAACTTATTATCTACTACCAAAGTGAGAGTGAACAAGCTTCTTCTGGGTAAGCTCACTCCATCGTAGACTCTGTCTCTGTCACCTCTGACCTAGACTAGAGTCAAAAGCAAACACATCAAAAAAAAAATAAAAAAAAAACTTAATTAAAAATATCAAAAAACCCGACTGCTTCAAAAGCGAACTAAAAAGTCGTAAACAAGGAAAAAATCATGCTGTGCAGTCGGAGGATACATATTCGCCGGCTGGCTGACCAAAATCTGGTGTATCCTCCGCCTGCACAGCATGATTTTTTCCTTGTTTACGACTTTTTAGTTCGCTTTTGAAGCAGTCGGGTTTTTTGATATTTTTAATTAAGTTTTTTTATTTATAACTTTTTAGTTAGTTTTTTCGAATTAGATACATTTAAACATATAAGTGTTATATATTTTTGAAATCACCTCTTAAAACCCTTTATTTTGATACCACACACGATGGGTTTGGAAGAAAAAAAAAAATTGGGCTCCCACAATATGGCACCCAAAATCCGCCATTTTTCTATTATCCAATTTTAATGTAGCCTATGACACTCGCAGGGTTAAGACACATCGATTGACGTACGAATCATCAAAATCGGCCAACGCGTTTGGTCTCTGGAACGCCACATAGGAACAAACATACATACATACATACTTACATACATACATACATACATACATACTTACATACATACATACATAGACTGATAAACACATTACCCTCCTTCGGCAGTCGGGTAAAAAGTGATCATTTCCCTAGTACTTACTAAAGTTCCGTTGAAAACTTAATTTACTATTTCAGAGTACAATGTTAATAGGTAATTTATTTATTCATGTATTTTATAATTTAGGTACAGTCATGTTTTTAAAATTAGGTAGTTATAATTGTCTGCTTAGTTTTCATTAGCTTCTTTGTTTTTTAACATTTTACTGATTGTTTCCGAAACAAAAATCATAAGAAGCAACACAAAGTCTTTTTTTTTTAAATATTCAACCTCTCCGACGTCAACCTTTTGGGTCACCCTGTACTTTAGGTACATTTTTAGTTTTAGTCCATTTTAAGGTACAGGAACAATTTAAAGATCATTGCGAAATTTTTAGTTTTAACACTAATTTAAAAAATTTGTCCGCCAACGACACGACTCTAAAACGACTTTTTAACCGACTTAAAAAAAAGGAGTTTCTCAATTCGTCTGTTTTCTTTTATTTTATTTTATTAATGTTTTTCCTCGATTACTCATTCTCACTCTTACAATCTAGGGGTCTTTAAGTCAAGAATGAATAGGGTTTTTTCTATACAAGCGTGCTTCACCGTCGACCACATCATCGCTTACCATCAGGCGAGATAGTGGTCAAGCGCAAACTTATATGATAAAAAAAATACTCAAAGACGCCCTGGACCGATTTGGAGAATTCTTCTTTTGTTTGAAAGGGTATACTACCCAGGATCTCATGATGGGATCCTGGAAAAATCTAGGTGAAACCCCTCAAATATTATAGGCATACGTACAAAGATTTTGGTGTTTTCATCCACAATGCAAACATTTGCACTCTTAAAGTATCATATTTTGGTGAAGTGGAATTGATGAAGAAGAACACAGAGGGTCATTGGAAATCCTTAGTGATAAGTATGTTACGGGTATAGGATATCTCGAATAGTTAACCGACTATGATGAAGTAAATAAATAATTGGTACATAGGAAAATGGTACCATCGTTCGATCTGATGATGAAGCCGGAAGATAGGCACTGAATCTCCGGAATAAAACAATGTACCTATCCTAGTCGTGTTTGGGTTTATTGGAATCGTCATGAGATATCCTTTGGATATAAATGATTTTCATGGTAATTTGAGGTACCAAAACTAAAGAGAGAAAAATAAAAAATATTTTAACAAAAAAAATCCAACCGACTTCCAAAGCTACCAAAGCAGCACTTCAAAGCGAAAAATAACTTTCTTTTCCGAAGTCGGTGTCGAAAAACCAAAAACAATAGGCAGGTACCATAGACACCGATTTCGGAAAAGAAAGTTATTTTTCGCTTTGTAATGTTTTGTTTTGTAAGTCGGTTTGTTTTTGTTTGTTAAAAGATTTTTTCAAAATCTACTCTTACTGTCTATTACTATGGCATGACTTTTTCTCATACCATAGATATGAAACTAAAAACTTATAAATAAAAAAAGTTAAATCAAAAAATCAAAAAACCCGACTGCTTCAAAAGCGAACTAAAAAGACGTAAACAAGGAAAAAATCATGCTGTGCAGTCGGAGGATACATATTCGCGGGCTGGCTGACCAAAATCTGCTGTATCCTCCGCCTGCACAGCATGATTTTTTCCTTGTTTACGTCTTTTTAGTTCGCTTTTGAAGCAGTCGGGTTTTTTGATTTTTTGATTTAACTTTTTTTATTTATAAGTTTTTAGTTAAGTTTTTTCGAATTAGATACATTTAAACATATAAGTGTTATATATTTTTGAAATCACCTCTTAAAACCCTTTATTTTGATACCCCACACACTGGGTTTGGAAGAAAAAAAAAATTTGGAACCCCATATAGATGGCGCCCAAAATCCGCCATTTTTCTATTGTCCAATTTTAACGTAGCCTATGACACTCGCAGGGTTAAGACGAATCGATTGACGTATGAATCATCAAAATCGGCCAATGCGTTTGGTCTCTGGAACGCCACATAGGAACAAACATACATACATACATACATATATACATACATACATAGACTGATAAACACATTACCCTCCTTCGGCAGTCGGGTAATAATAGCATACAGTTGCCTCATCCCATACCTACACAGTGACTATTTGTTTTATAGTATGTTTGCACGTTTTTACAGTTTCATAGTACAAAAATGTGTTACAATACAAAAAAAAAAATCGAGTGGCATGCCTCAGAAATTTAAAACCGCGCCATCTATTGGAATCAATATTAAATGTGAATTATGAGCCCAATATTCCATAATGTCGTGCTTAGGAGAGTTGATTAACAAAGAACATGCAATTTATATGACCAATTGTAGAAAATTATAATTTTACACACAATTCAATAACAAACCGTAAATTCAATATCGCGCCATCTAGTGACATTTATTTGAACCGAATTTTCTTTGTTAGCCCTGGAACTCCGTGTTCATACACAAATCACGGATACGATAGAAGTTCTGACCTCACATCACCTACTTATATATACATTACATACTTGAGTAAGTACGTTTGTTTGTACTCATTAATAAATTAAGTAAAGTTTAACGTCAGTGAAGGTCGAACTATTCTGTTTGCTTCCTTAAGATCAGGACTCACATGACTCGTGTAAAAAAGGTATAAAATGATATTATCAAAATCTAAATATTTTTAATTCAACTAAACCATACATCGGGACTTTTGAATTGTCAAACAAAATATGAATCTACTTAGTCGCACATTCCAAAGCGTCAGTAGGTCTCTATGGAGAAGAACGTGCAAGAAACTCCACAGACTCTTTTCCATCAGTTTTAATTTCAATAAAAAAATAGGTACTTATGTAAGAACGATATAAAAAGACGTGCACGTAAAAGCGTCTAGAGTTAAACAAACAATTCAACAATAAAATAAGTACGTAATTAAAAGCAGGCCGAAGCAGTTAAGTTATCACCAATCCCAACTGATGGCGCCCGTTCACGAATATGACGCATGGATTGGCACCACTCAGCTCAACTATCATGAAGGGAACCGAATGATCCAACACATGTGCCACCATCAGAGAGGCATTTGAGATAGCATGACACATTATGATACTAATGTGCAGTGGAGGCCCATGTAGTAATTATCTGCCGCGACTTACTTGTCGTAGTTTGTGAGTTCGAACCCAGGCAGGCACTTTGTGTACATTAATTTATTTTCTAAAAACGGTTAAGGAAAACATTGTGAGGAGACAGGACATGTTCTAGAACGAAAAATTCGAAGACATCCAACCCGCACTGGGCCGCGTGGTGGATTACGGCCCATTCCCTCTCACAGAGAGGAGGCATGTGTCCCAGCAGTGGAAACATTATAAGTGTGATGGTGATGATGATGAATTATGTAAAGTGTAAAAGTTAACATCTGAGAAGGTCGAACTACATTGTTTGGTCCGAGTTCACGGCGCACGACGCGGACGCGAGACACGCGACCGAGGCAGGAGACGCGCGACCACTTGTCTTTAGGCTTTTTGTGGGAGTGAGTTCGTGTGCGAGACAGCGAGACCGCGGTATGCCAACGCGACGCGCTTTTGGAATAGTGCCGTAAAAAATTCGTTTTCACGAAAAATTAACCGACTTCCGAAGCAAAATACTAAAAAGAGCAGGTTTTGGAAGCCTTTAGTACCTCTTACTTTTTTCAGTTATGCGGCACCGACTTCTGAAATAATATTTATTTTTAAAAGATTTTATTGTTCTCTTTTTAGTTTTGGTAATCCATCACTAAACACATTACCCTCCTTCGGCAGTCGGGTAAAAAGTGAGCAAGTTCTGTATCTAAAGGATTGACGAAATGCCCATAATAAACTCAATTTTCACATTCGTGCTGTTTATCGTTAAGGAGTTCGGTTGTATGTGCCATATCTTGAAAACTACTGAACAGATTTTGATGAAACCTGTACTGTTTCCTAAGTTGAGAGAGACCTAATCCAATAAAAAAGATTGATCACGATCCGATTTTTTTTTTTTTACAAACTTTGGCCCACACTAGGAATTTCTTCCTGTATCGTGGGTGCGTTTACAAACATATAAACTCACATACGCAACACCCAGAGCCGGAACAATTATCTGTAGGTCATACAAATATTTGTTCCGTGCGGGAATCGAACCCGCGACACGCAGCGCAGCAGTCAATCGCTCAACCACTGCGCCAACCGTGCTCCCAAAAAAATTGTTTCGGAGATATACGTGGACAACAAACATATATATACATACATACACTTATGAAATTTTGCACGCGTATTTAGAAAAGCCCACATATAGTAACATATGTGACTATTATGCAATTCCAACAATATTACATGTTGAATTGTAAAAACCTCCTTTTTTATTTAGAAGTTGGTATAAAAAATTGCTGCGTCGTGTTGCGCGTCTCGGTGTGTTCCGTCCCTTAACTAATACAGTACTACTTGGTTAGCTGTATCTGTATTTGAGGAGGCTGGTGGCTACAAATGGCTACCGATACACCTGTTAGGCTGTAACCATCATACCTTCGGTAGCCATTTAATCAGTGGCGTAGCAAGACTTAAAGAAGCCCCGTTTCGAAATTTCTTGTGGGCCCTTTTTACTCGACTGCAGCAAAGACCAGACGGAAGATAAATATTGTTGCAAAATTAATAAAATAAGAGCCTGGTTTCTTGACTTGGATAACTTGACCTCTCACGACTAAAAATTTGCAATTTGTACCAATTAGTACCAGCTGGGACTGAGCGGTTAAACGATCATGAGGAACGAGGACGAAGAACGAGCAACACGAACAAACAATACTAATGCGATAATGTTTACGTTTTCATTATGAGATAATGTTACGAGTGGCCGTAGAGATTTAGATAAAAATAGAGAATTAGAAAAGCATCCTAAACTGTCATCTTCATGGCTTTATTAAAAAGACTTCGTAACTTTGGATAACATTTAACGAAATTTTGTTTCCACACGTCGGGGCCCCCATGTAGTTCGGGGGCCCCGTATCCATGATATGGCTGATACTGCGGTAGCTACGCTCCTGCATTTACTCCATTAACTCTCACCAATTTTTTTTTCAATTCATTGGTCAGTAGCGAACCAGAGGTTTCAGGAAACAGGAAACTAGTTCAAACAACTCTTCCTTTTCTGTAGGTATTTTGGAATATCCCTATGGCAGGTGCCAATCAAAGGAAGTATAATAAGGATAAATTTATTGTGAAGTGGGAATTTATCTGTTTACTAAAATTTTCCTTCTCGGCGTTATGTGGTAGTCATTAAAAAGCAAGTAATATTTAGTTTAAAATCGAACGCGTTAAAAATTACACAAACGGGAAAAAAAATAAAGGTATGAATTATCTTTTTACCCGACTGCCGAAGGAGGGTAACGTGTTTATCAGTCTATGTATGTATGTTTGTTCCTATATGGCGTTCTAGAGACCAAATGCGTTGCCCTATTTTGATGATTCTTACGTCAATCGATTCGTCCTTAACCTGCGAGTGTCACTGGCTACAATAAAATTGGAAAAGAAAAATATGGCGGATTTTGGGCGCCAATTTTGAGGGTTTTTTTTTTCTTCCAAACCCTTCGTGTGGGTTATCAAAATAAAGGGTTGTATGAGGTGATTTCAAAAATATATAACACAAATATGTTTAAAAGAAAATAAATAAAAAATTATTAATAAAAAAGGTTAATTCGAAAATTCTAAAAACCCGACAAGAAGAAAATCATGCTGTGCAGTCGGAAGATACATCTGGTTTTGGTCAGCCAGCTCGCGGACATGTATCCTTCGAATGCACAGTAGGTATGATTTTCTTCTTGTTCACGCCTTTTTAGTTCGCTTTTTAAGCAGTCGGTTTTTTTTCCTATGGCAATGGTTTCTAGGAATTTCATTTGCATTGGTTAGTTAGGAATTTGCTGATCTAAGTAAAACTATTTACATAATTTATAGGAACCATGACAAATCTTAGATTTACAAATGTTCAATAAAAGAGCTGAGTCTTGCAACTTGCTTTGCACAAAAACGCACTTCGTATGATTAAATTCAGCTGATTCAAAATCGACTTAGAATATACATACAATTTAAGCAGTATTCGGAATTGAAATATGTATTTGATATTTGTAATTCAATTACTTCTTAAAAATGTAATTGGTATTTCAAATACCTGACGTTGAGGTATTTTATAGTTAGTATTTAAAATACTTAAGGCTTCAAAATACATTTAGAGATCTTAGATCTATAGCTTTCGTAAGCAAAATGGCAACCGCGTACGTCAAATTGTCAAGTATCTTTTCAATTGTCATTTTCATTCAAACTGATATTTTCACTCATCATCTGCCTAGCCTTTTCTCAAGTATGTTGGGGTCGGCTTCCAGTCTAACCGGATTCAGCTGAGTACCAGTGTTTTACATGGAGCGACTGCCTGTCTGACCTCCACAACCCAGTAACTGGGTAACACGGTACCCCTTGGCTAGACTGGTGTCAGATCTCAAGCGTCTGACTATTCGTAACGAGATTCAAAGATCTTCAAATGACAGCCGGGACCAACGGCTTATCGTGCTTTCCGAGGCACGGCAAACTGATTTTTTTTTTTAGTCGATCATCCTTAGTACATTCGTACTAATCAAAATGATACACATTAATTTTAATACATAGTGCAAACTGATATTTTCACTATGTATTAAAATTAATGTGTATTCATTCATTTTGATTAGTACGAATGTACTAAGGATGATCGACTATATTTTGTAATTTGTATTTTAAACTAGTTGACCCGGCAAACTTTGTTTTGCCATAAAAACACCACACATTTATCTACCCTACCTACCCTACCCTACCCTACCCGACCCTACACTACCCTACCCTACCCTACACTACCCTATCCTACACTATTCTACCCAACACTACCCTACACTACCCTACCCTACCCTACCCTACCTACCTACCTACACTACACTACACTACACTACTCTACCTACCTACCCTACCCTACCCTACCCTACCCTACCCTACCCTACCCTACCCTACCCTACCCTACCCTACCTACCTACCTACACTACACTACTCTACCTACCTACCCTACCTACCCTACCCTACCCTACCCTATCCTACCCTACCCTACCCTACCCTACCCTACCCTACCCTACCCTACCTACCTACCTACACTACACTACTCTACCTACCTACCCTATCTACCTACCTACCTACCCTACCCTACCCTAACCGACCCTACACTACCCTACCCTACCCTACACTACCCTACCCTACCCTACACTACCCTACCCTACGCTACACTACCCTATCCTACACTACTCTACCCAACACAACCCTACACTACCCTACACTACCCTACCCTACCCTACCCTACCCTACGCTACCCTACCCTACCCTACCCTACCCTACCCTACCTACCTACCTACACTACACTACTCTACCTACCTACCCTATCCAACCAAACTTTTTTTTTTTTTTTTTTTTTTTTTGCCTTTAAACCTTCCCTGTATTCTGTCGAACATAACAAAAAAAGAATTATTCAAATCGGTCCAGCCGTTCTCGAGTTTTAGCGAGACTAACGAACAGCATTTGATTTTTATATATATAGATAAAAAAGTGTTAATGTAAGTGTTACTGTTTAATGTATTTTATATTTCAAATACACGACTTAATAATATTAAGTATTTTAAATACATGCAAGATAGTATTTTGCAATTTGTATTTTAATTAAAGCAAAGCATGTTTTTTGCCCAGCTCTGAATTTATGTATCTATACTTTCATTGTAAATACAGCTAAGGAGTAGAATTATCAGCCGAAGTCTGTGTTTCCTTATAGCATACAAGCTAGAGGTCAAAAGTCGAGAGTGACCACATCATCGCTTACCATCAGGTGAAATAGTGGTCACCACTTTTACTATGGGACTAATTTTAAATAAAAATTGTATAAATTTCAGTCAATTTATAGATAGTTCAACCACAGATAATATAATACTAGCATACCGATGCCTCATCCCATACAAAGTTACCGTGCCGACGCCGACGTACTTACTGATTATACTGATTATTTATCTAAATCGATCGCGTTCGGTTCCGATCCACGGCTGTAGATGATGTTAACAGCGACTAGTAAAAGAATTTTCTCGGTTCGTGACAATTTTAACTTTAAATATGTATAATAACGATTTGTTTTATAGATTTTTTTAGCACGTTTTTATAGTTTCATTGTGCTAAAATGTGTAACATAAAAAAAATTAAAAATCAAGTGGCATGCCTCAGAAATTTAAAAACACGCATCAATTTTAATCAATTATAAATGATTCGTTCAAATAATCTTTGAAATGTGAACTAAGAGCCCAATATTCCATAATTTTGTGCTAAGGAGAGTTGATTAAAAAAGAACTTACAATGTTATGTTCAATTCCTGGAAATGTAATTTTTACACACAATTCAATAACAAATCGAAGCATATAGCGCCATCTAGTGAGATTTATTTGAACCTAATTTTCTTTCTTAGCGCTAAGACCCCGTGCTATGGGTTTATCGATTTTGCTTTTCCTTGTCCTAGCCTTTGACCGTGGCTTATTTTCTACGGTCTTTAGAGAGTCTAGACAAAACGAGATTCTACCAGCGACGACAATTTATCAAAAGTTAAAGATATTGAATGAGGGCTACTGTTTTTGTTCTCACTAGTTGGCGCCACTGGAGAGTAAGGTCCTTACATATACTGTTGCACGTTGTTATTACGCGCACCGAAGCAAAGTTTGAATTAAAATCATTTCTAATGGCGTAGAAGTGCGATTAAATATAAAATCGAGTATTTTACTGTTTCGCGTAGCCCCTTTTTTTACGAAAAACAGAGTCGCTTTAAATTAATCTGAAGTTTTGATCAACTTTTACTACGGGAACAATCTTAAGATCGCGGCAAAAATATCAGCATTTAGTCGAGCTATGCAAACATAACTGGATATCACATAGCCTATGTCCAGCAGTGGACGTATATTGGCTGAAATTATGACGATACAACTGCGAACATAAATGTCTCAATTTTATTCGTATTTCAAAGTTGATCCAATGTTGACAGTTATAATATTGCCAATGGAATAGACCCTCTGTGTAGCGCAGACCTTAGTCCAGACAGTGGTGTCTCATCCCATACAAAGAAACCGTGCCGACGTTCTATACTGATTATTTTTTGTACATCGATCGCGTTCGGTTCCGTTCCGTTCCACGAATATAGATGTTGATCTATCTATCGCCGTGGAACGGAACCGAACACAAACAAAAAAAATCAAATAAAGAATTTTCACAATCGGTCCACAATTGACGGAGATATCGGTGAAAACACATTAAAAAAAACCTACATAAAGTTGAACATAGAACCTCCTCCTTTTTGGTAAGTCGGTTAAAAACAATTGGTATAATCAGATGAAATACGCAAGTTACGTCGGCACGGTTTCTTTGTATGGGATGAGGCATCTG
Source organism: Orthosia gothica (assembly GCA_949775005.1). Lineage (NCBI taxonomy): Eukaryota > Metazoa > Arthropoda > Insecta > Lepidoptera > Noctuidae > Orthosia > Orthosia gothica. The sequence goes on from OX459055.1 coordinate 17,607,929, forward strand.
TATACTAGTATTATATTATCTGTGGTCCAGCTAAAGGAGATTTTTTCAACCAACCAAAGTTTTGTTAGAAAATTAATTACACGAAAATACTTGTCTGATACCTACTGTTTATCAATAATAATGAGTAATATCAGCAATAATAAAGATTGTATTATTAATCTGTTTCTGATATTAATCATAATATTGTTTTTGTAGCTAGGCAGGAGGTATCAGGTACATTAGATTAGATAGTGGACATACCTTCCTGTGTACATCAAGGCTGTACTTATTTATTTATTATTATTGGGTTTAGATAAAGCCGAATAGTAGCCTCACCTACATTTTGGCAAGGTTTGATCTGTATTTGAAACTTTCCTAACCAATTTATTTGCAAAGCGTCGAAGTAGTTGCATTTTTTTTGTTAAGTTTTGAATTTAATATACCTTCTCTTACTATTGTTTAAGAGTTGAGTTACAATTTTGGTGTGCAATAAAGTAAGATCGCAGGTCCAAAAGTACGCGGAATAATTTTATGTTCTTTTTAAGGAAAATATATTTCCGCGAACTCTTGGACGTCACTAGGTATATAAAATATATTGTATCTATCTATCTTAGTGACTAAAATAGTGGTCAAAGTTACCTACTGCAGATTGAACTTACAACAAAATAAATTAAACAATATTTAGGTAAGAAATCTAGTCTATTAGTTCTCTAGTTTTCTTTGATAAAAAAGTCGAATCCATAAACAAAAACAAACCAGAAAAAAATCCAAACGTCAAAAATTTGAAAAAAGAAAAGTCACCCGCGTAAAATTCACTTCACTGATCACAGATACACAAAAACACAGAGTAAACACGGTGTCGGCAAACACTACGAAAAAAGTCACACGATGTTGGTAACTGGAATGGAGTTAGACGTAGTGTCGCTCGCGACGGCTGCGAAGTACTGGAGGCTTTGCCGCGAAAATTTATCAAACGTCTATGTCCGCCCCTGACCGATTACGTAATTTGACGCTTATTGCATTTTGATAACTGGTTATAAAACGCTTGTTCATTTTACGATGTTTTATTCAATCGCCCGTGGAAACTCGAAAGTAGTTTTTCGTTTGATAAATCCTGTTTGTTGTTACAAAATACTTGATTGATACGCGGCATTAGTCAAGTAGTGTAGTAGCAGAGTGGGCTACTGGAGCCTTGGTATATTACTTTTTTCTATGTAATATTGTCCTCTGCTGTAGTAGTATTTTTCTGAAATTAATATGTGAAGATTACTTTATATGTTTTTCTCTAGGCGAGCCAGTACGTGCATCTATCATTTAATTGATTAGTACAGACTGGTTCATTTCAGACTAGTATTTTCAGAGCTAGGCTTAATTTGTGTTTGCTTTATACAGAATGTTACAGAATTAACTTTAAATAAAAGTAGCACGATATGTTGGCAAGCTCAAAAGAATAGCTGGTCCAGAGTGGATTCGAAGAGCGAGAGCAAGAAAGATTTCATTGGATTTGGCGTAGTTCTCCTTTTATAGATGGAAAAGCTGTTGTTTCTTAAAATACTGCATATATCGTTTGTAGTATTTAGTTCAAGTAACAAATTATTTAAGGTAAGGAAAAAAACATACTAAAACATTAAAAAACACCAATACCTATAAATAATAGCTTCTTCTTTTCCCACTTGCCCTGGCAAGGCAAAAACAGGTTTTTATTTTCATTATCTCCTTTTACAGTCACGTTATCATTCACTCTCTTTTTATTCATAACATCCAGTCTCATTCATTATCCATTCATTATCGGTCAAATTATTTTCATTATGCAAAGTTAAAGTCTATATAACATTTCTTACTGTCTGCTAAAATAAATCAAACAAAATGGGGTCTAAAATAGATCCATGAGGAACTCCAGCTGAAAATAGATTTTACCTACAAGTAAGCCCTGTAGAAAATGCCGCTTGTATTTTTTCTACTATGTAAGAAAATATTATAGAAATAGATCACTGTATATTCCAGGGGGGTAACCACAAGCTCTTAGAGTAAGGTTATTTTGAGATCGAGTAAGTGACAGATGTATACAAGTCAGATACATCTGTCCCTTACTCGATATCAAAATAACCTTACTCTAAGAGCTTGTGGTTACCCCCCTGTTGTTAGGAGTTTGCGTAAAATAAACGATGATCAATGTGGTCAAATCGTTGTTATAATACACAAATGTAATATACTTATGCGGAATTATTGCTTTCAAAGAAAGCCAATATTTGTAACTTCATAAAAATTACTAGGATACTTTAATCTGCTAGCATTTGAAAACAATCCTCAAATCATAGCAAAAAACAAAAAGTCAATAACACAATCGAACGCTAATCTTAAAAGCAACGCCATCTATCGTTCTAAACTTACCTTAAAGTGCTCCTTTTCTCCGCTAGAGCGAGCTGCTGTGCCACTGTGAGTGGTCGTGGCCGGTTGGGTCGAGGTACTGGGGCGCCTGGGAAGGAGTCCCTGCCCTCATGAGCTGGCCCGTCGTCTACATTCTCTTGTTCCACTTCGCCGATTACGAAATTTGCTGCGTTGCCCTGAAAATTGAGGAAAGAGGTCATGGTGAGATAATAATTGGTTTAGGCCAGTGGTGTCTCATCCCATACAAAGGAACTGTCCCGATGTTCTGTACTGATTATACTGATTACTTTTTGTACATCGATCGCGTTCGCTTCCTTTCCACGGATATAGACGGTGATCTATCTATTGCCGTGGAACGGAACCGAACGCGATCGATTTACAAAAAATAATCGATATAATCAGATGAAAAACGCTAGTTACGTCCGCGTCGGCACGATTTCTTTGTATGGGATGAGGCATCTGTATGCTGGTATTATATTATATTATCTGTGGTTTAGTCACTGGCTATGGGCAAGTAGCTCATGGTATGGTGACAACATAAGCTCTGTCAAGACACATAAAACAATTGAGGGAAGATTAAAAAGGATGCCGACGAATTAAGAACCAGCTCCTTTTTTGAAGTCGGTTAAAAATAGAGAATAGATCGTTGGTCCAGTAATCGCAACACCTACTGCTGAGCATGATGTCGAGAGATCGATTCCCGGGTCGTGGATTTTTCGTATCTACTATTTCGCAATAACAGTCTGGATCTGTGGTCAGTTTATGGTAATAGACTGGCCCCCACAGATATAAATCTAACTAGATGACGCGATTGAATGTACTTCTCGTGTGAAAAAAACATAGACATACTAGAAAATGGAGTAAAATTACGATCGATAATCGTAATTTGAGCTTTTCATTTAGCATTATCGGCACCGAAAAGTTAAAAAAATATATCTTATTGAGCTGTAAAGACTGTATAGAAAAAGTTGGCCGAGCCATTGGAAATGTTTTCTTACATTCGTGAGTAAATTTGTTTTTAAATTGTGTGTGAATAAAATAATTTTAAAGCTTTTTTCGTATTCTTCGCAGCAAACCCTTTCATTTGATACCCATATCATGGCAGGGCTCAAAAAATAACTAGTACGCCATCTTGGGCCGTGCGCCATATTGGTTATAGAATAGCATAATTAACTAACCATGCAAATTGTCATCCAAACTAAATATGTACGCAAATTTCATCTTAATCGGTGGAGGATAACTGCTTTAAAATTAAGTTGCACGATTTGACCCAAACACACTTACATATACAGGATGGAATTTTGTAATGCCACCTGAAGGGAAAGAACTCTTAAGACGGTACCCTGACCAAAAAATCGGCATGCGATATGAGCATTCCTATTGGTCTAGCGGCACTGATTGCGCATGAATTACAGTAGTGAATACGCCCAGATTTTAGAATAAAATCTTTATAAAATCGAATTTTGGTCTTTTGAAAAAAGTTTTACTACCAAAATGTTCGTTATTAAATTGTCTATCCATTAGTGTTAGTACAAAAAATAATTAATGAACACTTTACGAGGAGATGCATGCTATCAATAATTATTTCTCATTTTTATGTTTTTTTTTTAATGGAGTTTAGTGAAATATATACAACAAAAAAAAAAACTAAATCTACCATTTTAGAATCAATAATATGTAGAAATTTAATGTATTATATTAATTGATATTTCTTTTTGAATAACGAGTAGATAGCTCCTAAAAACAGCACGAAAAACGGCTTGCGCGGCGTTTTGCTCGGGGTACCGCCTTAATAGTTTAGATAGAAAATTTTACTCAAGGAAAACATTCCTTTATTTTTGAAAAGAAAGAAAACGGCATTCGAAGATTTTCGAAAACTCGCTTGCCCGGGAATCTAACAGACTAAAATATTTAAAATTACACCCTGGACTTTTATTGCATCGATAGTTAGGGACTTAGGGTAAATTAAAATGATGAGATCTCTTTAACAAACTTGATAATTTCAATGAAAGGAAAACCTTGAAATCCTAAATTATTTTAATTATTTACAAAAAATGGTAAACTAACTAATTAGTTGCTCGAAATGGGCTCAATTTTCTTGGATACACAAATTTATTCTTATTTAAATAGTAATTCGTAATTTTAATGGATAAATGACGTCAATGATAATTATTAATTACTCACATAAGGATACAGATGGATCTTTGAGTAAAAGTGCTTTAACTGTCCCCATTGAATTTTAAAGTCCAGATTTCATGGTTTTCCTTTCATTAAAGGAGATTGCCCATACACAGGCCCCATAAGTTGGATCGTGTCTGCGATTTTCAATATTATACAAAAATAGGATTTATATTTTGTGTTATTTTCCATCCGTTTCCTTTACTTTATATGTACAGACCACAACAGATCAGGTTCCTTCACTTGGACATTTGTATGCACCTTATTGCATTGTAATAACGGTTCATTTCAAGAACAGAAACATCGTTATATCTCGTGAACCCCGCAAAATAAATAAAAAATGTTTTCTAATTATGAATATAACATGTTTTTTCTACAATATACAACCAAATTCAACCAGATACAACTTTTTCAAAGGGGCCCAAGTTCCCTTACAAAATGGGCATTCCCCATTTGTTTGAGAGATTTCATCCTTTTAATTTACCCTAACGATCGATGCAATAAAAATCCAGGGCCCAGGGTGTAATTTTAAATATTTTAGTCTGTTCGATTCCCGGGTGTGAAAGCGAATTTTCGAAAATCTTTGAATGCAGTTTTCTTTCTTTTCAAAAATAAAGGAATGTTTTCTTTGAGTAAAATTTTCTATCTACAGCATTAAGAGGGGACTCTAGTGAGACTTTCTCCATACAAACACATTCTGCTGTTTTCTTCGTGGATAATGCCTCTAGAGCAATGATTTTTTTTCCATAAAATCTAGGTCTAGTTAATACGTGCCTGTATCATTTCCTTTTTTCCAAAACATAATCACAAAAAGAAATATGACAATCCAAAAATCCGAAAGAAATGCCCGTTTTTACCGCCATGTTCAGAAGACTTTCAGACAAAATCTATAAGTTTTTAACAAAAAAGGAAATGATAGGAGCATAGATATACTTTTCCTCTCAATTTTGATATAAGAATTTTTTAGATCAGAACAGTTTTCATGAAGAAAACAGCAGAATACGAAACGTCTTTTAGTCAAAGTTTTTGTAGGTAAAATCAGCCTGAGCTGCAGTTGTCCCTTTCGCACTTTACGGGGTGAGGTTGGAGGTGACGCGACGGCAATAGTTTCTTCAAATACCTATTTTTCAAATTCCTGTTGACTAGAGTCCGCTCTTAAGAGTAATTTCCCTTCAGGTGGCGCAAAATTTCACCCTATATACATTGCAATTTAAATAAAGGCTTGTAAAAAGTGGCACGCTTGGTTTACATACAGATGGACGGACTTGCGTTATCTAGTAAGATTTATGTCTGTGCTGGCCCTCTATTATAACTTGCTAAATTTGGGTGTTCTGTGGGTGCATCTCTGTCCATCCCCTCGCAGCATATCGGCGTGATGTTATGTCGTATACGCTTGAAGCAGATACTTACATTTTCCTTTGCCTCTTCTGAGTCGATTTTCTCAAAGTTATCGCTTTCGCTTGACGAACAACGGGCCTGATCCTGCTGCTCGGCCATCTTATCACCTGAAAATAAATAAAAAGTTCATTAATCTATGTGACAAATGAAAACAAGGAAGGCACAAAAATGGAATATTTATTTTCGTTGGATCCCAGTTTATTATTTTTGGCGTCGGATCCCACAAAATATCATTATGTATTTCCGTGGGATCCGAAATGTTAAACTTGCAAGAGAATTACGTTTTATTTTCGTTGCAAATACCGATAATAACTTAATTTACACATTCGTGCTGTTTGTCGCTAAGGAGTTCGGTTGTATGCTCCATATCTTGAAAACTGATAGACCGATTTTAATGAAACTTGCACTATTCCCTAAGTTGAGAGATATCTAATCCAATAAAATAGAATGATGACGATCCGATTAGTAGTTTAGGAGAAATGCGTGGACAAACATACAAACATACACTTATGAAATTTGACGTGTTTAGAAGCCCACATAGAGTAACATATGTGAATATTGTGTATATAGAGTAACAATATTACATACATACGTGTCTCCGTTTTTTTGAAGTCGGTAAAAATAAAGGTCTAATAAAGTATATGTCTGATAGACTGACTGCATGCTGAGATGGAGCCTTTTTGGTCTCGCAAAGGGTTTTTATTTTATTATTGTTTAAGTGTATGTATGCTTATTTTCTCGTCTCCTGTGCGGGTCACAAATAAATATTTTTCTTTCTTTCTCTCATCTGTCCAGGCTTTTCCCAAATATGTTGGGGTCAAGTCTAACAGAACGGTACTGGATACCAGTACTTTACATAATGCGACTGCCTATCCCACTTTGAGAGCACAGTTATCATTGAACGATAAACAAAACATCGAAAAAAAACGGCCGAGTGCGAGTCGGATTTACGCACGAAGGGTTCCGTACCAGTATCGCAAAAAACGACAAAAAAGTTAAGTCCGTTTGTTGTATAGGAGCCCCGTAAAATATTTATTCTATTCTGTTTTTAGTATTTTTTGTCATCTGTGAAAATTTCAACTGTCTTACTATCACGGTTCATGAGATACAGCCTGGTGACAGACAGACGGACGGACAGTAGAGTCTTAGTAATATGGACCAATTTTTATCCTTCGGGTACGGAACCATAAAAACAAGAATCATCGTGAGGAAACCCTAACTTATATAGTTAATATAAGTTTGAAATAGCCAAGTCAGAGGCCTGTGGGGTTCCCAAAGGCGGCTTAATTAACTGTGAAACCAGAGGTGGCCACATCCTAACCCAAAAAAAAAAAAAAAAAATAATCAAAAAACCCGACTGCTTCAAAAGCGAACTAAAAAGTCGTAAACAAGGAAAAAATCATGCTGTGCAGGCGGAGGATACACCAGATTTTGGTCAGCCAGCCCGCGAATGTGTATCCTCCAACTGCACAGCATGATTTTTTCCTTGTTTACGACTTTTTAGTTCGCTTTTGAAGCAGTCGGGTTTTTTGATTTTTTGAATTAAGTTTTTTTATTCTATTTTTTGTTTTAATGTTGCCAGTGACACTGGCAAGGTTAAGACGAATCAATTGACGTACGAATCATCAAAATTGGCCAAACGCGTTTGGCCTCTGGAACGCCACATAGGAACAAACATACATACTTACGTACATAGAATGATAAACACATTACCATCCTTCGGCAGTCGGGTAAAAAAGAAGAAAAAGATTGAATGATATAATACTCACAACGGATCTTTGTGGCTCTGAATTGGCTGCAAGAGGCTGCGCACTAGCTATTTTTGCGTCAATATTGAAAGTGAAAATAGCATTGTATAACTGTCTCTTTTACTCGCATACGTTTGTCGCATTATCCTATCTCGTTTACTCTATGCAGTTAATCTGTTTCGTGCGCAATAGTTGACAGATCCAACTTCAGAGCCACAAAGATCTGTTGTGAGTATTCTATGCAAGTCATACCCGCTAACGCCTGTGGCTCAAGATTTGCAATGAAAAGTCAGAGCGAGTAAAGTAAACGCCTACTTATATTGAATAGCTACAAGTTGCTAGTAAGAAGTTTTACGTTATTTGTGTAGGCGTGTGTAATTTCACCAACATAACGCTAGCTAATTTTTTAAAGTTTTTTAGTTGTACCTAATAGGAAACTTGCCTTTAGTAACGTACCTATAACGCCAGAATAGATTACCAGAATACCATGAAACTTGAACATAACCGGTGAAATGAGAGTGTACTAAGGTGAACTGTAATTTTTCACTTTGTAGTGTTTTAATTGGGAAGTTGGTTGTATTTTTTTGTAAAAGGTTTTTTAATTTTTACTTTTTAGTTCACCTATAATGCCCACATGAGAGTGTATCAGGGTGAACTGTATACATCTGCGTACCCCTTTAGAGCATACTGGCGTGATGTTATGTTATGAAATGGTATAAACAATTAACAGACATGCGATTGCAGCAATCCCGAGAGATTTGCCGTCATTTATTGAAGAGTTCTATTGTATATCTCCGAAGTTCTTTAACAGATTTTCACCACATACAAATGGAACCAATTTTGGAACATACTCTTCCAAACAAAAAAAGAATTTTCAAAATCGGTCCACATTTGACGGAGAAATCGGTGAAAAAAAACACAATAAAAAAAGTTAATTCAAAAAATCTTTTTTTTTTATTTCTTTTTTGAGGTACATTTAAACATATAAGTCTTAAATATTTTTGAAACCACCTCTTAAAAAACCCTTTATTTTGATACCCCACACGATGGGTTTGGAAGAAAAAAATTGTAGCCCCTACAATATGGCATCCAAAATCCAGCATTTTTCTATTAGCCGCTCCGTAGTGACACTCGCAGGGTTAAGACGAATTGATTGACGTAAGAACCATCAAAACAGGCAAACGCGTTTGATCTCTAGAACGCCTTACAGGAACAAACATACATACATACTTACATACATACATACATACATAGACTGATAAACACATTACCCTCCTTCAGCAGTCGGGTAAATACAAGCATAATGTATACGTAGGTAGTTAGGTAGGGTATGTATAGTTTTCTCTGTCGGGTACGTTGTACTGTAGCACAGATAATATACTGTAGCATTATATTATCTGTGGTACGTAGGTAGGGTTAACGGGATTAACCGCGGGCGCAACTAGTAAACTATATTTATCACATAATCTTGAGCTAATCTGTAGCACAGATAATATAATACTATCAGTAGTAACGTCAAGAAGTCACGGCCATTGCAAAGACAGATATCATTTTCTCGAAGCATCTTTTGTGGTCTTATCTTGCAGTCATCTATCTGTTAGTACGAATAATGTGTAACTCGGGATAAAAGTCATCATCATGATCCACTGCTGGGACACAGCCCTCCTCTCTGTGAAAGGGAAAGGGCCGTAATCCACCACGCGGGCCTCAGTGCGGGTTGGTGGATGTCACATGTGTTCAAATTTTTGGTTCTAGGACATGCCGGTTTCCTCACGATGTTTTCCTTCACCGTTTTGAGAGAAAAAGTGAAATAATTTACTCAAAGTAAAGCGCCTGTCTAGGTTTGAACTCACGACCTACAACTTGTAAGGCGCGGCTTCTACCACTGGGCCACCACTGCTCTCAGCATAAAAGTATCCTGTGTTAATCCAGATTAAAAACTATCTATGAGCAAAATGTCACCCTGAAATTCCGGATGCTTGTACGCCCTTCACGCAAAAAATACTGCACTAAAGTGGATGCGGTTTTCACAGATGTTTTTTTGCTGGTTGATTACGAAGAGGTAAAATAATGTGTTTGTAATGGATAATCTCTAGAAGTAGATGTATACAATTTGCATACATCTGTCCCTTACGCACACTCAAAATAACCTTACACTAAGAGCTCCTGCTTCGATTACAAAGATTCTTTTACTGCTAGAAAGATAATTTATGTTGCTGAGTATAACAAACTACATTTAATCATGAAAATAAAAACCGGCCAAGTGCGAGTCGGACTCGCGCACGAAGGGTTCCGTACCATTATCGCAAAACACGGCACAAAAATCACGTTTGTTGTATGGGAACCCCCCTTGAATTTTAATTTTATTCTGTTTTTAGTATTTGGTAATACATCATCTGTGAAAATTTCAAGTGTCTAGCTATCACGGTTCATGAGATACAGCCTGGTGACAGACAGACAGACAGACAGACGGACCGCGGAGTCTTAGTAATACTAATAGGGTCCCGTTTTTACCCTTTGGGTACGGAACCCTAAAAACCTGTGGGATGGGCCACGGAAGTGTCTCCGCGGGTAAATAGCTAGTGTTATTTAAGGCCCTTCCACCGCTTTAGAGCCGTAAAACGGTAACTTTCTAAAGCATACTCCTTAACACAGATATTATAATACTAGCATACAGAACAGATGCCTTATCCCATACAAAGAAACCGTGCCGACGTAACTAGCGTTTTTCTTCTGATTATACCGATTATGTTTTGTAAATCGATCGCGTTCGGTTCAAATAATCAATCGATATGATAAATCAAGTAATCAGGAAAATAAATAAATATTATTGAGTCTTGTAGGTACATTATTTGTGAAACATGGTTTTTACTTTAAAAAATAATTAACAATATGTTATATTTTCGCTATTTTGCATACTGCTCCACAACGACTTAATGTTTAAAAATATTTTTACAAAGAAAATTGATGGTTAGTATTTATTTTTAACCTACATAGATAAATAAAAAAAATTGCAAACGAAACTGTCCAAAAGGAGGTCCAATTTTGATATTTTGGCACCGAGCGGGTGCACGGCCAGTACCGCGTTAAAATTGGCGACTGTCGAGGTAGACGTCTTAGGGCGTATATATACAGCCTAAGACGTCTACACTACCTTGAAGGAACAAAACGCGTATTATTATACGACTGTTAAAAAAAGCCTTAGATAAAAATGTAGATAATTCAATTGTCTTTGAGATGGTTTAAATTTGATTTAAATACGCCCAGCAGTTTTGGTGCAATTGTCGCTATTTTGTCCGTTAGACATAACTTTACAAATTAATTACACTATAATAAACAAATAAAACTCAAAATTTTCATAGATCAAATTATTAAGAAAATTGTCAAATTTAATTTTTTTTTTTCCAAAAAAATAACGACTAGCCGTATAGACGTGATTCTCATTTTAAAATCAGCTATAGGGGTATCTGCGCCTTAAGGTTACACTAGTCGAAAATTCTTCCATACAAACGTAGTCTAGAGATTACTCCACTGTTTGACGATGTACGTTCAAAATAAAAAAAAGATATCAATTTGTCTCATCATTATCTAGCCCTGTATGGAAACAAAAATGTAAAAAAATAATATATTTGAAAGTTATGAGCGTCCAAAGTTCCATTCTTCAACACTAATTTTAACGCATCTTTGGGCGGAAATACATACCATAAGAAGAAGGAAAATTGCAAAACGGCCTCCATACAGGGATAGATTAGTAATTCAACAAAGCAGATAATGCTATTTTATAAATATACATTTAGTTGTTTTTTCATGATATCTAGACTCCCAAAGGTCTGTTAATAAAATTTCGCGCGCTCGTTTTCGTCCTATATCATCATCCATTTCGAAACAAATTTGCAAAAGTACTAATTCGTACGCGAAGAAGCTAGTGCTTCTTACTGCTCATCACAGCATCTATTTCTTTCGCACGTGTTGTCGGATAAGATAGCATGCATTTTAACCCCGCGCACAAAATAGTTCGTGCCGTCGACTAGTTCAACCTTAAGGCAAGGTAACTATTAAAGGCCGTCCTTGTCCTGTCTTCAGCCGACATTCATTCTCACTAGATGCGTTTGTTATCACCGTCAGCTCATAACTGCCTATCTTGACCTCCGCAACCCAACATAGCAACATAATATGTTATCAGGGACTTATCAGAAAAGATTATTAACAAGTTATAATGCATAAGTAAGTAATAGCCAGAGAGTCACAGACATATAGTTCTTGACGACCCTACCCCCGCCTACCGGCGCACGGTGGCCAATTTCGAGGAATTAGCGGTACGAAAATCATAATTCTTAAGTTGAGGTTACGTAGTAAATATTAAGTAATCTGTGGTTGAGGGTAGGTAAAAAAGATACTATAATCTGTTTAGTACTATCTAGTACACAATACATATTGACAAAAAAGTCATTAAGGCAAAATAGAAAAATAGCGGCTTTTGAGCGCCATATTGTGGGGGCCCAAATTATGTTTTTCTTTCAAACCCATCGTGTGGGTTATCAAAATAAAGGGTTTTAAGAGGTGATTTCAAAAATATATAACACTTACATGTTTAAATATACCTAATTCTAAAAAAAAACTAACTAAAAAGTTATAAATAAAAATAATAATTTCAAATATCTAAAATACGACTGCTTTAAATGCGAAATAAAAAGACCTAAACAAGAAGAAAATCATGCTGTGCATTCGGAGGATACATCTAGATTTGGTCAGCCAGCCTTCGAATATGTATCATTCACCAAGAAGAAAATCATGCACAGCTGTGCACAGCATGATTTTGTTTACGTCTTATTAGTTCGCTTTTTAAGAAGCCGGGTTTTTACTAAACGAAATTGCAAGTAGGTACGTTCACATGTTGCCACCGAATAGCACTTGAAATTATCTTAGAAAATACAGCGCCATCAGGAAGGTCCCTTATCCCCAGTTTAAAATTATCGGAGAATTAATGTGACAAATTGTCAAACACGCGTTATCTGCTGTGATTGGTTGAATGAATTTTCAACAGCCAATCACAGCAGATTAGAGAGAGAGAAAACGTAATTGTGTCACGATATCTTGCGAAAATACCCAGATTCAAACAGTAAAACGCCCATAGCTTTTGAACGGCTGAACCGACCCTCTCGATAAAGTCACCTTTAAAACAACAAAAAAACTAAATCGATATCGGTTCATCCGTTTAGGAGCTATGATTCCACAGACAAACACACAGATACACACGTCAGGGGTTTATAAAGGCTAGCTATCGTTTCTAAAAGTGGAGTGGAAAACACCTACCCACACTAAATAATAATATCACTTTGACAACGCCTTCGGATTATTAGGAATACGAAGTTCACAACAATTCCGACCTAAATTCTTTTGAGGTAGATTCTTACATCATGGAGCAAAATACAAAGAAGGCCCAAATCAATCAATCTGCCTATCCTTTTCCCAAATATGCTGGGGTCTATAGCGATTTTTGCGCAACAATTGCTCTTCCATACAGAAGTTTTAGAGTTGTTGGCGGTTTTTTTTTAATCAAGTGCATTTGACAAACAGCGAGCGATTAGCAAGTGATTGAGTAGGACCTACCATACCTACACTGCAGGTAATGCCGACTTTTATGACATAAAGCGTTTGATCGCTATCGTTTTGCTCTTGCAAAGGATACGTAATAAGCCTGCGGATTTACCTGAGTACCAGTACCATTATTTTAGATAACCCTCGACTGAGGTATGTCAGTATGTGTTCAGTGTTGCCAACATCTATGCTCTGTTATTCTCAGATGAAGAAAGTACCTAGATAAAACATATTTAAGTTGAATATAGTAGCCTATTTTGTACTCAACATTTTAAATGGAAACAACTCATGTGACAAAAAGAGATAGCGATAGCTTTTTCGACCGACTTGAAACGCCGCGCGCCACTTGCCGAGAATCGCCATTTTGGTAGTTACACAGCTGGTTAACTCATCTTTGTGCCGATTTCATCAAAAATACTATGTTATTGTGAATAATATTGTGTTTGGAGTGCGGTTTTCGTTTTGCCATGAACAATGGCGTGTACTGTGTCCGGTTGCTCTAATAGAGTTGGTGTTTTGAAATAAAATATTGCAGAAGTCTCTTTTCATCGGTAAGTCAACCCAATCATTACAAATCGATAAAAAGCATTATAAGCAGAAAGTGTCAATGAAATTAGTTCTCCATACATAAATAGAAAGAAAAAACTGCCAAAACAATATGTGTTAGTTTCCAATTTAGAAATAAAAGGAAAAACAAAAATGTATGGATACGTTTTGACATATCATGTACTTCATAGGGATGTGCCCCCTTACATGATATATCGATAGAGTAAAAGTATAATCACATACATTTTCCAGGGAGTTTATGATACGTATAATGAAATAAAAACAATGTAATTAGTCAGATTTTAGAAAATCAATCTGTTTTATTTATTTATTTTATTAAGGACAACCAACAAAGCATATACCAAAAAATACATGTTAAAGTACTCATATTTTTACATTGTCTATACAATGTACACTATTGTAGCCTTAATTAAAGGCTGCCACAAATTTTTCGTACTGATTAGGACATGCGGAACCAAGTGATTGGACGCTGCTTTGGTCTCAGTAATTATGGATTGCAGAATATTATGGCAGGCCAAAGCAAGAAATTTACCAAAAATCCTATATTTTCCCAAATCAATATTGTATTATTTTTCAATTTAATATATGCTTTTTTGTTTATAGGTTTCCTGCTGATATTGAATTAAGAAATAAATGTATAAAAACAGTGAGAAAAGACGATAATTGGTGGCCTACACAGTATACGAGGATATGTTCTGAACATTACGAAGAATCTTGTATTCGTAAAGGATATGAACGTAGAGTATTACATTCGCACGCAGTGCCAACAATATTTCCAAAACAGCCAGCATCTTGCCAACCAGTAAGTATATAAATAACTCAACATCCTTAAAGATTATGACATATTGATTTTAGGATATTTTTCAATCTTGTAAGTTAAAGGAAAGGCTAAAATTATATGGCATCTTCAAAACCTAACATGCATTCCAATTATTATTTTTTCAGAAAACACCATTAAAGAGGAAGCTGCTAGCTAAGTACAGTCGGGTCATAAAACAAGTCAGGAAACCTTATTGTTCTCAGAAAATTATCATGGCAGTGTTTGAAATATGCGCCAGATCAGAAATTTTCCCCTAACTGATGAGTCATTGTTACGACAATTGTGTACATAACGATTATTTACATTTAATTATCAAAGCAGTTTTATCTCAAAATTCGTTATCATCATGAATGCAAAAAAGCTTCTGCACCGCACGGTAAAATTGAAAGAAATTATTGTAAAAAAAATGTTCTATTTATGGGCCAATAAAATTGTGATTAAAATATGGTTGTGGTTTAAATTGTAGACGATAGAATTATTGTGAGAAATTAAACGACTAAATATATAGGTTTTATTTTTATTTAATTAACTACGAAATAACATTATTTAATTAGGTACCTCGTTTTATACAAACAAATCTTTTTAACAAACAAATTTGCTAAGACCGTTTAGGTCTTAGCAAAACACTACAAAGCGCAAAATAACTTTCATTTCCGAAGTCAGTGTCTTTGTTACAGTTAATTGTTTTTTATTTTTCGACACAGACTACTTTGGAAGTCAGTTAATTTTTTTTGCTAAAAAACGTTACTTTTTAGTTATATAAAACACATTTTATCAGGAAATAAATAACCATCTGCCTATAATATAATATTGTTTAGTTTATTACACACAAACACAAGAGACTGTACGAGACATACAAAAAATAAAGTTATCATAAAAGACGGTCAAAAACTCATGAAGACAAGTGATACCTCTATAGAAATTTTGATATTACCAGTCATATTATAATGGAATAAATTATAGTACATAGCACTCACTCAGTGATTTGTTTATCGAAAACCACACAAAAAATACTTACACATCACTATGCAGTTATATATCAATAGGTAGAATTGTATAGTTAAACTGGTGACATTCTATAATTTTTGACCCACTATAGACAATATATCTCTCTCTTTCAAGCAGATGACATAATGCTTTTGTAAAAGGGAGAAGGAACGTGTTCGTAAGTTTCGGTTAAATGTCCTCCATCTAGGTACTTTCTTCATCTGAGCTGTTATTCAATTAATCGAAAACCTTAGTGAAAATCCCTAATTTCGGGATGATCAAATCTCGATTCTCAACAAATCTCTCAAATTTTCTATAGAAAAAATAATAAATCAAATATCAGAAAAAATATAAAATAGACCTTCTGTAAATTATTCTATAGCTTGTTGAAGTGCGAGATGGAATCCGTTGATGAAAATCGATGAGATTCCATTCCGTGGACAGATGCTATTATCGAAGACCTCGTCGTAAGCGTAGGTATTGCTTGGGGTGTAGTTATCGTATTCCTATCTTCCTATAATGCATGGCGATGACGATGGAGTGAGGCTTACCCAGAAAAAGCCCGTTCACTCTAACTATGAAGAGATTCGGGTTGAATGCGTTCGGAAACATAGACGGAGGCAGTGAGTTCCACTCTTTTGCAGTGCGCATTATGAAGGATGTTTGGAAGCGCTTGGTGCGAATTGGTGGAATGGCAACTAGGTGAGGATGGTAAATTGCAGTGCGTCTAGATGTCCGATGGTAGAAGAGGGCCGGTGGGATGATGGTCGTGGCGTTCATGAGCACACTCGCCGAAGTACAGTCTGTAGAAGACCGACAAGCAGGCAACCTTAAGGCGATGAGCCAAGCTGTGAAGCTCGCGGTCCACCATTTTGACGTCGCCAATTAGCCTCTTAGCTCTTTCTTAAGACGACGACTAACGCCAACGACCTTCAGGGAACAAAACGCGCCCTAGTTTCACACCCGCGCGACCCAAAATTTAGTAGTTTTTTGTACTTTCCTTATTATTCTTTGACTTTAAAAAAAAAGCTTCAGATCAAAATGTATATAATTAAATTGTCTTTGATATGGTGTCGATTTCATAAAAATACGCCCAGCGGTTTTGGTGTGATTGTCGTGTTTTTGTCCGATTTAGACATAACTTTACAAATTAATTACACTATGTTATACGAATAGAACTCAAAATTTTAATAATTTAATCTGAGTAGTTAGTATTGTTTTATCTGTGCTATTACCTTGTAAAAACTGAAGAAGAAGGCTAACGAATAAATAAAAATGGCGTCGACAAACGCGGACAGCGACCTTGTTTTATACAATGTCCTGTTTGAGGGCTAAAATTTCGATTATGGGCCGTTGATTTTTGATGCGGGAAGGATGGAGGGGGCAGGGGGGAGGGGGGGAGGTTTGGCTATCCCCCAGTACCATCCCCACTACTCGGAGCCCTATGGTTATGGAGATATCCATGGTTAAAGTTTTCAGGTTAAAATAAAAATTGCCATTAATCTGCATCGATTTAAGAGGCGTGGAGGGGGGAAGGGAAAGGGGGGTAGAGGGGCTACCTCACTGTACCATCCCCACCCCACGGAACCCCATGGTTATGGAGATATCCATGGTTAAGTTTTAAAATTACTATTTAAGCAACAAAGTCGACGGAGCCCCGATGCGCGGGGCTCCTATTTCTGTCTGTAGGGTCATAAGTAACCTAACATGAAGGAGATTACGGGAGCAGCGTTCGCTCGCTTTGCTCGCTCACTTCAGCTCCCGTCATCTCCTTCGAACCTAACCTATCCGTGTCGGGGTGCCCTAAGTTGCCGAGCTCGCTTCGCTCGCTCTTGGACTAATTCGCATATTTTTACCTCACGAAAAACATACAAAAAAACATAAAATTTCCGAGTCTTGAAAATTTGTAAAAAGCTTTATATATTACGAGTACTACCTATAAAAAAATTATGAACTTCCAAATCAACGGCCCATAATGGAAATTTTAGCCTGTTTGAGTTCATATGCACAAAAATTCCATAAAAAATTACCGAAAATTATAAATTTTACTATTTTCGGGACATTTTCACCATTTTTATTTTCCTTACGAACTTATCCCGATCTAATACATAAGTAAAGAAAATCACCTTACTCAAGAGCGCTATTCTTAAGTTTGGACTTGCCGCGTTAACGCTCATAGGTCTATTCTATTCTATATTTTTATATGGCAAGCAAAGCTCATGTCGACTTTATGCCAATACCTAAAGTTAAATGGAAGAGCCAGTACGTTTTATTAGAAACATAACAGGAACTGTAGACAAACTAAATTCTTCGTTTGATACATTTGTTTGGTCGCTCTTTGGTCCACAGACCCACAGAGTAAAGATTTATGGTTATCGACAAAGATGTCACAACTGACAGTGATGACACTTAATTTTACAAAATATTTGTGCAGCACAATTCCAACCCTTCTGGAAATACATTACGTGATGATAAGTGATTAAAAATGACGTCTCTGTCCATCCCCTTGGTGACATACTCCTCAGATATACTATAGTAATACACTCTACTCACGTTATCCAAAGGGTTATCTTCGAACAGAAAGAATTTCCAATTTACGAAACAGTTCCTACCATCACAGTTTTACCGATCATCATTACTTTTCTTGCTCTTTCACTTACAATAAAATCAAATAAATAAAAATATTCTACCTTTTTCCTCATCGCTACCAAAAACAAAACTCGTTAACCACCTGGCAACACTTAAAAACACCCCCATCCCATCACGCGTGCAACATTACAAAAAAAAACACTAGTGAAGTGATCAGGAAGAGATGACAACCAATATCGGTTATTTCACACTTTGTTATTTTTCGTTATCTAAATTAACGGTTATCAAAGTTCAAATGTCGACACGGTGTCAGATACTGACATTTCTCGTTCGGGTAGCGCATGCTGTGAAGGTGAAATAGGACACACGATAAATCTTCGGAAGTGAAATAAAGGGCAAATATATTATGTGTCTTAGAATTGACTTTGAATGTCATTTGTTTTATAATTTTCCATTTGATCGCTTAAACGGTTCATTTTATTCATCAGCCAACTAGTACCAGATCGTAGTACATTATTACCTCAATGTACCAGATTTAGTTTTATTTTATTTTTGATTTTTCACACGAATTTTCGTAAAACATCTGACATTGACATCTGATGTCGACATCAGTACTATTTCAGAGAGAAAAGTAGAAATAGTGTGACCATGTTTAAAGCTAGTAGGTATACGTTAATCTGAACCTTGGATG
This sequence comes from Orthosia gothica, assembly GCA_949775005.1. NCBI lineage: Eukaryota > Metazoa > Arthropoda > Insecta > Lepidoptera > Noctuidae > Orthosia > Orthosia gothica. Next base: position 17,626,872 of record OX459055.1, read on the forward strand.
GAAATATAAAAAAAAAATGCAAATATAGGTTAATAGAATACGGAGGCGGTGACTTAATGACAATCATCTCAGGGTGGCTAAGCATTATTAAAGTAGCCGAAGTTAAATAGCATGCAATCGGAGAGGTCTTCACAAGGCTCGAATAAAGGTTTCAAGAATCGAGATGACGTGTGATTGCAGAGGCTGTGGGCTGCATGATCATATCCAGTAGTGAACTGCAGCTGTACCCTGATACTGGTCGCATCTGTTACTCTTTGGCCTTGTGAATAGCAGTGATAAAAATTATTCCACTCTTATCAGCGGCTCTCATTCAATAGGTGTTCTTGACGTTTGTGATAGCCTCTCTCAGACACGCCGAGAGCACGCCGAAAAATTCGAGCAAATGTTGATTGTTTATGTGAAGTTTTTTTTATTACTTATTAATTAGTAAATTGGTGTTACACAAACATTGTAAAGAGGAAAAACTTGGATGATGGGTTTGGTTTTGTTGGAAACTACTATTCTCCATATAACTTAAGATTACATGTACATCTTTACATTTCGCCAGATATGTCATAAAAAACTTATAAAAACCGTCACTCAAAAAGCCAATTGCAGTAAAAAAATATTAACAGACTTCAAAAAAAGGAGGAGGTTCTCAACTCGTCGGAATCTATTTTTTTTTTTTATTTACGTGCCCCGATTAGGATTGATTTGGCAAATTCATCTTTTATTTGAAAGGTTAGGTATACTTTTCAGGTGGTCCCATGGTTATTAAATCAGAATCTGATGATGGGATCCTGGAGAAATGGAGTGAACTCCTTAAATATTATAGGCAAACGTATAGCAATTTTGAAATTTTCAGTAACTGGTAGGCACTGGAACTCCGAAATAAAACAATGTATCCTAGTCGTGATTAGGCTTATTGGAATCGTCGCGAGATGTTTTTTGTCAATAAATGATTTTCATGATAATTTAAGGTAAAAAACTAAAATTTACAACAAAAAATTACGACACGGACTTCGGAAAAGAAAGTTTTTTTTTCGCTTTGTAGTGTTTTGCCTTGGGAAGTCGATAATTTTTTTTTGTTTTTTTTTTTTAATATGTCATAAAATAGGCTATATTTTTTTTTTGGCTTTATATGGTTAATGTTAGTCTGAAAAAGCCAAGTCAGAAGCCTGTGGGTTTTCCCAGAGGCGGCTTAATTAACTCTGACACCAGAGGTGGCCACATCTCACACGAAAAGAAGAAGACCAGAAAATCTTTCTTTCTTTTTTTTTGTAAACTTTGCCCACACTTGGAATTTCTTCCTGTATCGTGGTGCGTTTACAAACATAATAAACTCACATACACATACTCACATACACCCAGAGTCGGAACAACTATCTGTAGGTCATACAAATACTTGTTCCGTGCGGGAATCGAACCCACGACTCGCAGCGCAGCAGTCAATCGCACAACCACTGCGCCAACAACGCAAGGATCTTGTGGATACGGAAGGGAAGCTTCGGGAAATAAGGGTGTCAAAAATCATCTATAAACTAATAGACATTATAACAGGATTTTTATTTATTATGTCTCATCAGACAAAAACATCAGCGACGTAAACTATTCTACAGGTTGAAATTTGAATGGTTGTTTTCCCGTGGTAGAATTACTATTTGTCATCATTTGTGTCAAATGATTGCTGACAGAGTGGACTGTCCGTATAAGAAATACGTATAAGGTCTTTGGTCCGTATATGGTTCACTGCTGTCATTTACATGTGTCACCGTATCGTGTTGTTTACTAACACTTAGTTTTAATGCACATTGTTACTAACCCTATAAGAGTCTTCGCGCGAAATAAAGTTTTTGAATTTAAATTTGAATTAGTACTATCGAAGTATATTTAGATTTAAACGTAACAAATAAAAATGTTTATCTACACTCACAACGTAATGTTCCAAATATGAATTCACAAAATATTGTATAAACACGAATATAAATTCGTGGCTAAGTAAAATTTAAAAAAAAAAAAAAACTTTATTAGCCACATTTTTAGTTTTTAATTTATTGGCGCTTTATGGGCTCATTGACTTAATTTAGAAAAGTAGTGGCATTGTCTATGGATGCGCGCGCTGCGCAATCATGGTGCAATGAGAATCTAAATTGCCCGCCACACCGCATATTTTTTCCGTTTCTACTTTTATTTTATTTCAACTGTATGAGTGAAGATAAAATAGTGTATGCAAAGGCATATAATTCCGTATTAAAAAAACAGGCGTGATACTATTATAACATTTGGTTTTAAAATAATTAAAAAAAATTATTAATCAACTCGAAAGCGTGAGTACCAATAGTAATTCCCTAGACAGAAATTAAAACTAGTCGTCAGCCAACCCGGCTCACGCTGCTATTGGTTCGCCGTTTAACTATCGCGGCTTACAATTGCTTTGACGTCGCTTTCGAGTTTTATTTTTCGCAATGATTAATCTGCCATTTCTTGATCCTAATGTTTATTTATTTATAAATCGATTGTATTACCAAGACGAAATCATTTCGCTGCGGGCAATTAAAATTTAAGCGTATTTAAAAAAGAAGGATACAATATTTAAATACAGCGCACCACACTGTGTTTGAGTTGCATGATATTTGAATCGCCAATTAAATAGTAATTATTTGTGTTAGCACAGAAGTTAGAACTGATAATATATAGTTTATCATGCTTGTAAGTATTCCCTCAAAAGGTGGGCCGAAAAGTGAAATGTACATCCTCCTTCTCCTCATCCCCGTAGTGGAAACAACTTTTCTTTCATCAGTTTGCGCCATCTATGTCTATCTTACGTGTAAGTGTACATAAAATTCACCAGTTTATGTTCAAGTTCCATGTCAAGGGTGGCGGGCTTATTACCATCACTATGCAGAAGTCCTTAGCCGCCAGACTGAGTAATTTTAGATATCTTGGGTGTATTTTTAATTTCCTATTGTGTGTTTTTTAACCCCCGACGGAAAAAGAGGGGTGTTAGTGTATGTGTGTCTGTCTGTAGCATCATAGCTTCTAAACGGATGTACCAATTTTGATTCAGTTTTTTTGTTTGAAAGGTGACTTTGTCGAGAGTGTTCTTAGCTATGTTTGAATAAAATCGGTTCAGCCTTTCAAAAGTTATTCGCATTTTACTCTTTAGGTCTGCTTTTAGTAGGATATCGTGTCATTATTACTCGTTTCGATAAAAGGCCTCCGACACAAAAACCTCTAAAAAGCAAAAAATAAACCTCGTACTCGCGTCGGAGAACCGCTAAGTAAATAAAATAAACTGCTGTAAATGTTGGCGGTTCCCCGACGTGAGTACGAGGTTTATTGTTTGCTTTTTAGGGGATTTTGTGTCGGGGGTTTTTTAAATTTGTAATTTTTTATGCATGGTAAAAGCCGTCCTTCCTTCTTTCCTTAATAATTTTACATAGACCGCGAAACCAAAAACAAAATTCAACGATTAAATAATTTCGGCCTGTCTTCAAGATTAGATCTAACTTAGTAAACAAACGTAAAATCTTTCGCTAACGCTAGATTAGATAAATAATCTTATCATCGTGCTATTGTGCCGAAAATGCTCAAGGAAAATGTCAATTGACCAACAATGGAGCGACTTACGTATGTATGTCATCAGATTTGAGTATATAAAAGCAAAGGCGACGAAGTGGGACAGCGTCTCTAAACTAAAAATATCTTGTTTACTTTTCGTGTGGATGGAAAATTGCGGAGAAAATTAGGTTTGTCAACAACAATGTTGGTATGCCAATTGTAAAATCGAAAGAATAAAACTTAGAATTATATTTTTGCTTGTAAAGTTAATCTCGGTAAGTCAGGACATGGTATAATAAGACATGGTAGTCTCCTCCCGTGACAGCTGGGTCACGTGATTGGCCTAAGACTACGTCATCGATTGCGTTGCGGTTCTCAAACTTTTTTAGTGGGGGAAAAAGATAAAAATATTACAATAGGTACAACATATTTATATATATTTTTTAAATCTTCTTATTTGATACTTTTTGTATTTATTTACTTTGCTTTTTTTCAATTGTTTGCATATTAGTATTTTTATTTAGTTCGGGACGAAAACCCACTAAACTTAACTTGACTAAAATAAGTCAAAAACTAATTATGTTAGGTTAATAAGTTCGGGCGTAAAGACGTATTGACACAACTATGACTTAAATTATGGAATTTACAACGCGTAGATAAATTAAATATTATGTAGAAAGGCACATACCAGTTATTTTAGTTGAATTTAGTTACAAATTTGAAGCCACGCATAAGAAAGCGTCTCTTCATTGGGATAATAAAAAAACCTTATTACACCACCTTATACACTTCTGTTTTTATGGTTTACGGAACAACGAAAAATTTTTCTTGTGTATCTATCAAAGTTCACGGGTTCACCACAAACGTTTGGGAGCCACAGTATTTTGCTCACAGAGCGAAACAACGCTATAGGTGTGAGCGACACGACAATAGCGACGAAATGGCTAGTTGTCAGTATGACACTTGTCAATTCGATATGTTGCCACTGTGTGTAATTGAATTACCCGAGCAAAATGCATTTTTATCCTAACAAAGCAATTATGAACTAATAATTGAATATACAAATAAATTTAACAATAAATAGATGAATCACATGAGTTACTAAATAGTTATTCTAGTTAGTAATTTATTTTATTTTCATTAACTACATGAGAAAGTACCTAAATTTTCTAAAAAGGACAATCAATGGTAACACTTATCGTGACGTAGTCTTAGGCCATCCTGGGAAGAGAATACCAGGCGAAGTATACGGAGTATGTTATTATACCATGAGTCAGGAGAGGATACAGGATTTCACTCAGGTGGAAGCAAATGTTACTCTCTAGGGAGGGGACACATTATAAAAATGCGGTTTCTGCATTTAAGATCAAATTAAAAACCTTGTTTTTGGTTTCCGGTATTTTTTATGAAATTGAATGAAGTTATAAAGAATCAAAACACATTTATTTGACACAAGCCACTAGGCACACGACATAAATAGAAAAAAACCGGCCAAGTGCGAGTCGGACTCGCGCACGAAGGGTTCCGTACCATTATCGCTAAAAACGACCACTTAAATATTGATTTTATTCTGTTTTTAGTATTTGTTGTTATAGCGGCAACAGAAATACATAATCTGTGAAAATTTCAACTGCCTAGCTATCACGGTTCATGAGATACAGCCTGGTGATAAACAGACAGACAGACGGACCGCGGAGTCTTAGTAATAGGGTCCCGTTTTTACCCTTTGGGTACGGAACCCTAAAAAAGAAGTAGAAGAAAGAAGAAGAGAAGTTCTGTTTCGATTACGAAAATTCTTTCACTTAGAGAAAGCTACCATATCGTCGAGAACTAGGAAAATACACGGTTCTTTTGGTTTAGGCCATGGATGTAAGGGACTGAATTTGCAGGATTGAACTAGTACTACTATGTAACGATAGGCATAGGCAGACTTACTCATTCAATAGCAAACCAGTAGTTTTCAACGCAAAGTTATTTTATAAAGAGGTCACTTAATAGTTTTGACTCACATCATTTACATATTTTGAAGAACATTCGCGTAATATAAAATATAAGATGACAGTTTCAAAGAAAATGCAGTCATGATTTATCGCGAATACATTACGTGTACCGTAAGAATACAATTTTTTTCGGTTGACAGAAATAAACACAATTAGTGTTTATATTAGGCTGAAAGTTTAAATTCATGATAACCTTTCTTCTATTCAATGACTGTTTGAGTTGATATTTCCAAGGAATCACAAGATTTTAAAAACCGGATTTTAAATTACTATTAAAAAATCTTATTTTTGAAATTATAATTAATGTTATTATTAAATACCGGTTTAAATAAAAGTTTACGTTAATTATTATCATTAAGTACCTACGTAGTTTTTAAATAATCAAATTTTAAGGAGCTTCATCTTATTTTCCAGTTGATGGAAAACTCTTTGAATACAGGTTGGTTGGGTTGGTTATTTTGGCGACAGGACCTAAATTATTCATTTATTTTTCATTAAAATCTTTGTGCACAAAGGCGGACTTAATAACTTAGGCCTAATATTTAATAACAATAATTATCACATTTATTTATAAAAATGTCTACGGTGAAGAATCATTTAGTGATTGAATAAAAACAATCTTAATTTTGTGTATATAATATGTACCTACCTAGATAGTAGTCATGCTAACTAAAGGGGTAACAAATTAATGCTGGGTATCTGCACACAATAGACCCTACTCATGATTGAAGAAAAAGAATGTTCCTACGGCTAAAACTAATTGCAATATTACGTTAGAAACCTTACAACTCTTTGAAGCCACATTTTGATTAAGTAAACACATTTGCATTATTCAAAATCAAGTAAATAGCCCGTTATAAAGTGTGAATAATTATCTTGTACGTCACAAAAACATCCAATTACTTAATTTAAATCTTGTTCTGCTTTAACTAGAATAAGTGACGTACGAACATCAAGGGCATCAAGGGCCTAAAATTTCGAAAAAAGACGCGGAAATTATCAATCCCCCTTCACTTTGATTTAATTTCCGTATATACAGTTGGTTTTATTATAATAAAAATAAAAAGGACGTTTTTAAAATGATCGAAATTATTGAGCTAATGACACTGAGAATCGAAAATGACTTTGATGAGCACAGAACCGGGAATTATGGCAGAAGAAAGGGAAGTAGTATCAGTATCAGTAGTAGGCTTCACTTCACGACTGATACTGATAGAATAGAACTTTTAGAAAGCTGATAATCCAATGGTGAGGAGAGATGTTGCAGTTGTCTGGCATTTTGCTGAACTGGACTTTTTTGGCGCAGCCGCGGGGCACACTATGTATGTAATTGTTTTTATTAAATTCTTTTTCCATATATTTGTACAGTGTGTGTATCTGTGTGTGCCAAATAAACTGGTTTTCTTTCTTTCTTTCTTTAGATGTCATATTTTTGCAAAAGGAAATTCTATCAGCGATAGTGATCGTTCAAAAGTCCAAAATAGGATTGGCAAGCGTTAGCAAAATGTCAAGTGGTCAATTGTACACTTTTTGGACGAATGACACTCGTTATCACCGCAGAATACTATCAACCAATTTGTCTAGAGTCTGAGGTCAAGTCACTACGGCCTCGACTGACTGATGAGCTAGCGAAGATCGAAGAGGAGACGACATTAAGAGGCTAAAAGCCTATCGTTGAAGGCGATATGATGATGATGATCTAAGTCTACTAACATTAACGCTGGTCCTGGTGACTGACTGGTTAGCCACTACCCCCACTTTTATCTATGACCTTTAGAATGGAGTCATTGGTCTCTTTATGATGAGGGAATCCCTGACAATAAAGGCGTAACTATAATCTTTCTGATCAACTGGGCCTTAGCACTACAGTCAAGTGTCATTACATCGAAGAAAGCGTCGATTGCGATAGGAAAAACGTAAAAAATGTATGGGAGTGCGCATGCGCATGCGCTGTCGAAATATCAAGTGATCAATCCCTTACATCCTTAGGCAGTGGTGGTCCAGTGGTAACGGCCGCGACTTACAATTTCCAGGTCATGGGTTCGAACTCAGGCGGGCGCTTTACTGTGTAAATTATTTCATCACCACTGCTCTCAAAACGGTGAAGGAAAACATTGTGAGAAAACCGGCATGTCTTAGAACCAAAAATTCGAAGACATGTGACATCCACCAATCCGCACTGGGCCCGAGAGGTGGATTACGGCCCATTCCCTCTCACAGAGAGGAGACCTGGTGCGGAAAAGTGGGTTCATCCTCTATCCTATCCCTTACATCATTGACTCGAGCCTCAGGTTCTTCATTCGTCTTGTCGGTGTTCAAATGTGTAACACATGTCCTCTTCTTATCTTTTTACGACCATTTTTGAATGACCTCACAATCGACAGTTGTAACATTACCTTGGTATAACAAAGAACACTGAACTCCTATGAAAATCTTATTTTTGTCAATTACCTGATTCTTTTCGTCAAAGATATCAACAAAGTTTTTGTTGATGCTAATATAACTAGCAGGTTTGGTTCGACGTATGTTTTAAGGCAAGTTATTACCTAATTAATTACAAATAAAATATTAAATTGACACATGTTTATTTTTTTTCATGTTCTTGATATGGATGTGTCCACGTGGTTGATCACAGTTGACTCAGAGAGGAGGTCCCACTCAGCAGTAGAATTGTTATCAAATTAATAGATTCTTGAATTTGTTTTTTATAGCGAAGATTAGAATTTAAAAATCGAATAGTCATGAAGGACTAGAATTTTTAAGTTTTGCGGTTTTAAGTATAGTTTTAAAATAAGACAAGAAAATAATTTCGAAAACACATTGTATTTGTTCGTAAACAAAATAACCACATACATAGTCAGTTCCGTATATTTATTTTGAATTAATGCAAATTTTTAATTTAAGGACACACACCGATTGAAGTTGGTAAAACTTATATTTTTCGCAACAGTTATGAAGCAAGTAATTTATGAAGAATAAAGAAAACTATGTAGCTAAACCGACTTTTTGAATTAAAAAATAATTCAAGTAGTACTTTTTGTCTGCAAAGTATAATTAAGAAAAAGAACATGGTGCACAACTATTTTCCCTATTTACAGAAATTACCATGCTGCATTAATACCTGGGCCTCAGAGGTAAATGTATTCGAATTTCGAATACACTGTTAAATGTTAAAGAGCAAGAACAATATGTGCTATTATATGCAAATGAGTTGACACTGTCGTCAACTCGTCAGTCCCTAAGTTTTGTAATTCACATAATAATTTACTACGCACCGCGTGAATTTTGATTACTTACTACGAAGGAAATACTTAGATGTTTAAAATTAGGACACATGTTTATCAATAAAAAATTATAAACATTCCTCTTTAAATACTGCTTTGGCTAGAATCAAAGACCTTGAAAATGCTCAATTTATAAAGAAAACACTGCGCAATTTAATTTTGTTTCAAACTTTTATAAAAAATCAGAAAAATACAAAGAAAATACTTACTGTAATTTTCAGCCCACTCCAATAACTTAATAACAACAAAAACTAAAATAAATCCGATACAAAAAATAACCGTAAACATAAAATTAAATATTCGAAAAATTATCACATCACTACACTGTCACTGCATAATGCCGACTGATTGAATTTCCCGCCAATCTTTGACATGTGCCAACCGTTCGCGCCCAACGCTAAACTCACACTTCGACCGATCAATAGAATGACTTTGCGTATTATTATTACGATATAATCAACAAACAGTTAACTTTAATTATAAAACGTTTAATTGGCTGGTGATTTTATTTATTCACGAATCACGCGTAAAATGTGCGACTGCGTAACTGTCACACTGCGTGACACTGAAATCAAGCGATGTATGACCTTGTAGTATTAATGTACGTCTAGTGTGTGCGTGGGTGAGAAGCGCTGTGAAGCGCTTTTTTGTTATGGTGGTACATTTTTATCGTGATCCCTGAACTTAGATTTATATCTTTGTTCTACATATAGAATTAGATTTGCGGCAGTGAGTGATGCAGTGGAAACGAAGTGTTTAATCGATAATATTCGCCTGTTCGTTTAGAACTTGTTAAACATTTTCGTGCTAATTCCGGTCGACTTGTAAAACGCTAACTGATGTTATTGCTCGTAAACACAACACATTGAGAGAAGAAACAGTCGTCATTTATATCGAGCGCGTTGATGTAGATAAGGGCTGTACAAGCCTTTTTAAACTTTATTGGGGTCGGCTTCCAGTGATACCGCAGCTAAATACCAGTATTTTACTTAGAGCTTATGAATATTGACCCCACAACCCAATAAATGGGAAACACGATAATCCTCCTCCTCGGCAAGAATAGTTTCTTATTGATTGTCAAAGATCTAGAAATTATTGCCCAGAACAAGGTTACACCTGATTACAGTCACGGAGGAGATTTGATAAATTAATTGGAGCCTGCAATAATTATTTAATCTAGACAGCAGTTCCGTTACAGAAAGCATCGTATTGGATATCTACTAAAAAGACGGTTCATAAAAATGAACATCCCAGCTGGAGTGGTGCGAACGAGGTCTAGCCTGGGCGGGGGGGATCTGCACGATCCAGAGCTGGAATGGAGCGAAGCCCAGCTACAGCGGAGCGAAACCCTCCTGGAGCGTAGTGCGGCACAGTTGCAACGTAGTGAGTCCCAGCTGGAACGTAGTGCGGCCCAGCTGGAACGTAGCGAGGCCCAGCTGGCACGGAGTGAGGCCCGCTGGAGCGGAGCGAGGCGCAGAAGGAGCGGAGCGAGGCCGACCAGGAGCGGAGCTCGCTTCCACAGCTGGAATAGAGCAAGGCGGAGCGAAACCCAGCTGGAGCGGAGTGCGGCGCAGCTGGCACGAAGTGAAGCTCGCCGGATCGGTACGAGGCCCAGCTGGAGCGGACTCACATTCAGCTGGAGCGGAATAAGCCACAGCAGGAATGTAGGAAGGCGGAGCGATGCGCAGGTGGAGCGGATTGAGGCCTTGTTGGAGCGGGGCGAGGCCCTGCTGCAGTGGAGTGAGGCCGAGTTAGAGCGGAGCAAAAGGGAGCTGGAACGGAGCAAAACCGAGCTGGAACAGAGCAAAACCGAGCTAGAACAGGGCAAAACCGACCTGGAACAAAGCAAAACCGAGCTAGAACAAAGCAAAACCGAGCTAGAACAGAGCAAAAGCCAGCTGAAACAAAGCAAAACCGAGCTGGAACAGAGCAAAAGCCAGCTGAAACAAAGCAAAACCGAGCTGCAACCGAGCAAAACCGAGCTGAGACGGAGTGAGACTCCGCTGGATAGGAGCGAAACCCAGCTGGAACGGAGTGAGGCCCGCTTGAGCGGAGCGAGTTCGAGTGCAGCAAGGCGGAGCGAGGTCTATCTGCAGCAAATCGAGGAGCAGTTGGAGCAACTCGAGGGCCAGATGGCGCGGAGTGACGCCCAAATAGAGCGAAACGAGATCGAGCTCGAGCGGGGCGAGGCCCAACTGCAACGGAGTGAGGAACATATTTATCAAACCTTCACTTTGATACAAAACTTGATGAATTTGTAAATATTTTTCTTTATTTTTGTGTTGGGAGTTCTGTGCTTCTTACTTAGCTGCCGCCCGACCTTTAAGTACTTACTAAATTAATGTACACACATCAAAGTGTTTAAGGCGGTTAACACACTGCCACGCACCACGCTGCATGTTGCGTGAAAACGCATGAAAACGCACCTACGCGCGTACTTGCGTGTCTCCGTTTGTATAGAAAAAACGCACGCAAGCATGCGCGTAGGTGCGTTTTCACGCAACATGCAGCGTGATGCGTGGCAGTGTGATAATCGCCTAAGGATCAAGTATTTAATTAAATATAAAAATGATCCAATTTATATTTAACCAAATAAAGTCTCCCAGGCTGGCTTCTTACTTTAATTCCTATGTAAACATAGATTGAATTAAGAAACCAGTCTGGCAGATAACAACTTATAAGTTATGAATTAATATCGTCAATGAAATGGAAAAAAAATAAGATTGTTTAAATTTTTGTTGTTGGTACAAGCCAAAAAATGTTGTGGGGTATCCATACTCGGCAGAGCTCTTTTTTGTGGAGCATATCCCATGCGTGCTCAATTAGGTTGAGGTCTGGCGATTGAGCAGGGCACGGCAGAACGTTGATGCGAGCATCGGCAAGAGTGCGAATTAGTTACCGTGTGTGGATGTTCATTGTCGTGCATTAGTCGAAACGAATCACCCAACCGGCGGCGGAGTCGCAAAGGGATGGTCTCGTCTGAAACAGTCCTATCCGCACAAATCTGAGCATTGAGATTACTCCTGATCCAAATGAGATCGATTCTGCCACCCCATCCAAATACCGGCCCAAACCATTATTGTTCCCCCTCCCTACAAATGAACTTACTGCCAAAATTTCAAACGTTCTTGAGGTACCTACTCCAAACTCGAGTACGTTTTGTATCCGGCCAGCCGGCCTCATACCGAAACGAGATTCATCGAAAAAGCAAACACTAAGCCAGTCTTCTTCCTCCCAATTTCTGTGTTCGCGAGTCCTGATTGGGGGGTGCTATAGGTGAAACTCAGCGGCCTTCGGGAACGCAGACCCAAGAGCTGTGGAGCCTCGTAACCAACATCATGGCGCTCTGTGTAGTGCTAGGACCGGCAGTCACAAAACGTTGCCTAGAAACAGCTTGCAACATTCCGACGGCTCTTAATATTTTTTTTGTTTTTCCCTTTATTCTTAATTTAAATTTATTGAATAATATTTTCTACTTTTCAGTTTGGTTTTAGAGAACTTACTTACTTTTAGGAGTCTGTGTTTCCCGATAGCTACAATCTAGGGGTTTTTAAGTCAAGAGTGAATAGGTTACTTCTAGGCAAGCGTGCTCCATCATCGCTTACCATCAGGTGAAATAGTGGTCAAGCGCGAGCCTATAATGAATAAAAAAAAAGCGTGTTATTTTAAACTATTATTTAATTTATCAAAATTTTAAGAAAATTCTTTGTCCGAATAGTGAAATTCATTAAAAAGAATCAATAACGATCCAAAAAGGTTAAAATAATAATCCTTCAATTGCGGCGATACTTTAAAACAGTGGTTCCCAACCTTTTTTGAACCTGGGACCAGTTTGATTTGTTTTCTGTTATAGCACGGATCAGGAAGTCCAGAAGAAAATTTTAACTCTGTTAATCTTTTTTTTTATCTTAACTATTCTTTAAAATCAAAAGTAATGCTAAATAAGCTTTGTCTTATTACAACATTTCTGACAGAAACTTGAAATAGGTATTTTAGAGTTGAAAAGTTTGACATTTCAAACCTTTCGTGGACCATATTTTAGATCTCATGGACCACTAGTGGTCCACGGACCATAGCTTGTGAACCGCTGCTTTAAAACGTACTTGATACTTATATACACTTTTGATGTGTTTATATAAATTCATGTTGTACAGTTAGCCTTAGATATTTTAATTCATGATAGTGTTTTTCGTAGTTTGTAAGTCGTAACCACAGAGTACTTCTTTATATAGGTAGTCCTTAGATTTTTTTACATCATGAGTCTGTGCTTCTGGTAATTTGTAAGTACTTAAGCAAATCAGACGTTTTTTTTTTCCGAAATCTTTAAAAAAAAATATACTCAGTGTTCTTATAGTCAGGGCGCTGATTTAATGTACGTTATACAGAATATTGATAAATAATTGAATAACATGTAAAGCCTAGGTAATTAGTAAATGTAATAGTCTAAGATCCGTCGCCACCTTGACTGAAAAACACTGAAATTTTATCAATTTCATTCAATATATGTAAATTTTGAGTTGAAAGATTTTGACGCTACAAAAGTGATGAATATCTACGTATATACACACTGACAGCCGAACCCATTTCCCCTCTCATTAGTCAGTTAAAAAAGGGGTTTCCAAAAAAATAAAACAAATAAAATATGTTATTGCCATATTGGTATTTTACTCTTATAAGGTACCCTTAATTAGTATCTTAAACAACCTAAACTTCTAGAGAAACAAAATGAGGAAGTAAAAAAATGACTTACACACATTGTACAAATAAAAAAAAAACATATTAATCACACTCCAATATATAAATTTTCAATTTGTCATAAACGAAAAAAAAATCTGATCACTTCTGTCAAATGTTACTGATCACTCGTAGTATTCTGATCAGTTTTAGGGTCAAGACACACTTAGATAAAAACGGCTTAAAAATAAAAAAAGTCATGTCAAAGGATATAGAAGTGGTTAAATGACATTTGCTTTTGCAGTGCAGTGAGTTGGCTATAAAAGTTTTCTAATTAACAACAAATTATACTAAATATATGCAACACTAGACAAACTAGTGCAGAGTGGATTATTAAATCAATTTGTTTATGCGATAAGACCCATTTTTATCACAAAAATAGATTTAAACAGTAAATATACAGTTTTTTTTGGTGATGCCCTATGCGAACCGATTGACTTAGTAATTTGCAGCCACAAAATTACGCAACACTGTCTCAACCCTTATATAATTTCTGATCATCTGTAGTAATTGTTAGTCATAGCTTTGAACATTTTATTAGAACTTAACAATGCAATGCAACAATTTTATAAACTAAAAAATATATATTATTTTACAATTGACAAATACAATATGAATGAAAGTGGACGAGTTTAATTTTTACATATATTTTCACACGAACAAACCAATCAGAAAGTTCTAATCAACTGTCAAATTTCTGATCACATGAAGTAAACACAGTGCATGAAAAACTGATCAGCTTTAATATTTCTGACCTTGTCTTGTTAAATTCCGACAGAAAATTAAATGAAAACTTTGTTTGAGATAATTATTTTTTACAAAATGGTGACACTTGGAGACAATTTTTTATTTAGACAAATTTTTATACATTATTAAAATGAAATGTGCAAGCATTCCGTTTTCACCCAAATGGGAAAAAAAATATTACCTAAAACTGCCCAATGAACTAGAAAACCCCAAAAACAATATTTTAATAGTATAAAAATTACTCGTAAACATGGAACTCACTTTATCTATGGAACAAACTCCGACTAACTTAATCTCATGTTCATAAATAAATTTATTTCTGATAGAAAATAAAGTCCGATGAGTTTCTTACACACTCTTCTCCACAGAGATCTACCTACCCTTGCAAATGTACTTCATGTTAAGCTTGATAATTCTAAAGTAACTTTCATTGAAATAAATTGCTTGACTTTCATTGCCGCTTGACACTTGGTCCCGGTTCAAATTTCTGTACTCTAGGTAATCTCAAAAACAGACACCCAACCATAGATAGAATAGAAGTAGTTTTTATTTCTCCTTGATTCTGTGAGACACCTAGTGGGAGAAATTGGCAGTGAGAAAGAAAGAAAAATATTTATGTGTGACCCTATGTTGCAGTGCAGTGAGGTTCCCTATTACTGCTATTAAGGCAATTTATGAATGCTAAAGTAAATAAGTAATTGTCTTCAAGTATCACCATCTAACTTAATTTTAGAGCACTAGAGTAGTAACCACGTGGAGTTTTAAACATTTTTTCCATATATACCTTTCAGTAATAAAAGTGAAATTTGTATGAACACTGACTTAGCTTGTGCATAGACCGAAGAGAATAGCAGAGTAGGATTTTTGATGATATTTAATAATTAACTTTATCTTTAGTGTCATAAAGTTCAGTTTTACAAACAATAAAGCTGCTTGGGCTTTGTTTGTACATTATAACACTAATGCCCAACTACTGGAATGAAACAAATCGCAAAATTATCAACCGCACACAAACTACTGTGATTGGCTAAATGAATTATGTCAACAACCAATCACAGAAGTTGACACGCGATTAGTCACAATGATTTTCGTTCTAGTAACTGATCCCCAGTTTAAGTATGCAACATCATAAGAATCTTCTCTATTAGCCTAAGATCTCACGGTTAAAATTTACCAGTTATTTTTTTATAAAAACTTGATTTGCATGAAGATACTTGATCGGAGAATAGATTGTTGCATGATTTCCTGGCAATATCTAATATCAAGTATCATCGATAAAAATTAAGTTTTAACAAAAACAAATAGCTGTAGATTTTAGCGAAAGTATCTTGAACTATACAGAATGTAATAGAGCAGTGTGATCATATTTTAAAACTGCTTCTGCCCATGTAAATAAATAAACTATCTTCAAAGAAATCATAGATAAAATATAAAAAAAAAGGATTTTCCATACAATATGTTGTCAGCTGACCATTTGTTTGGAGCACCAATTTTGTTTTTGAGATTGACTTCCTTGAAGAAACTTGTTCATACACATGGGCTGTTGCAGTTTGTCAAATATGATCACCTTTCCATTACACCCTATATCTATTACAGCTCGTTTTTCAGTCTAAGCCAAGCCTTATACATAGGTACTATTTAACTAAATTACTTATCCGTAATAACTCCAAGTATCCACTACTCCTCGTACTTAATCCGAACTCAATCTCCTTGACCTGCCGCTTGACGTAGTAGCACATATATCTTCTCTTTGATCCAATCTTTGTTGTAGGGAGCATATGTGTTTGTTGATTTCTGGTAAACTAGACAGCTGAGGTCGGCGAGCTGGAAATTAAAGATTATTTTTTTTAGTTTCACACATAAACTTATGCCGCTATCTCATGGGGGTAGGGGGACACCAAAGAACATAATGGTGTTTAGTAAAAAAACCGGTCAAGGGTTCCATACCATTATTGCAATATACGGCAAAAAATTAAAAAGTTTTTTTTTGTATGGGAGCCTCACTTAAATATTTATTTTATTCTGTTTTTAGTATTTGTTGTTATAGCGGCAACATCATCTGTGAAAATTTCAACTGTCTAACTATCACGGTTCATGAGCCTGGTGACAGACGGATTGTAATAGGGTCCCGTTTTAACCCTTTGGGTACGGAACTCTAACTAAAAAGTGTAAATATGGCTGTTTACTAAAAGTATTGTTAAAATTGGTAGTGATATACTTCTTCTTTTCATGTTATGATACATTTAAATTATACTGTTTGAGCCTCCTAGTACGTGGCCAAGTCTGTTATTTATAAGTGTAAATGATGTACCTACTAAAATGTGTGCAAGATTGTGAAGTTGATGTGATGTGAGTGCTTTCCATTAAATTATTTACAAAAACTTACTTATTGAAAAATAAAAGATTAAAAAAAATTGAGAAAGTTATATGTAGGTAATTAAAATCTTACCTACATATCACTTTCTCATTTTTTTTAATTGAAAAACAAAAATTATAGTAAATAATTTGTAATAAAATATTATATCATAGTCTCATAATAAAGATCTTATTAACTTTGTCTATTAAATTGAAAAATAAAACCTTATAAAAGAAATAGTAGTTGGTAATAAAAATATTTTTATCTATTTCATGTGTTACTCATATTTGTATCTTTACCAAAGTATAGATTTTTATTATTTACAAAAGATAGCAAACAAAAAATATTTAGAGTAAGTGATTTGTAATAAAAAAGTAGTGCAAGTAATTGTAAGAAAATATTATATCTTTATCTGTGATTATCACATAATAAAAAACTGATTATTTTTGTCTGTTTAATTTTATTCTCCTGTGCCAACCCTATTAAAATAGGTATAAATTTTGAATGCTCTGTAGCCCAGAAGAAATCGACATAACAATCGCAAAGATTGATGTATTCTGGATTATTGGTATGTTGTATGGACCAGTTATGTATGTTAATCGAAAAACGTGTACTAAAGCTTCGAAAAATAAAAGAAAACGAAAACGCGTTTTTGACTTTTGCAGCAAAAAGTGAAAATGTCGCAAATTTTCGCAGCTATTCGCGTGGTGCACACTGCACAGTAAGCACAAGTTTTAAGAAGTTGCAAATTCAAACTACCCTAACTGATCCATACAATATACCAATAAATCAGAACTACATCATGCTTTAGCCTTTTAAGGGTTTCGTAGCCAAAGGGTAAAATAGTAAGTGCGGGGTATAGTAATAGGGTCCTATTACTAAGACCCCGCAGTCCGTCTGTCTGTCACCAGGGTGTATCTCATGAACCGTGATAGCTAGACAGTTGAAATTTTCACAGATGATGTATTTATATTGCCGCTATAACAACAAATACTAAAAACATAATAAAATAAATATTTGAGTAGGGCTCCCATACAACAAACGTGTTTTTTTTGCCGTTTTCTGCGATAATGGTACGGAACCCTTGGTGCGCGAGTCCAACTCGCACTTGGCCGGTATTTTAGTATTGATTTATACTAGGCTACTGGTCGTACTCTAAGGTTCTAGTCAAAGCAAATATCTGAAAATTTTGCATTTGGTGTGTAACTGTTCGCTTCCACTGTGTGTCAATTTGTCTCGACTTGTGTCACGAGATTGCAACTAGGGCGCTGACACATGACACAGATATAGAAGGCTTATGAATGTGAAAGACAAAAGTTAACCGAAGAGAACATACTACCAGGATATAATTTTGACAATAGCCAATTAAAAAAAATATACTTTTAATCATGCGTTTTAGCTTACCATGCATTGTCATCCAAACCAAACGTCTATGAAAAATTTCATCTTAATCAGTTGAGGATAACTGCTTTAAAATTTAGTTGCAAGATTTGACCCGAACTTACATACATGTTTATATTGCAAGTTAATAAAAAAGAAAGTAGTTGAAAATTCAACCAATCTGTCTAGCATATTTTCAACTTTATTGGGGTCAGGTTTTCAGTCAAACTGGCTGCAGTTGAGTGCCAGTATTTGAAATGGAGTGACTGCCTATATGGCATGAATATCATATTATAGTCTTTGCCAAACATCTGGGCCGCCCTGCCCCCCTAGCCAAGTTACAAATGTTTCATATTGAATCTCTTTCTACAATCATTAACACCTTCTATTTGTATGGTCTGAACACATGACTTAACATTCAGATGTGTCATTTCCCATTCATTGATTTGTTTTCTACTAGCGTTATTGATTGTAGATTGTCAACTTAGCTACAGGTGCTGAAGTTGGCTTTCTGATGTGCAAGGCACGAAATGGTGCTGTTTTTGTATGAGATTTACTACTACCATTGTTGTGGGTAAGGTTAGGCAAATTGAGTGAAAAATGATTTTCAAAATAGTGTCTATACCATGACTTTTGTTGTTAATAATGCTGATTGAAGTCACAACTTTACAAGTGGAACAAAGTACAATAATATTTTATGACCACGGAAAATCGGCACATGATCCAAATTGAATGATTGTGAGTCTATGTATAAACTTAGGTGCCGTTCAGGATTTTGCCTTAACAAGAAAAGAAAACGAGACAAGATTTGGTCAGTGGGTCGTCTTAGGGGCGGAGATCTAATAAAGGTATTTGCAATATTATACCAAACTTAGCCACAAAATTTGATTAAAAACTGACCCACACTGAGAATGCTTTCCTAAGTTTAGTACATGGTGAGAATATCGACAAATCGCCATCGACATGTCATCTAATTATAGATACGACCTTTTTCATGGTTATTTTCAGTAAAGACATTAAGTAAATTGTTTACCTGATCGATAAAATCGAATAATTGGGATATATCATAGGTGATAGTCGGTGTATTAGGATTCCGTCTCTTTAGATGCTCTTCGTATATTTTACAGACACCCTCCATGCAGTCGTTGACGCTCTCGTAGTCGGAATACGTCCTCGTCTCAGGCCTGGGCCCCGGTTGCACCAACAAAATTGTGTGAGACTGGAAAAAGTAACCTAGATTTACCCGCCATTTTCACTAACGAATTGGAGCCGAAATACAACTTAACTTACCATTTTTGGTGGAGAGAATGATAATGCTGGAATACTTTTTCAGGCTTTTCACAGTATTTGTCGTTAAATACTTTTTATCGCTATTTTGCCAAAAAATCACAAACGCCGTAGAAGAGAAGCTTGACGTGTGTTCGAAAACTGCGACAGCTTGCATACAGATTATAAATGAAAAAAAAAGCTGGAAAAAGGACCTAATAAAATATTTTTCATTTAATTTAGATATTGAAATAAAACTGCAGCGAGTTTTAAAATAAAACTTTCATTTAATATAGGATTAACTTATTTATGGTTTTTTTTATGGCATTTCTTCGTATTTATAATCGCATTTCTGAAGAAATTGATGGTCCTGTTTCTGAACGTTTTCCTATTACGTTTTGTTGTACGCATCTTTTGCTACTTTGCCATTCACAAAAGTCAAAAATCACAAAATCACCAGCATAAAACAAAATAGCACAACTCTTCTAAATTTATGAAATAACTCGAAGAAAGTAATTTTTATTAATAATGTTTCTAAAACCATTTACTTTTGCTTTTTTACGAAACATTTTTTATTGAAATAAAGTTTGCAGCAATTTCGTTTAAGGGAACGTAAGATGAGGTAAGTTTTTACCTGTCAGATACGGTGGACGTAAATAGAAATGTTTTTGTCTTCTTTCGCGCTAAAACTGTTTTAAAACCATGTATAATTATAAATTTTTGATCAAACCCATAACCACTTCCCTTCTATAATATAAAATTACAAATATAAATTCAGTAACAACAACAGTTTTGCACATAAAAACAATGAGTGATCCTATTCAAAACTTTGAGTTTATTCTGAAGAAAAACAGCACAAATCGTCCTTTAAGTCTCTACAGTGATAATAAACAACAAAACAAACTTACCTTAAAGCCTCAAGATGTGATATCAAGTGTGTCTAGGCAGCTAAAAGCTATCCAAGTCGCAGATTCGTTGAAAAGCGAAAAAAGTGTATGTAAAGACTTGCAAAAGTATAAGAAATCTAATTTTTTGAGTGTTAATAGCTTGCCGGTTTATGATGAGGTAAGTTGGTAATTTTACTTTTATTTAATAATGATCTTTTATATCTTAAAATTAGTCAAGCCTTTCCTTTAGCAATATTGATGCATTCTTTCGTATGTGTGTGGCTCATTAGAGCAATTTTGTTGTTTGTGCATTCATTTAATGAAGACAAGAATAAACTTCTCGATCATCTTGCCTTTCTTTATCTATCAAAATTATTGTAATTTGACTCCATCACCGCTATAGTGCTAGTAACTGCTGAACAAGAGATCCTGTGTTTGTTTCCTAGGTCAGGAAAAGTGTTAATGGGTTTTTCCATCAGGACATTCTCAGTAGCAGCCCTGAAACAGTGTTTGTGACCACAATAGGCTCACCTGCTATACTGGCATGGTATAACTAAAATGCCGTTGTCCGACATCTGGTTGATTTTTACTTTTGATGCTATATTGATGAGAAAAATAAAACTATCAATCTGTGTGTCCGAATTTTCAATATCTTGAATAATTTCTACCATGTAGAAGTTAAAAATCATCCAGATGTCAGATAACGGCATTTTAGTTATACCACGGCAGAATAGTCCTATTACTTACATGAGATTTTAACATAACTGTTGCAATATATTTTTATTACTAGATTCAGCCAGCGGCATTGCTCGCGTCAAAAGTGTTTTCTTATCCCGAAGGAACATTATACCAGGATGAAAACTATAGATCTAGACTAATCCATGTCTGTGCGAATTTCATCCAGATCCGTTTAGCCGTTTTAGCATGGTTGAGTAACAAACATACATCCACATACATGTCTATCTAAACTGTCACATTTATAATATTAGTAAGATGTACCTACACTTCTGCTTAACCCTTTGAGGAATAAAGACATGGTGTTAATTTATATATACATTTTATATGTTAATTTTATTATATTTATCTTGAGGTGCCTAATAATTTAAAACAAGTTACAACTATATACTTTCTCTCTTTTACTAACTGCAATTTTTTTACCATATTTAGGGATGGTATTTATTCCACTGTTGGGCCTGACCTTGTCCATTAATTTCCAAATTATATCATTGCTGAGATTAATTTTATTCATCTCATATCTATACTCTTTTCTAGACACCCAAAACAACAACAAAATTCGACACACAGTGCGTCTCCAACACACAACTTATCAACATTATAGAAGATGCCGAAATCATTGATGTTCACCGAGGAATGACACAAGAATTTGAAACTACCTTCATTCACCATACTGAGAAACATAGTTTAGAAGATGTTGAAGAAATAATTAATAAAAATGAATGTATAGAAGATAGTGAAAAAGTAGATGAAAATGTTCAAACTTTAGATACTAGTGCTAATGAAAACATGAATAAAATTCATGTAAATATAACAAAAACTACAAATGTAAATAGACTAGAAACTAACACAGATGCAGACAATTCTATAAGTCTAATTTCTCCTATTATGTGTAGTAATAATATCATAGAAACAGATAATGGTATTAATAGTCAACCAAGTAAAAATGATGAAAACACACAAATAGAAGAAAACAATCAGTTATTTTATGATTGTATAGAAATTGAAGATGATGCAGAGGTAGATAAATCAATAGAAAGGCCACTCAGTCCTATCTTCATGCATAAAAATAAAAACGTAAATAGTAAATCAAAAACGCCTTCTCCCTTAATTTTTAACTTGGACAGGTTTGAAAACTTTGAGAGAATTGCAATACCAATCATAGAAGGTAATGATTTAAAAACTGCAAAACAAGTCATCAATTCTCAGATTTTAGATAAAGAACTTTGTTTTAAAAGAGATGAAGATATAAAATTAAATGAAAGGGAATCACTAAGTCCTGTGTTACCAAGTAACAAGGAAACTAAAGAATTTAAAACACATAAAGTCAAAGATCCGAATCTAGAAACAGACCTAGAATTTATTGAAATAGATAAAGCAACATCTGAAGATTTAATAAACAAAATAATTAGAGATGATTCCAAAAGCAATTTAAAAGTCAAAGCAGGCATCGAAATTCTAAAAGACGAGATTCTATTCAGTAGTGATGAAGAAGATAATTATGTAGTACACAAAACCTACCAAGACTTACCATTCACGTGTGCCTTAGAAACCTCATTTTACAACCAATCTGGTGTTCTAGACAAGACCATGTATGTAGGCTTTCAAACTGCCAGTAACAAATCAATTCAGATTTTCACAGAGTCTTTTGCTCAGGCTAAAAGCATATTAAGTGATGAAATTACGGTAACTGACTTGGTTAATAATTGTGGCAGTAGTGTGAAAAATAAAACGGATATAGATGGTGAGATTCAAGCTAAACTGGAATGTGTTGATGAAGTAACAGAGTTTATTTTTGCCCAAAAAGATGAAAAAGAAACTGCTGTGCAATTAGAATCTAACACAGCAGAGAAACCGGATAATATTCAAGCCAATACAAGTAATTTTGAAGGTTTCATTACAGCCAGTAAAAAAGCAATAAGACTATCTCAAAAATCACTGGCTAGATGTAAAAAAGTCTTTCAAGATATTGATTTAACTGACAATTTTGATACTCAAATTGAAGAAATGAAGATAGAAGAACAAGTTGAATTTGATAGAGATGAAATACCAGTGGTTCCTGATATTTCAAGTAGAGAAGTAAATAAAATTGTCGATGATGATATACAAAACATAGATGATGAAATAATACAAGAATTTGAAAACATAGAAATGTCTTTGAATGAGGATAAAGAACCAGACAAAAATGTACCAAATATAGGATTTAAAACTTTTTGTAATAATGATACACAAATATCTGAAACTGCAAAAATTAAAGATGTAGTTAAAGATATTGATTTTGATGAAGATCTCACTGAAGTAGAGCCTAAAATGGAAGAAAAGCCTTTGTCAGCAATTATAGAAGTGCCGAAGTCTAATGATACAAACTTTGGAGGCTTTAAGACAGCCAGTAACAAGAAAATAAATATTTCCAAAGAAGCATTAGCTAAAACTAAAAATATTTTCCAAGATTTAGGTTCTACAGAATTTCCAAATAAATCAAGCAAGAGCATTGATAAAGAATATCCTAATTTAATTGATATTAAACAGCCTTCTACTAGTGAAGCAGAATTTGTTGGATTTAAAACGGCTAATAATAAGAATATCAAGATTTCAGGGCAAGCTTTAGCTAAAGTTAACAACATTTTTATAGATATTGATAAAATTGAGCTTCCAAAGAAAAATAATAAAGACTTACCGCAATATACTAGTGAAGATCATATCTTTGATCAACCTTCAACTAGTAAGATGAGTTTAGTAGGTTTCAAAACAGCAAACAATAAAAATATAAACTTTTCCAAAGATGCTTTAGCAATAACTAAAAACATATTTGAAGGCATTGATTCTTCAGACTTCAAGCTACCTTTGAAAAATAATATAGATCCAACTAAAATATACCCAGAAATATCTGAAAATCTTATAGATTTTTATAAGTCTTCCACAAGCAAATCTACTTTTGTAGATTTTGAGACTGCAAGTAATAAGAATGTTAAAATATCTGAACATGCTTTGTCAAAAACTAAAAACATTTTCAAAGATATTGAATCGGCTGATTTTAAGTTTACTGTTAAAGGAAAGAAAATAGATGATAGAAATGTGAATGGCGAAGCTGGCACAAATGCTACAGTGTTTATAATGCCTAATCCAAGTTTCAAAGGATTTAAAACAGCAACTAATAAAGAAATAAAAATATCAGAAACAGCTTTAGCGAAAACAAATTTTATTTTCAAAGATATAGATTCAGATGACTTCAATTTGCCTTCTAAACTTAATAGTAATAAAAGAAAATCAGATGATGATATAAGTACTCATGAAGTGGAAATGATAGATTTGAATATGCCTTCGATTAGTAAAGACAGCTTTGTTGGTTTTAAAACCGCAAATAACAAGAAGATAAATATTTCGAAAGAAGCATTTGCTAGAACAAAAAGCATATTTAAAGATATTGATGCTACTGATTTTAAGTTAACAGAGAAAAGTGATAAAAGCATAAAACCAGAAGAAGAAATTACTAAAAAAGATAACCAGAAGAAGACTTATGAACCTGAATACTTTAACCAACCCTCTACAAGTAAATCTAGTTTCATAGGCTTTAAAACAGCTAACAATAGGAACATAACAATATCAAAAGAATCTTTGGCAAAAACTAAGAACATTTTCAAGGACATAGATGAGACAGATAGAGTAACTAAATATTTATATAGAGAAGATTTTGTGCAAAACAAGAATGACAATAGAAAAGAAAGTAGCACTTATTATCCCGAAGTGACAGATTTAAATCTACCTTTAACTTCAACAGGGTTTATGGGTTTCAAAACAGCTAATAACAAGAAAATTGCAACTTCTGAAGAATCTTTAGCCAAGACTAGGAATATTTTTAGAGACATTGATGAAACAGGTTATAATTTTTCAGAAATATCTAATAAGGATATTGAAAATGTTGATTTAATTAGCAAAGGTGAAGGCAATGATAGTAAAGCGAGTTTCAGTGGTTTTAAAACAACCAATTATAAAAACATTAATATATCCGAGGCATCTTCAGTCAAGACTAAGAGTATTTTTAAAGATATAGAAGAGACAGATTTTAAGTTTCCAGAAAAAGTGTATAAAGACTTAAGAAGAGTTGATTTGAATGAAAACATGGATAAAATAAGTGTGGACAAGAGTAATTTTGAGTCCGAAATGATAGATTTCAATCAGCCTTCAACTAGTAAAGCAAGCTTTCGTGGCTTCAAAACAGCAAATAATAAAAAGATCAATATATCCGAAGAATCTTTAGCAAAGACTAAAAATATATTCAAAGATATAGACGCGAATGATTTTACATTTCCAAAGAAAACTGAGAAAGAGTTTCTAGAAACAGCAGAAGGAAAGAGCCCATGCCCAAGTATAAAACAGTCTATTCAACCAGGTAAAGCTGAAACTGGTTTTAAAACAGGGAATAATAAAGTTATAAACGTTTCTGAAAGAGCTTTGGCCAAGTCCAAAAACCTATTCGAAGATATAGGCTCTATAGAAGTTGAAGCATCGAAAAAAGTAAAGGAAGATTACCCTCATATTGAAACAGATGACGTTGACGGTGATATTGGTCCTAGAAATAATGAAAAGTTTCTGGGTTTTCAAACAGCTAGTCATAAAACAGTTAAAGTGTCAGCAGAGGCTTTAGTTAAGAGCAGAAAAATCTTTCAAGATATAGGTGTTAGTCAAGATTTGAAAGAAGCAGGAGAAAAAGAGGTTTTGGACGCATATAATTATCCTTTATATATTAACAAAGGCAATAATAATGATTCTGAATATCAAAACAAAGATGATTTATTTCGAAACGGTAGATCAAGTCCAATATTCAGAGGATTTCAAACGGCTAATAAAAAACATGTAAACATATCGGAAGAAGCATTAGCCAAAAGCAGAAAACTTTTTGAAGATATAGAAACTATTAAAGATGATTCTGAACCTGAATTTCGTGGCTTTAAAACCGGAAACGACGAAGAGATTGAAGTTTCTCAAAAAACTTTGGCAGAAACGAAAAAGTTGTTTGAAGATGCTATCAAACGAAGTAGTTTTCAAGGTTTTCAGACAGTTAGCGAAAAGAAAGTTGCGATTTCTGATGAAGCTTTGGCTAAATCTAGAAAATTATTTCAAAATTTAGAGAAGAAAGAAGACTTGATACTGACTAAGGAAAAAAATACTTCCGACATAAAGTTTGGATTCAAAACTGGTTCCAATCGTGATGTCTTAGTCTCTGACGAAGCTATAGCACGATCAAAAAGACGTTTTTCCGAAATAGATGACCCTTTAACAAATGTCATAAATAATAAAAAAGATAAAATAACTGAAGATAATATAGCCAATTTAATTGATACACAAGTCCTAAATAATTTTGAAGTAAGCTTACACACAGAAGATTTTCACGATACGCCAGTAAAATCAAAAAGATCTGGCAGTCCTATTTTATCCTGTCCCAGAGCTAAAAAGAGGAAGAAATTCGAAACACCGTACTCTCAGAAACTACCCACAACAGTCAAGAAAAAAGAAATAATCAAAACTATTAAAGCTACAAGCAATATGACATACACAGAAAATTACAAGAAAAACAAGAAATATACACTTAAAGATTTAGCAGAATTGACAAAACAAAATACTAAAAAATTTGATCCTTATTTACAAAATTTCACATTCGACAATTTGCTCAAATTCGAGTTTCGTGAATACAGAAACGACTTATCAAGTGGGAATTTGACGATTCAATCAATAAAAGACTTATATTTAAATTCTGTGAACAGTAAATTGATACCAACTGGCTGGATAGACAATCATTTGAAATTAATATTATGGAAACTTATCTCTTACGAAATAAAATTTAAATTTTTGACGGTTAGTGCAAGAAATGTCATAGATCAATTGAAGTATAGATATGACAAGGAGTTATACAATGCTGAAAGACCAGCTTTGAGGAAGATTTTGGAGAAAGATGATGTCGCTTCTAAAACTTTAGTTCTGTGTGTTGCTGGGGTGTTCGTGGATGGCGTTAGTGTAGCCAGGTATGTGAAGTTATTTAAATCTTTATTTCAATAGTTTCTGTTATTCCTTATTGGCCTACTGCTAAGATTGGTTGCGATGGAGGACTACTGTGGACATCCTATGCCCTAGCTAGGGACATAGGATCTTAAGGGCTGGTTTGAGGTGATTTAGGAAAAGAATACCTAGCCGGATTCGGGGGAGGCTTTTACCCAGCCACATATTTATGAAATAAATGTTAAATAAGTAAGGAAATAACATTTATACCATTCCCCCTCTAAAAAGCTTATTTTATTCACTGAAAACAGTGAATAAAAAGCACTTTTAATCACTGTTTTGGTGTTTGAATTTGGAACACACCAATGTACTAGACGTCCATCTCAATGCTATGTAACCTACTTGCTCCTCCTTGCACATAAAATACTCAATACACAAACTCATTCTTCGATTTTAATTTTGAGTTTGTTATTTAGGATTTTAATAATGATTTTGATTTTAGTCTAAGATATTTATTGAATACTTGTTTGGATTTTAATTCTAATATTAATTGCAATGGTATTTAATTAATTATAATTATGTAACGTAACGGAGGTGGTCACTGGCCCCTGAAACACAGGTGCGTGCTGTGTTACCTAGCTCAGGGGTCAGGGTTTCACATTTTATGTAAATTTTGAAGGTAATAAACTATTTATTTATTTATTACTCGTAATATTCCTTGAGCTTTTAGCTTAAATCTTTCTTTTTCTCGAAGTCATGGTATAAAATATAGTATGCAACTCTTGAATAAAACGGATTTATATCGAGGGCCATGAATCACTCGCGTCGCTCATGATTCTAACACTTGAATCACTCGCTATGCTCGTGATTCAATCATCATGAATCACTCCCTACGGTCGTGATTCAGTCGTTAGAATCCTTCACTTGCTCTTGATTCATCTATGGCCCTCGCTTTAAATCCGTCTTTTATTCACTAGTTGCATAATATACTATTATTTCTTCTGTTAGTTAAATTGACTTCAGAATGATTAGTATTATTGGAAAGGTCATACAATGTAATTTGCAGTGGAAAGTAAACTTTATTTGAAGGTAGTAAAGTCGCTTTTAGGCAATCAAATGAAAACTAAATTGAGATTAGTGATAGTAGAACTTTTTTTGAAAAATCTCATACTAAGAAATACTGCTTTTCATAACTCAGCAGTAATTAGTAAAATCATAAACCTTTTTTAATATTTTTCAGTGCAAATACCATAAACAATCTAGAACTACTCCTAACAGACGGCTGGTACTGCATAAAAGCGACCATAGACAAAATGTTGGCCCAACTAGTGTGCCAAGGTAAAATAGTTGTTGGCTCCAAGATTGTGACCAATGGGGCTGAACTAATGAATTGTGAGCAAGGAATCTCGCCTTGGGAGGTTAGTATAATTTTATCTTAAGCTAAGATCTAGAATTTACTGTAGCTACGTTAAAATGAATCTTATTTATGTGATATTAATGTTCATATTTGTATGAAACTTTTGATTACAGTCGCTTAAAGTAACATTAGCTTTTGCCTGCGGTTTAGTATTTTTAGCAGTATTTTTTTCTGGATGAAATGTAGCCTATGTTCTGTTCTGTATAGGATAAGATAGAAGACCCCTTTTCCGGGTCCGTTGTGCGTGCAGGCCTCCTCTCTGTGAGAGGGAATGGGCCGTTATCCACCACGGGGACCTATTGCGGGTTGATGGATGTCATTGTCTTCGAATTTTTGGTTCTAAGACATGCCGGTTTCCTCACGATGTTTTCCGTCACCGTTTTGAGAACAGTGGTGATGAAGAAAAGCTACATTATACCCGAGTAACATAGGCTATAATTTTGACGGGAGCGAAGCCGCGGGGGTCAGCTAGTTTGAAATATCATTAGAAATTTTAACAATTCCTATTTACTGTTTAACTGACCGATTTTGAGTTCTATTTCGTAATCATTAGGATGACATGAAAAGCATAAACCTCTTACTAATACAAACTGTTTATTACAGTTGCCATGTGTCATGTCACTAGCGCAATAGATGTCAAAATTGATTGAACGGGCTGTAGTCAAATTCGAAGCAAAAATTCTTTATTTAAATTAGGCCATTAACGGCACCTTTGAAAATCAAAAATTTTAAAGTAATAATAATTTATTCTACCGTCCATTCGGAAAAGTAGCTTGTTATGGAGAAGAAAGAACAAGAAACTCCATACTTACCCTTTAAAAAAAAGTGTTTTACAACATTTACATACATACATTAATTCATATACGTGAGAACGATGCAACCAACCTAACACTACTATACTACGTATAGGTATAAAGTATTACAAGCACTAACAGGTAAATTCATTCATTTAATAAATAGGAACATGGTTCTCACATACTTACAAATATTGCAAACATAGGTAAATTACCTAATTCAACAACAACGGAACAGTATGTGAGTCAATTTCTTAAACAAAAAGAGAAGGAAAAACCAATACAAACTCTCTAATTATGAAAATATAACCAGTTTGATTTTGTCTACACTAAAGATTGCCCATGGAGCAGGACCAGCATTTTTCCAAGCATTCTTATCTTGAATATAATCATCTAATTTGTAATATGCTTGTTTACATAATAGCATGGGGTGCGGCTGGTAAATCATCGTTAATAAGGGTTGAAAGAGCTCAACGAGCTCTGCTTAAGGTTGCCTACGGAAGACCATTCCGGTACCCCACTAACACACTCTACACCGAAGTAGGAGTTCTTCGAGTCAGACAGCTTTATGTCCTATCTGTCACTCTGAGATTTCACAAAACCTCCATGTGCACTTGTATTGTGTCAAGTCGAAGGGTACAATGGGAAAAGGTTCAATGCCGTAAAACAATCGGTAGAAGGTCATACGGTTTTATGGGACCGCACATTTACGCAAAACTCAACAACCAACTCAAAATTCTGCAACTTACTCAAATTAAATGCAAAATTGCGGTTACCAAATGGCTTCTTACTCTGGACTATGATATGACCGAAAACTTAATAAATTAAAAAAAAGAAAGTTAATTTGATAGGCACTAATGCATATCTCTATTTATATATTTATTATTCTATATCACAAACTATCACTTAATCATATACATTCTCAGGTATAATAAATTGACACACTTGCAACACCAACACACTATCTTAATTCATACACCCGCACAAAGACACACTAACACACATACACACACCCAATCACACATACATACACATCATCACAATCACACACAACATAGGTACATGCATAACTTACATACATACTTGGTTATTTATTTTTTCTTTTAGTTTTAGCTTTTTATTTTATATTCCTTTTATTGCAAAATTACAAGTAGATTAGATTTAATTAAGAAATTTATTGTATCGTTTTATATATTACTGAACAGCAATTAATGTAAACGGAACGAAGGAGCCTGGATCTCACGACACAGGGAATCCTAGTGTGAGTTCCAGGAAGCAACGCATTTGAATGTAATTTCTTAACAATAAACTATTCTTATTCTTACAAAGTGTGCTTTTAACAAAAGTTTCAAATTTCCTTAATTTAGTTTTGATATATCGCAAGGTATTTTGCTATAAAATTTAACACAGTACCCCAGAAAGGTAAAGGATTGTTGCAATTTCTTATATTAACCCAAATGGATTTTGGATGGTCTTCAGATAAACTCTTATTATAGCTATCTAATTCAGCAACATCTTCAACAATTATAAAACCTTGGTTTAAGAAAATCGTAAAAGCCAAGGAAAAGGCAAATGTGATCTAATTTTAAAATATTAAGATTACTTATAAACATATTTCAGGATACTTCAGCAGTCCGCCTAAGACTCTACGGCAACTCCACCCGCCGCGCTCGTTGGGACGCTCGTCTCGGTTACCATGGCAACGGCGCCATCTTATCTCAGCTGTCATCTGTCAAGCTAGATGGCGGGAAGGTGTCAAAACTGAGGGTATTTGTTACCAGAGTGTATCCCGCGCTGTATGTTGAGAAGTTTGAGGATGGGAGTACTGGTAAGTGTCTGAATAAAGATAGGATGTTACCATGGTAACGGCGCCATCTTATCTCAGCTGTCATCTGTCAAATTAGATGGCGGGAAGGTTTTGAAGCTGAGGGTATTAGTTACCAGAGTGTATCTGAGAAGTTTGAATAGTGGAGTATAATAATTTGAATTCAGAACTAAGTACTTTATTGTTGTTTTGTTTTCCGTGTGAACATACGTTTGAATTTGCTCTATGTTTAAAATCCAAATAATAGCCATATTGGGCTCAATTTTTATATAAAACACGTACTAGTGATATAAAATTCATCAAACAAGTGTAATTTAGCTAAAATAGTATTATGGAAAGTGTTAATGCTTCGTTTTGTGTTGTGAACTGTTGAAAAATTTAAATCTCAGCTGGTCAACGGGTGAGTGCATGACTTGACGTTTCGTACGTAACGCACGCGACTCCCACGGTTACGCACTGCGCATAAGTAATACTTCGGCGTGCGCTCTCGCGCAGTGACGCATGCGAGCGCTCGTGACAAAGATAAACGAGCGAAGACGGCGCATTGCTTTCTGCCTACTAAAAGTTGCCTCTGTGAGAATAATAATCTTATGTTACATTTTTTATTTTTGATGAAATGGAATTATAATCATGGCAAGTCATTCCGATCGTTCAAAAATCTCTAAGAAAGACTCGATTCAGTCGACGCCCACCCGTAATATGCCTATGAATAGAGGCAATAAGAGGTCCGCCAGCAAATCACCACCTGCTTCATCACCTATTTCATCACACATCACATCAGATAAAGAAGAACTGCGGACTATTATCCAGGAAATAATTAAAGCCGAATTCAGTGACATGTTGACCCAATTTAACGAAAAAATGGCCAGCACGATGAATAAGGAACTGGATACGGTCAAAGCGGAAATGAAGGAGATGATTGAATCAGTGCAGTTCTTTAACAATAAATTTGAGGATTTTGAGAGAAACCAGAAGGCATCTAACAAAATTATACATAAACTGGAATTAGAAAATGTGGAACTGAAAACATCAATAAGCAATCTTCAAGTACGAATCAATAACCTGGAGCAGCAATCTCGATCGAATAACTTGGAGGTACAATGTATGCCGGAAATCAAGAACGAGAATGTGTACTCAATTATCACTCAACTCGGCCAGTTAGTCAACTGTGATATAAAGGAGAAAGACATACTGCATTGTACGCGAATTGCAAAATCTAACCCATCCAGTACCCGCCCTAGATCTTTGGTTGTTCAGTTGGCATCTCCACGGCTGCGCGATCAACTTCTAGCATCCGTTATCAAGTTCAACCATAATAACCCTAAAGAAAAATTAAACTGCGGGCACTTGGGATTCACCGGCAACAAATCACCTGTATACGTTGTTGAACACCTGTCTCCTACGAACAAAACACTTCATGCAGCGACCAGGATTAAAGCCAAGGAAATGAATTACAAGTATGTGTGGGTCAGAAACGGAAGGATATTTGTGAGGAAGTCAGATGGCACAGAATACATATTGATTAAGAACATGAGTAACCTAAGTAAAATCATATAACTTGCTTCAAATATTTTTGCATCATAGCATGTCATAGTGCCTATTTACTGTAAAATTCAACAATTTAAGCATCTATTACCAAAATTGTAGAGGCTTGAGAACTAAAACCAATATTTTTTACTGTAACCTTTGTTGTAAGGATTATGATATTCTAATATTATCCGAAACTTGGCTAAATAGTGGTGTACTCAGCAGTGAACTCTTTGATAATAGGTATGTAGTCTACAGAAGAGATAGGGAAACAACTGGCTTTTATCCCAATAAAGACGGAGGGGGAGTTTTGATTGCCGTTTCAACGAAATTCAACTCTAAACGTATTGATAAATGGCAAAGTAAATGCGAAGATCTCTGGGTCACAATCGATATTTCGACTACGCGACAACTGGCTCTCTGTGCAGTCTACCTCCCTCCACCAGTAAGTCTATCAACATTAGATCATTTCATCGAACACTGCAATAACGTGTTTGAAACAACAAACATCCCAACCTGTATAGTAGGGGATTTTAACTTGGGCATAATAAACTGGACCCCAGGGGCAATTAACAGTTCACTTCCCAACACTTGTTTAAGACTATTAGAGTTCATGGATGTTAGTAAGCTAACACAGCACAATCTCGTTAAAAACTGTTCTGCGCGTATTTTGGACCTGGTTTTATCCACTATGCCTTCTTGCACAGTGAGTGAATCCACTGTCTCTTTAACTACTGTTGATAGACTTCACCCACCGCTTGATCTTACTCTTTCATTTGTAAAGGAAAATAATCTGCCTTACAATCTACACAACACGAGGAAAAACTTCCACAGAGCTAATTATGAAAAAATTAAATCCTTTCTAAATGAACAAGATTGGGATCAACTATTTGCAGGTCGGGATGATGTGGATAGCATGGTGAATGTATTTTATGACATCTTAAACACGGTCATTAATAAATTTGTACCAAATTGTAAGCCGGTGTCTAGTCGTTATCCCCCATGGTTTGATAAATCGATTATAAATGCTCTCAAAGAAAAAAATAAGCTAAGATTGCGCTTCAAGAAATACAAAAACCCGCGAGATGAAATGGAACTGAAATTGATTGCAAAACGATGTCAAAATTTAGCAAAGAGTTTATACAGTCTTTATATGAACAACATTGAATCTAAAATCAAAGATAATCCAAAACTGTTCTGGACTCACGTTAAGACTAAGCGCGGAGGATCTAGTGCATATCCACTGACAATGACTGACGGACAGACTACAACGTCTAAGGGCTCGACTATCTGTGACCTTTTTGGTAATTATTTCTCATCTGTTTACACCCCGGAAAATAACACAGGATTTATGATCAATTCAAGCTATCTTAGTTCACTTGAAACTAATAGCCAGTGTCTAACAACCCCAGACTTGGACATGGATTCTTTACTCAGAAAACTGCAATCTCTGAACATTGGGAAAGGAGCAGGACCGGACGGAATCCCGCCACTATTTATTTACACTTGTGCATCGGTATTGGTCTCCCCGTTACTAAAAATATATAAGATGTCTTTAGCCACCGGAACTTTTCCATCCGAGTGGAAAAAAGCCAAAATCGTACCAGTACACAAGTCGGACAAAAAAGAGAATATCTCAAATTATCGACCCATTGCGATTCTCTCCACTTTCGCCAAGGTATTCGAATCAATTATCAGTCGCCATATCCAACACCATTTTGGCCTTTATCTTAGCGATCACCAACATGGCTTTGTAGCGTCAAGGTCTACTGCCACAAACCTAATGTCTTTTACGGAGTCCTTGATAGAAACTATTGACTCCAATAAGCAGTTTGATGTGATATACACCGATTTTAGTAAGGCTTTTGATAAAATCTCCCATTCCATACTGATAAAAAAACTGGCAACATATGGTATCACGGGATCCTTGCTGAAGTGGTTGGAATCATACCTCGCTAACCGTGAATTTTATGTTGTGGTAAATGGTTTTCGCTCTACCAACAATTATCGCATGACTTCCGGTGCCCCGCAGGGTTCCCACTTGGCCCCCATATTATTTATCATTTTTATAAATGATCTTCCCTACTGCTTTCACTTTGCTGAGTGTTTCTTGTACGCGGATGACTTAAAGTTTGCAAGAAAAATCGAATCATCCAATGATATTGAGCTTCTTCAGGATGACCTGAACAGAGTTATTGAATGGTGCAAGAATAACAAAATGGAATTGAACCTCAATAAATGCTACCACCTGTCATTTTATAGAAAAGTTCACCCCTTCCATTCGAGCTATTTTATAGACCAACATAAAATTCATGAGGTGGATACTATAAAGGATCTGGGAGTTCTGTTTGATAAAAAAGTTACTTTTATCCCCCACATCGAAAACACTATTAAAAAAGCTTCCAAAATGTTAGGATTTGTACTACGCAATACCAAGGGTTTCAAACAAGTCAGCACTAAAAAAATGCTGTATTATAGTCTTGTCCAAAGCATACTGGAGTATTGTAGTGTTGTGTGGAGACCGCATTACGCCACTCATAAACTTCTCTTAGAAAGGGTCCAGAAACGATTTCTATGGCACCTTGCTTTTTCCAAAGGGAAAAGCAAGCAGTTGCCTTCTTATGTGTCCCGGCTGCAAACTTTCAGAATGCTCTCGTTATCAACTCGAAGAGAAGTAATGGATGCTCTGTTTCTGTACAAACTCCTCAGAAAGCAAATAGACTGCCCACAGTTACTGAGTCGCCTCAAGTTTCGTGCCCCAACCCGCTATCCTCGAAATCCCATCACTCCGCTTTACCCACCCTTGCGTAGAACTGTCCTAGGTGCTAACTCACCAGTACCGCGAATGTGCAAAATCTTAAATAGCTGCAGTGACCTGATTGACGTGCACCACGATAGCATAGGCAAATTTTGTAAATTAATTATTAAATACTATTCGCTCAAATAAGAGATACCTAATATGATTGCCAATTTATTAATTTATATACTAATTTAATGTTATTTAATTTTTATTATTATCTAATATAAACCAAATATTGAATCTTAGTTTAATTTAATTTATTCATCTGCTATTCTATAATCAATCAATATAATATTTTTAATTTAATGTAATTAATTAATCTTGATTTGTTTGTTAAATTCCTCGGTTTATGCTTAGTCGTAAACTATTTTTTTTGTCATAATTAATTGCAATAATTTATATTTGTAATCAAATCAAATAAGTGCATGTGGTGTTAGTTTGTAAATAATTGTTGCACTTATAAATGTATATCGTGTATTTATTGTGAATGTAATGTGTAAACAATTGTAAGCTAACCAGAAATAAATAAATAAATAAAAAAATATATAGAGCTATAAAAATAGCAGATTTAGCAGCTTTCCTCCCATTTTACAATAAATTACATTATGTTAAAAGAGTGTTAACAACTCTATATACTTTCAAGTTGATTGAGAACGTCCGGTCTGCACGAAGTGCAAAGGACAACTGATATAAATCCGACGACTGACGAAACACGAAGTTTGCCGAGGGACATTAAGACAATGTTTGAACTGTATAACCTTTTTCAGTGACAATGTCAGAATATTTAGAACACAAATAACATGATCTATAATTTCTATAAGAAAACAATGATGCTGTCCCATTCTGAACTTTATTCTACCCACATAGATGTCCTTTTTCAGTGACCCGTTCGGAGCGTCTAGAACACCTACATCAAATGAAGAGTGAGGCTGAGAGGCAGGCAGCCATGGAGAAGATCTACGAGGAAGTGGAAAAGGAGTTTTCTGACGAAGTGAGTAAGAGTAACTTTACTTCCATTTTTGAATGGGACAGGAATTAAAGGAGTAAGCCATCCATGTCTATGATAACAGTGCTCCAGCTCTCCGTTTATGTATTACAGTGTGCGAAAAATATGTTGTTGTAAGTTGGGGATCCTTGCAAAGGTGAGAAAGTACTTCACGCCGGAACAGCTGCTCAACTTGTATCAAGTGCAAGTTCGATCATGCATGGAGTTCTGTTCTCATCTCTGTGACGGATCTGCCAAATACCAGCTTGATGCACTAGAGTCGGTCGAAAAGCGGGCCAAAAAGCTCATCGGCGATGAAGCACTGGTCAAGACAAGGGTCCAGAGCCTTGAACATCGTCGCCTAGTTGCCAGCTTGTCGGTTTTTTATGGGTTACTTTTCGGCGAGTGTGCGACGGAATTGAATGATCTTATTACACCTAGCCCGTTTAATCATCGGACTACCAGACGTACACGGCGATGCGTCATCGGTACATGGTGGATATCCCACCCATACGCACGCGTTTTTGGGACACTTATTATGCGTACAGCTAAGGAGTGGCATTCCCTGCCGGAGTCTGTGTTTCCCGACAGCTACAATCTAGGGGTCTTTAAGTCAAGAGTGAATAGGTTTTTTTTCTAGGCAAGCGTGATTCACTGTCGACCACATCATCGCTTACCATCAGGTGAGATAGTGGTCAAGCGCGAGCCTATAGTGTATAAAAAAAAGAGAAGCTTTTGAAGTTTATGAAGGCGCCGTCATGTTTTAAGAAACGCAGAACAGTGGTGGACCAGTCGTTACGGCCTCGACTTACGAGGTTAGGAGGGAGGAAGGTTGTGGGTTCGAACCTAGGAAAACGCATTAAATTGTGTGATTAATTTCATAACTCAAAACGGTGATGGAAAATATCGTGAGGAAACCGGCATGTCCTAGAACTAAATATTCGAAGACATGAGGCATTTGCCAAACTGCACTTGGTACATTCTACCAAGCCGGCGCGGCTTGGTAGAATGTACCAAGTTCTAGAACGTATATTCATCAATTGTTGGCATCGCAAATGGTGAAATAAGTTGAAGAATTAATTATTTGACCATTTGTTAGCCTTAAAGTTGATGATACAAGTAAAATTTCAAAATTTAAAAACCCCCGACACGTTTTTTTATCATGCTACATAATTTATGTAGTACAAAGTAGATACGCTTAGATCGGCAATCTATTAAACACGTAATTATGACACGATATTTTGCGAAAACACCCAGATTTAAACAGTAAAACACCCATAACTTTTGAACGGCTGAACTGATTTTATTCAAACATAGCTAAGAACACTCTCGATTAAGTCACCTTTAAAACAACAAAAAAAACTAAATCTAAATCGGTTCACTCGTTTGGACGCTATGATGCCACAGACAGACACACAGATACACAGATACACCGATACACAGCAACACACGTGAAACTTATAACACCCCTCTTTTTCCGGCGGTGGTTAAAAAGGCGATTTTCCGAAATCTAGTGGTCTTTAAATCGAGAGTGAATAGGTAACTTCTAGGCAAGCGTGTTTCACCGTCGACCACATCATCGCTTACCAGCAGGTGAGATAGTGGTCAAGCGCGAGCAAATAGAATAAAACAAAACTATTTTTTTATTATTTTTGCTCGGTTAGCATATTCAACCATTGGTTGAGTTAACAAGGGATCAAAAAACTAGATCTAAGACTTGGTAATCTTTGCAATAGTTGGATTAATTTTACCTTGCTTGAAGAAACCAAATTGAGAAAAAAACTTGCTTTATGTTACAGGAGTCCCAAGATTCTGAAGCTCTAACAGACAGCAACAAGAGGACATGTTTGGACAGCGGCTCGCAGATAGCTAAAGTTATGAAGAGAAGCAAGGACCCTACTGAATTTAGAGTGAGTTTTCTCCATAAATCTTTCCTTTAAAATTCACCGCCAGATAACAAAGACAAAGACAAAAATTCTTTATTTATTAGGCCATTAAACGGCACTTTTGAACGTCAAAAATATAAATTTAATAATTATTGATTCTGCCGTCCATTCGGAAAAGTAGCTTGTTATGGAGAAGAACGGACAAGAAACTCTTTACATACATACATAAATTCATATACGCGAGGACGATGCACCCAGCACTACTATACTACGCATGGGTATAAAGTATTACAAGCAATAACAGGTAAATTCCTTCATTTGATAAATAGGAACATGGTTCTCACATACTTACAAATATTGCAAACATAGGTAAATAATCTAATTCAACAACAACGGAACAGTGTGCGAGACCAAAAAAATAAAAGTCGCTAACACCTGTCTGTGTCTACCAATGTGTTCCAATATTTCAAAACGATACGAAAAAAATGTAAAGGCAGTGTCGCTAACACGATCAAACAAAGGTATCGGGAAGGGGCGTCCTTGACCCTTTCACTTGGCATTCAGTAATGAGTTAATATCTCATAAACGCGTGGACCGATTTACATGGTTTAATTTTAAACGGATAAAATAGTTCTACGCCTATACCTTTTATTTGTGAGTAAAATTATTAAAATACTATCGGACGTCTCGCGGTTTCACCCGCGTAGTTCCCGTTCCCGTGCGCATACAGCGATAAAAAGTAGCCTAAGTCATCCGCGGATAGTGTAGCCACGGGGTCTCATTGCTAAGAACGAAAATTTGGTTCAAATAAATCTCACTAAATGTCGCGACATGTACACACAATTCAAAAAATTTAGTGTAAAATTAACTTTTTCTTGAATTGAACATAAAAATTGTATGTTCTTGTTTAATCAACTCTCCTAAGTACAAAATTTTGGAATATTGGGCTCTTAATTCACATTTCAAAGATTATTTGAACGGATCATTTAAAATTGATGCCAATAGATGGCGCATTTTTTAAATTCTGAGGCATTCCACTCGATTGTTAAAATATGCATTGTAACACATTTTGGTGCAAAAAAAACTGTAAAAATGTGCAAAAAAATACTATTTATTTATTTATTTTATTAAGGACAACCAACAAAGCATACACCAAAAAATACATGTTAAAGTACTCATATTTTTACATTGTATAGTGTAGCCTTAATTAAAGGCTGCCACGGCATGCATTAAACAAAGGAATAGGAAATGTAGAACAGCTACAAACAGCAATTACTTTTTTAAATAAATTGTTACACAAAAGAAGAAATGAAAAAGACAAAAGAAAATAAATTACAATATTCATTCCTCTTTTTCACTCTTGTTATAAAGCCCTATGCAAGACAGACTTAACTTTATGTAAAGAGTAAGACATATCAATATCCACACTGGGTGAGCGTGACAGGCGACTAAACTGAACCTGCAGTCTGTTAATGGTGGAAAAATGACCCAGATTGGTTTTAAAGCCCTTAGCGCAAAGTAACTGATATCTGGACTTACGAGCAAGTTTGCAAGGTACATTTATATTTATCTGACTCAGCAACCTCGGACAATCAATGTGAGTGTAAAACGAACCTTCAATGTATTTAAAGAAAAAATATTCACGAACCTAGTAAACCCTTTTACTTGCAAGTAGCTGCTAACACCATCTATTGCCGTGAAACGGGATCGAACGCGATTGATGTACGTACAAAAATAACAAGATTAATCAGATGAAAAACGCTAGTTACGTCGGCACGGTTTCTGTGTATGGGATGAGGCATCTGTATGCTAGTATTATATTATCTGTGGTGTAGCTTACCAACGGTGAAATTATTTTTGAAATCAGTCTAGTAGTTTTTATATTTATTCGTTAAAATAATATATAAATACAAATCTTTCCTCTTTGTTTGTGAGTTTGTGACGTTGTAGGGGGTAATCTCTGGATCTATTGAACCGATTTTGAAAATTCTTTCACCAGTAGAAAGCTACATTATTCCTGAGTGTCATAGGCTATAATATATTTAAAAAAACCAGCCAAGTGCGAGTCAGACTCGCGCACGAAGGGTTCCGTACTTGGTAAATTGTGGTTTACGATTTATGACGTATTCAAAAAAAACTACTTACTAGTTCTCGCTCAAACCAATTTTCGTTGGAAGTTTACATGGTAATGTACATGTAAGATAAAACTAAAAAAAAATGTACATGGTAATGTACATTTTTTTTTAGTTTTATCTTTCTTTTATTTTAGAAGTTACAGGGGGGGGGACACACATTTTACCACTTTGGAAGTGTCTCTCGCGCAAACTATTCAGTTTAGAAAAAAAATATATAAGAAACCTCAATATCATTTTTAGGGTTCCGTACCCAAAGGGTAAAAACGGAACCCTATTACTGAGACTTCGCGGTCCGTCTGTCTGTCTGTCTGTCTGTCTGTCACCAGGCTGTATCTCCTGAACCGTGATAGCTAGACAGTTGAAATTTTCACAGATGATGTATTTATGTTGCCGCTATAACAACAAATACTAAAAACAGAATAAAATAAATATTTAAGTGGGGCTCCCATACAACAAACGTGTTTTTTCTGCCGTTTTTTGTGATAATGGTACGGAACCCTTCGTGCGCGAGTACAACTCGCACTTGGCCGGTTTTTTGAAGACCTATTCATAGATATCCCACACGTATGGGTTTGATGAAAAAAAATAAAATAGTTTCAGTTTCAAGTAAGGGAAAAGCCCAATTTTTTTTTTCTTTTTTTGTGTGAAAATCTTATTGCGGTTCACAGAATACATCTACTTACCAAGTTTCAACAGCATTGTTCTTATAGTTTCGGAGAAAAGTGGCTGTGACATACGGACGGACAGTCAGACAGACAGACATGACGAATCTATAAGGGTTCCGTATTGTGCCATTTGGCTACGGAACCCTAAAAAACTAGAGATCCTTATAAAAATTGCAATAATGTAACCCAAAGTAGTAAAATGTTGCCTGTAAAATTCATTTTTGGCGTGCGATCAGAAAACTATTGATGATACATACAAACTATTAGGTAGGCAGGTAGGGTAGGGTAGGCAGGGCAGGCTGTATAGGCAGGGTAGGCAGCTAGTAATATTAGTATAGATAGAGGTACCAACTTCCCAATCAATCTATCTGCCTATGTTCTTCCCAATCAACATGTGGAATTCTCGTATTGTAAAACAATAATTCGGCATGTAAAGAATTTTTCAGGTGTTTTTTATATATTATTAATTTATAGATTTAGTTATTTTAAGCAATTAATTTAAATATTTAGTTTTCCAAGGTGTAGTTATTTTTTTAAAGTTTTGTTCGTGCTGACGTCATAAAGTAGTCTGAATGGCATAGGAGTATCATAGGACTTCACGTTCGCATTGACGCTTGGTACGTACAAAACAACGGCCCACTTGCACGAAAGACTTACTCGGAGTTGGTTGCTAGCGCCACAGATAATATAATACTATCATACAGATGCCTCATCCCATACAAAGAAACCGTGCCGACGTAACTAGCGTTTTTCATCTGATTAATCTTTTTATTTTTGTAAGTACATCAATCGCGTTCGATCCCGTTTCACGGCAATAGATGGTGTTAGCAGCGACTTGCAAGTAAAAAAAGGGTTTACTAGGTTCGTGAATATTTTTTTCTTTAAATAAAGTGAAGGTTCGTTTTATTTGCACGTTTTTACAGTTTTTTTTTTGCACCAAAATGTGTTACAATGCAAATTTTAACAATCGAGTGGAATGCCTCAGAAATTTAAAAATGCGCCATCTATTGGCATCAATTTTAAATGATCCGTTCAAATAATCTTTGAAATGTGAATTAAGAGCCCAATATTCCATAATTTTGTACTTAGGACAGTTTTTAAACAAGAACATACAATTTTTATGTTCGCGCCATCTAGTGAGATTTATTTGAACCAAATTTTCTTTCTTAGCAAATCCCCGTGCTAGTGCGAAGTTGAATTGACAATATTGTTTGTACGACTGTCTATTTTGAGTTGAGCATGAATCAATGCTGCTTGAATACCGGCCAAACTCACAAAAATCAAAATTATTCTTCTTTTCCAGGCTTGTCTTACCTCATCACAAACACGACTCCTAGAAACCCACACAGCGAAACACCGCGAACATCTTCTGCAAAACATACAACAGAAGATCAGAGAGAAGATAGAGAACGCAGGTGTTTGTGTTAACAGAAACGTTGTGACCCTTCTGAAGATCAGAGTCGCTGGTGTTAAGGGAAGTGGGGGGGAGGTCACTAAAGGTAAGACAATTCATACTTGCTTATACAATGTGTCCGGCCTTGTAGTAATAAAACTTTAAGGCTGTAAAATACACTTAATTTTTTCGATAAAACACCCCACATTAGGGGTGCAATCGCCACATCCTTAAGAGGGGACTCTAGTGAGACTTTCTCCATACAAACACATTCTGCTGTTTTCTTCGTGGATAATGCCTCTAGAGCAATGATTTTTTTCCATAAAATCTAGGTCTAATTAATACGTGCCTGTATCATTTCCTTTTTTCCAAAACATAATCACAAAAAGAAATATGGCAATCCAAAAATCCGAAAAAAATGCCTGTTTTTACCGCCATGTTCAGAAGACTTTCAGACAAAATTTATAAGTTTTTAACAAAAAAGGAAATGATAGGAGCATAGATATACTTTTCCTCTAAATTTTGATATAAGATTTTTTAGATCAGACCAGTTTTCATGAAGAAAACAGCAGAATACGAAACGTCTTTTAGTCAAAGTTTTTGTAGGTAAAATCAGCCTGAGCTGCAGTTGTCCCTTTCGCACTTTACGGGGTGAGGTTGGAGGTGACGCGACGGCAATAGTTTCTTAAAATACCTATTTTTCAAATTCCTGTTGACTAGAGTCCGCTCTTAAAGATAGAACAATTTTAATACCTGACTTATTATTCCATTTATTTATTACTAGCTTCCGCCATCGGCTTCGCCTGCGTGTATGTCGAAGGGAACATATTCCCTTGATAAAAAGGTATTCCAGACTATAATCTATCTCTGTGCCAAATTTCATCCAGATCC
Source organism: Orthosia gothica (assembly GCA_949775005.1). Classification (NCBI taxonomy): domain Eukaryota; kingdom Metazoa; phylum Arthropoda; class Insecta; order Lepidoptera; family Noctuidae; genus Orthosia; species Orthosia gothica. The sequence continues at coordinate 17,670,113 of OX459055.1, forward strand.
GTCCAGCCGTTTGAGCGTGAAGAAGTAACACACATACAAATACACTCACAGACTTTCATAATATTAATGTGATGTAATATTTACATATTTAAATATTATTCTAAAAAAAAAAAAAAAAACAACATTAAAAAATACAAAAATAGTAGCCCACCGGTATCGGGAACAGGGTCCAAGCTACCGGTGCTGGTCCAGGGCTCCTGAGAGAGGAACCTCCTACCCGAGTGAGACTCCTCAGATATTCGTCGAGGCTCTTGGCTATTATACCATTGGCCGTCACGACTATAGGTACAATGACTGCTGTATTCACATCCCACATGTCGACAACCTCACGAGCCAGATCAAGATACTTACTTCTCTTATCTCTCTCGTACCGGACTTAATTATTAAGATATCCACATAGTCTAACTACCTCTACTTTGGACCTAGGTCTCACAAAGGCGTACATTTGATGTTTTTTTTACGGCCGTAGCATAGAGAATCTAAAAAAAAATACAACTAACACACAAAAGATACACTATTTTACAAGCTTTTTATTAACTTGCTATGTAATATATTATTATGTGAGTGTGTTCGGGTCAATTCTTGCAACTGAATTTAAAAGCAGTTATGTCCACCGATTAAGATGAAATTTTGCGTACACGTTTAGTTTGGATGAAAATGTATGGTTACCTAAGTGACGTCATTCTAAATCCAATATGGCGGACTAGTTATTTTTATGGACTGCCATATTATGGGTATCAAATGAAAGGGTTTGCTGAGAAGAATACGAAAGATTGTTTTAAAAGAATCTTGTTTTAAAAAGATTTTTTTTATTTGTATTGAGCCATAAAAGTCAATTTTCAAAAGTAATTTCACAAGTTTTTATTGCATTTCCTAAAATTGTACTAAAATTTCACATGTCTTTTATGGATTCTCTTGTGTTATATTTTAGGTATGATGTCAATATGGAAGCCGCCGGAAGCAGTGCTGGAAATCATTAAGGAAGGCGCCTGGATTGACGTCATGAATGTAGTTCCTACTGCGGTCAGGTAAAAATTTTAGTTTTGTAATATAATTAGCTTTTCCGTGACTTGAAATTTGGCCTTTTCCTAGCTTTTAAACTTCAGTCACTTCAACCAGTTTCATGCCCACAGGATCAATGTTTCCACCTCTAAAATAATATTTCTTTATTTCCAGGTACTCAGAAATCCAGATATCAGCCGGCAGACAATCAGTCTTCAACACCTCAAAGTACAAAGAACCAGAAAACATCAAACCACAAACAAAATTACTAAAACGTATCTGTTATACCATAAAGGATCTATCACAAAACCCTTCATTGGTTACCGATTATAACGAAATCGATACTGTAGGCTTCGTTTTTCTAATCGAACCATCGATCAAGGACTTCGATTCGACGAAACAGCCGTTTCAAAATGTCTTCCTAGCCGATGCAGATAAAAATATTATCTGTGTCAATTTCTGGGGAGGTTTAAAAAAGTTCGGCTATGAAAACGTTCTAGATACTGGCCAGATAGTTTATGGTGCGAATTTGCAGAAACGCGCTGGCAACACTAGGAAAAGTATACCACAGTATAGAGTAACGGAGTTTTCGTATTTTACGAAAACGCCTAAGAATGAAAATGCTAGGGTTCTGGTTGATGATTTGAGTAAAAAGTTTCTAAGTCTGGATAGAAGGAAATTTTGTGAAGATTGTGTTGTGTTGAAGAATAATTACGCTGTGGCCAAACTTCATAACGAAAATGTATCTCCTTATAGATTCAATACCAGTGACTTCAATATGTCTAAACACAAAATGTTCATAGATTCTCCTTTAGCAAGACCGAATAAAGATGACAATTACAACCTTACTGGCTTAGATTTTGAGTCCACTTTCAAACAAGCAGACACGCAGAATTTGTCTGAAGAAGTATTGCAAAGGAAGAAAATAGTCAACGAAAAAATAGCCAGATTAAAAATGTATGGAGAACCGCCTCCTTTATCGACTATACATATTATAAATAGATCTAAAAATGCTTCCAGCTCATATAAGAGTCCCCTTAATTCAAATACCAACACCTCGAAAACATCATCCGAAAAATCGAAAAGCAAAAGTGAAGTGTCAAAATCTGACAGTTCTGTAAATGTTGCCAGCGTAGAAGAAACGCCCGAAAAGTGTGCGGATACTGATTTGATTTGTAGTCCGGTTCTTATGAATAGAACTTTTGTTAAAAATGTAAAGCCTGTGAAAATTAATTTTGATGAAAAAGACAATAATGATAGTAATATTGATCATTTTGCTGAAGATTTTGATGGTAGTCCTCCTTTGAGTTTAGATTAGAAATCGCAAGTTCCAAACTATTCTACTTCTTAGGTATTTCTGTCTACGATCAGATTATTAAGTGGCTTAAATGAACCACCTGTTTTTGATAAGCTTAATCAGGTCTTCAATTAGTAAATCTACAATTAAATGTCATGTTAGTCATTTTCATTATTTGACCAAAACACCATACAGAGTGTAACGAAAATGTTCATTTTTAAAAACTGCTTCTGCCCATGGAAATTATCGTCGACCTTGAAGAAAAGGAAGATTTAGTGAATTCTCAAAAAAAAATGTTCTTTGAGTCTGGCTATTATAACTATGCATAATTAAAAAAATGTGGGAAGCCGAAAATTTGGGCAAGTTAATACTACGAAATACTACGAAAAAGGATTTTGATAGTTGTGTTTTGTTTTGATAGGCACTTTAGTACGATGCAGTGTGGATTTGATACAGTTTTGTCACTGCGGGTGACCGTTTTCTCAGTTGATTACTACAAAACCACAAAGTTTGTTGTTTTGCTTCATAATGTTGTAATTTGACACGATGTTCTTGTAAACAAAATGAACAGGCGTATGAGTATTCAAAAAAATGTTCTTAGTTCAATAATCGAATGCAAAAATCTAAAGGCTAAATATCAAAATTATAAGATCGACGTATATCTCAACGTGTAATCTGTATCTTGTAAAAATTGTCGTTTTTGGGCAAGAACGAAATCGTGCTGTTCCTTTACATCTTGGAATTTACATAACATGTAATATATAATAACTCCCGCACTCCATTCTTAATAGGTTTAACCATTTATCTAATTGGATTTGTGAAAAATAATGTACAGCGTAAGCGACCAGACAGCTCAAGTACCATGTAAGTGATAGTTGTAAAAGCATACCACATATAAAACCTTTTTGGGGATACCAATTATGAGTTCTGCATAGTTATAATAGCCAGAGTCTACCATACTAATTCTGCTCAGCTGATATAATCTTGTTTGGAAAGTACAGTTCTCGCCAAACTTCTTGCCCGCCCTAAAGTTGGCTTTGCGATTCGCAAGGCACGCATCGGTGCTGTTTTTGTATGAGATTTACTACTTCGCAGCTATAAATGATAAATGATTTTATTTCTGTAAGTTGGTTTGTACAAACACTTTAAGATGAGGCCGGCGTTTCCGACTACTCTGAGAAGAAAGGCCGAAACAAACTCAGAGGTCACAGTCTCTTTTAAAGTCCTGATAAAATCTTGGTTAGATCATGTGAAGACCATGTAGACTGATGTCTGAACTGGTCTTTTGAGGAAAGAACAAGCCAGATTGAGTGGACCTGTGCAGTCAGTGCACGCATTTGTCAATAACCGAGCAGCTTAACTCAGAATTTAAGGAGCTCAACGAGCTATTGTTGCCAATTTCAGGGCGTCCAAGAAGTTTGGCGAGTACTGCAGTACAATTTCTTTTTTGGGAATTCACTTTGACTTCCTTGTTTACAAGATTTAGTTGGGCAATTGATTTTGGGATAGTGAGCTAGGATGCCGTATTCCATTGAGAGTTGGTCCTGCTTCAGTCCATAAAGGGCTTTCAGCAGTTTTAATATTTTTCCATCTCCCTTGTAACCTTCTGGTATTTTCATATAGATGGCTTCATCTAGGGTACCATATATCAAGGCAGTCTTAAAGACGAAAGATATTCATTCCCATGGGTAGAAGCAGTTTTTACCCGACTACGGCGAAGCCAAAAGGAAGGGTTATGATTTTAGCTGTGTATTTATGTATTTACGTATGTTCCTCCGTAGCGGCTTAACTATTCATGCGATTTTGATGAATAAGGTGTCAATCGATATGGACGGGTAAAATAAGCTAAAAAAATCGTTGTCTGATTACAGTTTAGAACTTTTTCTTGATCTTTGTGACATCCCCTGTATAAGGTTACATACGATTCTACAACAGAATTAACTTAAGGGCCTTCCACCGCTTTAGTGCGGTAAAACGGTTACTTTCTAAAGCATACTCCTTACTAACGGCTAAGTTAAAAGGTTTGAAAAATATATATTTGTTATTGATTCATGTACATTATTTGTGATTCATGGTTTTTTCGTGTATATAATAGTGTAACTTTAAAAAAAATAATTAACAACACGATATTTTTTCGCAACTTTTGGATACTCCTTCAAAACGACTTGGATGTTTAAAACTATTTTTACATAGAAAAATGGATGCCTAGAATTTCTTCATAACTGAAATAACATATGTAAATCAAAGAATATTTTGCAATCAAAATTGTCCAAAAGTAGGTTCAATATTGATATTTTGGCTCCGAGCAGGCGCACGGCCAGTACTGGGTTAACATTGGGGCATATATACGCCTTAATAAACTTTCAGAAAGCAGGGTTTGAAGTACTATTTAAAGGCGTGAGCTTATGTATGTATAGATTTAGGCAGATAATGACTTTGTATGTATAGATTTAGCAGGACTATGACCGCTAATGCATACAGGGCTCATACAACTATTTTGTAAGCTATTAACCGTTGCTGATTTTGATAATTATATTATTGTTAAACAATAACGCCTTAAAATTGTGATAGTACCTACGAGAGAGTTATATTGTTAATAATTGTATTTTGATTGTAAATTGTTGATTAAAAACTTTTTTATAATTGCTTATTTCTGTTTTTTTTTTTTGTATTTGCGAGCAGTTGTTTTTTTTTGTAAGAATTTTCTTTTTGGATCTTAACATTTATTTTAACTTGACAGATTATTAAGATACATCAATTGTAAAACACTGAGATCAAATAATTTGATAGGATCATTTTAAACCAGAATAAATCCTTCCTCCTCCTATGGAAAGGGCTATGAGTCTATAAGGGATCGAATCCGGAATGAGGTGTTTCGGCAGAGAACCAAAGTACTAATCCACTTAGCACACACATCACATCATCAGCCTATTAATGTTCCCACTGCTGGGACACAGGCCTCCTCTCTGTGAGAGGGAATGGGCCGCAATCCACCACGCGGGCCCAGTGCGGGTTCGTGGATGTCACATGTCTTCGAATTTTTGGTTCTAGAACATGCCGGTTTCCTCACGATGTTTTCCTTCACCGTTTTGAGAGCAGTGGTGAAGAAATAATTTACACAAAGTAAAGCGCTTGCCTGGGCTCGAACCCGCGACATACAACTTGTTAGTCGCGGCCGATACCACTGGGCCACCACTGCTCTCTTAGCACACAGCCGGTTAAATTCAAAGTCAAAGTTAAAAATATTTATTTCAACTCGGCTTAACTAAGCGGCACATTTGAATGTCAACAATTAAAATTTACACGTTATAAAAATTTATTCTACCGTGCATTCGGAAAAGTAGCTTGTTATGGAGAAGAACGCACAAGCAACTACATAGGTACTTACTCTTTTAAAAATAATAAGTGGTTTACCTACAATATTTACATAAGTAGGTACATACATTAATAAATTCATATACGTGCGGACGATGCTCCCTGAATAGCATTACATACTTATTCTACGTATATGATAAATGATATAACGCATTAGCACGTAATTAAATTAATTAATTTGATAAATAGGAGCATGGTTCTCACACAACTACTGCAAACATCTATGTAAAATACGTAATTCAACAACAACAGAACAGTGTGTGAGTCAATTTCTTAAATAAAAAAAAGAAATACAGTAACTCTGAATAGGTATTTAAATAAACAAATTTGATTATAACTAGGTACACTAACGATTGGGAGCAGGACCAGCATGTTTCCAAGCATTCTTATCTTGAATATTAGCCGTAGAACTGATGTGATGACTAGACGGCTAGACGTGTTCTTGAATGGAGACACGAATGGATAAACGTAACGTAGTTTGGCTAGTAGCAGCTGGATGAGAGCTGCCGAAAATCAAGACAAATGACGTGCGATTAGAGAGGTTTAAATTGGACTAATATTACGCTAATAGTGATGATTATCCCCCAACCAAGATTTATATTGATACGCCTTTTTCCAGCTAATAAATTAATTTAATTGCTTAAAAATATCTTAAACTACCAGGGTAAACAGTACCTTTCTCATTTCCATCCAGCAAAGCTACTCACAACCAATCGATTCCATCCCGAAATGAATGGTCGTTGTTTTGAAATGTCCCTTTATTCGGGATAATGCTACAAATTACAAAAAAAAACAACTTTTATGATGGTTACTTTTTAAATGGTAAATTAAGGCGGAGACAGAAAGAAATTGGACGAAGAGATGAATTGGACGCGTACTTTGAGGGCTGGTTCGAGACGGCGCTGGAAAATAAGGTTTGGAGGGTTTGGAAGGACTTGAGGGAGGACTTTGCTTAGCTGTGGGACATAAAGGCTAAAAAGGCGTACTTAAGGATAACTACAGCATTCTTCCTTGCAAGACCATGGTCATTTGTTTTGGGATAGAATCGAATGGTAGTGAATAGCTATGCAGAAGAAATTCTAAGATCGAAGTCTATCGACAGTAATTTAAACCAGAATAACAATGATATTCAAATAAACAGATATGTTATAAGCGCGCGCATTGTGAAGACTCGAATAGTAGACAATTGTATGATTTAGTCTTTAGTTTATGTCACGCATGGCGAAGAGCGATACGCTTTGTTGAAAAAAAAACAAAATTAAAAAAATGCCATCGTGTGTATTTAGAAAGTGTACCAATTATAATACCAAATTACATTAAACAGAAGGGATCTCATACCATATGTAAATACGCAATACACCTCAATTTACTAATTTATTTCAATTTTTTTTCCTAATTTTCTGATATTTGGAGGTTACAAAAAGAAAAAACATTGGTTGTCAGAATAATGTTTGTTTACATTCACACGCGAGTGACAAACACTAGCTGTCTCTTTTTTTCTTGTTTGTTTTATCAAGCCATCCCTTTCGACATTGTAGTGAAATGTCAGATGAATGAAAAGTGTGTATGTGTGCTGCCGCTGCTGCGCGGAACACTTTTTTCAATTGTTTTGTGAGTGTATAACGTATCTGTTTATTTGAATATCATTGCAGAATAATAAATCTTCCCCTCAAACCATGATTTAGAGAAAAAAAAGTATGTTTTTTTATACACTTTTCATTAAAACGCCCCGAATCTGAATGGATGACTAAAAGAAACTATAGCACCATTGCGACGAAAATCTGATGAGTTAACGCTCATTTTTATGCGGGTTAAAACATAAACCTATATTCTAACCCAATTATCAAGAATAATCGAATCCTTCGTCCGTCCCATAAAATTTATTACCTGACCACCCCAGCTGTCACTTCAAGGTGACCTTCAAAGCGAACAACTTTGACGTTTTGTAACCTACAAAAAATATTTTCATTTGAATTCCCTACCCGCGCAGACATACACTATGCGGTAATATTTTCGTAAATAACTTCGTCAATCAAGGAATTGTGAAAAAGTATTATATTAACAAGTTTCCAGTGTGATTTTAAGTGATAAAAGTGGTTATACCAGCTTCCGGCGTATCGCACCAACTTTTTTTTAATCCGTAAGTATTTATTACTTTTTATTTTCTTAGACACGTCGTTTCATACAGCCGATCGGCGTGGTTAAAAATAGTTATTTTTAACTACTGCGTTTATCGTAAACACGCATAAATGAATGAATTGGACATTTAATTTTTAAGTTCGCCGTCAATTATTTATTCTTATGAGAATTTACGTCGCAAACTTGAATTCCTAATTGATATTCGATTCGATAGATCGTATTGGTCGTAGATTAGGCTCCAAGTAATAGCGGCAGTAATCCACCATACCAAACATAAAAAGAAAACGTTTACGTACTTTTTTACAAGACAATTTAATCTCCTACTCCTAGAATGCTTGATTCAGATATGACATTTCAAACCAACAGAATATAATATTTCAAATATTATTAACATTAATAATATTTTCTTTACCAAAAATAAAAAATTGCCTCCAAGAATCTTTGAAGGGATTCTGTGAATGATGACATGGCTGTAAAGAGATACAGAATTATTGAGATTAAAACTGATAAAAACAAAATATTATATCTGTAATCTTAGGCTTAACCAGTATTTGAAACTAGTTTATACACTGTAAAATTTTGGTAATTTAAATCCCGTGTAGGGTCGATTCCGTACATGAAACAGTATTGAACTACAAAACAAAATTAAAAAATCCTAAAAAAAAAACAACTTCCAAAACAAAACAATAAAAAGTGCTAAAAATAACTTTTGTTTCGAAAGCCAGGTGTTGCAAAATGATAAAACAACTATGAAGAAACCTCATTTGTTGAAACCTTTAAAATAGTAAATTCAGATAAGGGAAATTCTTAATTCTATATTGTACACCAAAAAAAAGAACATTACATAAATGTGATAAAAAAGTACATGTACAAAGTCGAGCTTCACGCAATGCTGAGTTCTCTTACAGCAAACCTAGAGTGACAGAGAAAGTTGACAATTATAAAATCCAGTGTACAATATTAAAATAACTTAAGACGAATTAAATAAAAACACATAAACAACAAAAAAAAAATATGATGTTGAAATAGTTATCTATGCTACAAGTGCGGAAGGTAGGTGATTTCCGATGAGTGGCATTTTTATTCACGAGCGAGTGAGTGTATAAATCGACACGAGTCGGAAATCATCTTACGTACATGTATCATACAACATTTTACTATGAATTGTGCCAGGAAATAAAAAAAAAATATAAATTAATAAAATGGCGGGCTTATTCAAGCGCGTTCAGCATATCCACAGATTAACTAATAGTTCCTCGGGAATATCTAATGCGCATGTGCAAATAGCTGTCACAACGTAACGCAATAAGGCACGAACAAAATATACGTTCTGCCAAACATATTTAATTAATATTTAAAATTAATTTATTGATCTAAATCAAAATCTAGAGTAATTAAAAACGCCGAAAATGATGTATTAGTTTTATTCTACCTTTTATATGAATGATAATCTGTACATAACTAATTTTTAAAACTTTTCTCAAATAATAAAAACTCTATGCGTCAGGCTGACGTTGGAGTTAAAAATAAAAAAAATACAGGAAAGTAAAAAGCACTAGTGAAAAAAAAGTGACACTTTCCGCACAGTTTGGCTGCTTGGAAAACCGCTCTTTTCGAGGACATGCATTGTAAAAATAATTATAATACTGAGTTGCTACCAACATCAACTGCCTGCGTTTTCCCTGCTAAGTTGTGGTTGGTTTCCAGTCTAATAGGATACAGGTGTATACCAGTATGATACAGTACTCGCCAAACTTCTTGACTGCCCTGAATTGGCTTTCCGATGTGCAAAGCACACCATGCTATTTTTGTATTAGATTTACTACTGCGCAGTCATTGTAGCCAACTTCAGGGCAGCCAAGAAGTTTGGCAAGAACCGTACATGGAACAACTGCCATTGATTATTTAAACTCCCAGCCTTTCCATGATTTTATACCATTGATAATTGAAAGCAGTGTAGAACTTGGATCGATCATTTATCTATTCTTACTATACTTATATTATATAGAGGAAAGATTTGGTTTTTTGTATGTAACAAATAAACTTAAAAACAATGGACTGATTTCAAAAATTCTTTCACCGTTGGGAAGTTACACTATCCCCTGGTGAAATAGGCTACTTTTTATCCCTGTATTTCCACGAGAACGGGAACTACGCCGGTGAAACCGCGAGGCGTCCGCTAGTTTATCATAAAGGTAATTAAGTACACAGCTGTCAATTTGGTTGATACACCAAGTAATCCCAGTATACCTACAAGGAAAAAATTAAAACAGATATTCCTAAAATGTTTCTCTAATCTTTGATTTTGTGACCTATGCCACAAAAGACATGCTATTTTTAGAGATAAATATTATCCTATGGCTTGCAGCAATAGTGTAGCTAGAAATCTGCACAGTCAAAACTTTATTTTCATTTACAAATTTAAAAATATATACAGTGTCTAAAATAACTACATACAAATACACTTAAAACCAAACTATTAACTAACTAAGCCTAAAAATTTAACTAATCCAAAATATGGCATTGAAAAACTCCTCCACATTGTTGTCCACTGGTATTGTGCCCAAAAGACTGACAACATACACGTAAAATTGGACCTGTACTTCCAAAGATCTTCCTGGAAACTTACAATTTATTATATATTCTTAATTTCTTAAATAATTAGTGTTGTCTTAAATCATCCCTCTCACAGCAAGGAGACAGCCTATATATAGGCTGTTTAAAGCTAAAAGTATATTATTAGTATAGATTTGCTTGTTGAGACAAAACGTCCAAATGTGAGTCGATCTTGCGCACGAAGCGTTCCGTACCGTTATCACAAAAAACTTCAAAAAAATCACGTTTGTTGGGTGGGAGCCCCACTTAAATATTTATTTTATTATATTTTTAGTATTTGTTGTTTATAGCAGCAACAGAAATACATCTTCTGTGAAAATTTCAACTGTCTTGCTATCACGGTTCATGAGATACAGCCTGGTGACGCACAGACAGACAGACGGACCATGGAGTCTTAGTAATAGGGTTCCGTTTTTACCCTTTGGGTACGGAACCCTAAAAATTTAACTTTTTTAATAGGTCCGTTTTTTTAAGATTATAATAATATACTACAAAACAAAACAGACAGTTTTGCCTCTTAATATATACCTAATATTCATTTAGATTTATCCTTCTATAAAAAATGTTGAATGGAATTCCAAAGGGGTTTTAAAATCAGTAAGGAAGGAAGCTCTTAGTCACAATAATAAATATAGGTGCAATACTAATAGCAAAGGAATTAGAATTTGTGGTTGAGAACTTGTGTAAATTATTTGTAGAATATTTTTCTTTTCATTGTATTTGTATGTGCCGTCATTCTTCATAGACCATACTCAGATGTCTTCTCGGGTCTAGGTCTTGTAGAGTGCTTTACAGCTGTTTATATGTTTGTGAAATGTAATAAAAAAAAGCTGCACTTTAGCTAAATGTCAATGGACAAATTTTTTATCCTGGCAAAATGCATGGTTTCTGCTGTATACTCGTAGTAATAGTCAACGGGTTCCGAAGCCGCTGGAAAAAGCCGGTCTGGTACAGTGTCCGAAGGATGAATTTTGATTGGCTAAAAAATCTCGTCTCAATCATAAAGAAATTTTCAGATTTATCAATATATTGGTATTTGTTAGTAAAATATACGTAATAATAAACATTATCACCAAATTTTAAGTTCATTAGTCAATGGGAAGTTAAAAAATTCTTCTGTACAAAATTTTGTAAGAAAACTGACTTTGGTGGCTTCTCATTCCTTTGTTTTTCAATATTTTTTAAAACAAAATATACAGTATTTATCTACTTAATGAGCTCTAAATAAAAATAACCCACAGGCCAACAAATAAAAAAAACATGACTCTGGGTCATGTTTTTTTTTTTTTTGAAACAATATGCAACTATGAAAAGAAGACTTCAGCTCCAACGTTTTGGCCGCTAAACCCGTGTGACGTTCTTCAGAAAGGCCAGGTGCGCAGCCTACTGCATGCCCTAGTACCTATACTAGGGCATGTAATATCGGAAGTTTTTCAATTCCGATATTGATTTCGGATATTGGATCTAAATATCGGAATTGCGCACTTTCGTTAAATATCACACATTTTTTTTGTTAATTGCCACAATTCGGTATAAGGTTGGCTTGAATACAATAAAAAAAAACAAGTTTATGCCGCGACATATTAGGATTTTCTATTGTGTTTCTCTCTAATCACCAATGAATGGGTAATCGGGCGCATATTCACCTAAACTGGACATTTGTTCCTAAGAAAGAATATAAGTCGTGTCTTTCTGAACAGGATAATGCTAAATAAACCAGAAAATTAATGTTTTTCGATCAATCTGAAAGTAATCCCGATAAGTATAGTAAATAATAATGATTTTATAAATCCAGTATAAGTATTGGCCAATGTGGCGACGCCTCCTGGGGGAGGCCCATATTCAGCAGTGGAATTCATCAAGGCATATTTTATTTTTTCATAAAGTGAACTTTAAGTAAATAAGCGCCCGATTACTAAACAGATTATCCGAACACTGCTAATCACTGTAGTCAACGGGCTTAAACGCGCTTTCTTTCTTAATGGAAAAAAAATGAAATAAGATTTTTTGCTGATTCCGAGATTCCGATATTGGATCACACAGTATCGGAATTGAAATATCGATAAATTCGTTCCGAGCTTCCGATATTACGAGATATTCATGCCCTAGTACTCATAACCGGCGTGCGTGTATGACTAGATGTATGAACGTGAATGCAGCAAAATAAGTATGTAAGGATCGTAGTAGGTGGCTTTCTGTAGTTTTAGCCTACCCTCCGAAAAAAAGGCGTGAGTTTATGTATGTATGTATTTATAACACATCCAAAAATAAAACCTGTGGAAAATATTGACCTCCTGTTGCCGTCCACACTCTAATCTGCCATATCTCTAACTCTGCTAACCCCGTGATTACGTGAAGGAAAGACCTTGAAGATACGGCTAACAATAACAAACGCTTGTCAGCTTGTCAACACGAACTATGTGTTTGACGTTTGTAAAGTACCTATGTGTGTGTGAGTGTAACAGAGATGACGAACATTTTTACCCTACTGCGGGGGGTAATGATTTTCGAACGTATGTATGTCCATTTCTATATAACGCTCTACAGCCCAAACGGCACATCTCCAATCTGCTCTGGACAATGTCATCAGCAAACAGCATACACCAGGGTGCCTCTTCCTGTATGTGCGATGTCAGAGCGTCCGTTATTATCAGGAAGAGGTAAGGACTGAGGGCCGCCCGTTGGTGCAAGCCGACTGCCACATTGAAGCTGCCCACTTTAGACCGGACTTGGGTACTGCATCGACTGTAAATCGCTCGGATCAACTGTACATACCTACTTCCCAGGCACACCACACCTTTCTTCGATTAACAACAAAAAAAAAATTTGCTTGTGAAGGTCGCTTCTTACTCGGATTTTAGACCAAAAGGCCTCTCCATACAAACCACGAGTTTTCTCAGATAAACATAGCCTGAATACGGCTTTGGCAGGCTATGGCAGCCTACAAGTATCGGCAAACAGCGTAATTTCATGCGAATTATTAGCAATGGAGTCTATTCGCTGTCTGCGGCTTAGTCACGGTAAAGATATCTAACAGTATTTTGACTCGGCCCTGACCTTGAAATAAGTGCCTACAAGCGCTCGTCATCTAAACACGCGTTAGGGCCGCCCGCATCTACCTACTTGAGTTTATTTCTAGTTTTGTGATTGTATATATAATATCTCAGATTCTTTTCTCTAATCTGAGGTTTTTTTTTTTATTATTAAACTTATTTTAAATCTTACTAGGTAGGGACCTACCAATTATTAATCTCTTAAGTAATCATTTCATAATGATGTTTTTTTCTAATAAAATAAAATATGTAAGTAGCTAAGTACATAAGTAAGTAGATAGCCTAGCCTGGGCAACTACCTACTAGTTTTTTTTTAAACCGAGCCTGTGCCCGAGCGTAGGTAGGTGACTCGTGTGTGACTTTATCACACCACCACTTATTTATATTTATTGATCCAGGTATTTTACTCGGTGGAAAAAGCGAAATACGTACCGATTAAAAAAATAAACAAATTACGTATTAGGTTAGGTATTGTTTTTTTATTGTCTTGCCTTTCGGCGGTTTCAGGTAATTTAAAAAATGTTATCTATGATTACGTTATAGAAGAATACAAGCAAACAAAAACAGCACAATATCTGACATATTAAGTAAGTAAGTACTTGTACGTATTTGAATAAAATATTCACAAATCGCACGCTTACTTACAAAACCATCACACCGTCCGTTCGTCACAGTGGCGCGTCTGCGACTGGTAGTATATCGAGTGCGGGCTGAGCTCGAGTCACGTAGGCATTACTCGCGTTCCGACCGTTTGTATGAAGATAGAATACTGTATATATTTTTACAGTGGCTCCGTGCTCGTCCACTCTACCTCTACGTAGGTACAAATACGTGGCTGGGAAACAAATGAACCGCTCAGCTTACCTTTCCGTGCCTATCTTATGTAGCAGTGGACGGTCATACATTATTACCTCAATGTGGACGGTCGCCTTTTTCTCACGCACACTCTTATCGTACTACTTTATTTACACACAAAAACGTGTATGCTATCCATGTGTGCGTGCACAAACGCGTGTATGATTATTATCTGTTTTACTCTTGACGTGATCGTGTAATGGCGTATTGTTTGATTAGGTAAATTATTATTGTAAAACACTTGATATACGGAGATTATTATTTGAAAGAGTGGTGCTTGCATGTTGATATGCTGATACTCGTAGTGGAGTCTTATCGGTCAGTGATTGACCCAATGCAGGGTAAAGGCCTCTTCTCATTCAGAGAAGGTTCGCGCAATGCCTAATCCAGTATCATCATCATTTGATACCGTAAGTGGGTGACCACTTATGGGCGTAGTTCTCTCCTGTCATGAGCCACACCTACTTCCCGGTATCGTGATACTACTTTGAAGATATCGCGAACCCGTCGTGCCTGCTTAGTCTCTACCAAATTCAAAAGGACTAAGCACTCAAGTTGATTTGCTCAAGCAGGTTGGTGACATTTGTATTGCAGTCATTGATGTATTAAAAGAGGAAGATGCGTTACGCACTAACATCGCGATCAGAAAACCTGGGCTCGGCGCACAACTACATGCACCGAAACTCACACATCTGTGTTCAGTGTCATCACCAGTCCCAACCCTACAGTTACCGATAGACAAGGACAGAGATAGCAGACGCCGCTGTAGTGCGAGCGATATCGCGTTAGCCGCCGAATGTTGGTCGAATGTTTACTATTATGAATGAAATGACTTGCAATATGTGCGTATCGTGTCTCTCACGCATGTTTGTAATATCTATCTCGCTCTCACAAATATGGCGAAGCAAACATTACATATTATTGTAATTTTCAACAAATTAACCTTTTCAACTGTACTTACGAGTGGTAAGTGATCCCGTGTGACTTATTTTTCTTCCTGGTATTATTTAAACACTGTTTAGCTACACAAGAAGTCATTTTGGTGTGTATTTATTGCAAAAAAACATAAAAACACTGTAATTTATGAGCTGTGTGATCAACAATGTGCCGTGTGCGCGACTGAGTACCCGCTACGGGCATTCACTTAGATTAGTAGGACCAAGCGCTGTGAACAGTCCCGTATCTTCCTCTTTTTACCTGACTGCCGAAGGAGGGTAATGTGTTTATCAGTCTATGTATGTATGTATGTATGTATGTTTGTTCCTATGTGGCGTTCCAGAGACCAAACGCGTTGGCCGATTTTGATGATTCATACGTCAATCGATTCGTCTTAACCCTGCGAGTGTCATAGGCTACGTTAAAATTGGACAATAGAAAAATGGCGGTTTTTGGGCGCCATATTGTTGGGTCCCAAATTTTTTTTTTCTTCCAAACCCATTGTGTGGGGTATCAAAATAAAGGGTTTTAAGAGGTGATTTCAAAAATATATAACACTTATATGTTTAAATGTATCTAATTCGAAAAAAACTTAACTAAAAACTTATAAATAAATAAAAGTTAAAACAAAAAATCAAAAAACCCGACTGCTTCAAAAGCGAACTAAAAAGACGTTAACAAGGAAAAAATCATGCTGTGCAGGCGGAGGATACACCAGATTTTGGTCAGCCAGCCCGCGAATATGTATCCTCCGACTGCACAGCATGATTTTTTCCTTGTTTACGTCTTTTTAGTTCGCTTTTGAAGCAGTCGGGTTTTTTGATTTTTTGTTTTTTAATACATCAATGATTGCAGTATTAATTCTTATTCAAATAAATAGTATAACAAATTGGTCGGTAGGTAGGTGGGTATGTAGGTTGGTAGGGCAGGGTATGTAGGGTAGAATAGGTAGGTAGGTAGCCAGTTGACGAAGCGAAGCCGCGCTGGTCAGCTAGTGGTAGATAAAAACGTAGTAGCACTAGTACATAATGTTTTGATCGGCAGATCCCCGCAATATGGTTTATCTAACACATTGGTCGCTTTATCGCGTAATCTTGAACTTGCTGCTATATATAATATGTGTTAGTAAGGTGATAATGATATAAGGTTAATATTATTGCCTCAGAAGTACGTTAAGCTGTTCGTCCTAGCGGTCATTCGCAGATCTTCGACAGTCAAGACGGATACGGGTAGTTAGAAGCCCGAAAGTCTTACCAATGGAACTAATATACCTAAAGTCACCACCAGATAACAAAAAAAAACAAGTCGGTAACAACTGTCTACCAATGTAATGTAATATTTGAAAACGATACGACAAAAATTTAAGTTGGCATTCAGTAATGGACTAATGAGTTAATATCTCTGTATAATACATATGTATGTCGTGGTGGCCCAGTGGTCAAAGCCTCGTCTCTTGTGCTTGAGGTCGTGGATTAGAATCCGAGCATTAGCATTTTATCTATCACTATCTGACCCCCGGGGCTTCGCTCCAGTCAACTGGTTACCCTGCCTACCCTGCCAACCCTGCCAACCCTGCCTACACTGCCTTCCCAGCCTACCCAGCCTACTCTGACTACCTTGGTAACCCAGCCTACCCTGCCTACTCTGCCTAACCAGGCTACCCTGCCTACCCTACCCTACCTACCTACCTAATAATGTTTATGTATCATCAATAGTTTTCTCAGCGCACGCCAAAGTATGAATTTTACAGGCAAAATTTTACTACTATTACTTTGGGTTACTTTCTTGCAATTTTCATAAGGATCTCTATTTTTTTTTATATATTATAGCCTGTGAAACTCAGGAATAATGTAGCTTTCTACTGGTGAAAGAATTTTCAAAATCGGTTCAGTAGATCCAGAGATTACCCCTTACTCTAATCTATACTAATATTTTATAGAGGTAAAGTTTGTGAGTTTGTGACGTTACAAACTCACAAACTTTACCTCTATAAAATATTAGTATAGATTAACCCTCTTACTAATAAACACGGAATAAAGTTATATCAGGCATAACAAAGGCATAACCATACATTATCATAGGTATAAACTTGGTATAACTTTATTCTGTGTTTATTAGTAAGAGGTAAAAAGTTCAAAACAGTTTGGCACAGTTTTCGCGTTTTTACGCGGTAGCTCTATGTTTTAATCGGCAGATCCCCACTAAATAGTTTTATCTTCAACATTGGCCGCGCAATCTTGAACTTGTGGAGTTATTTGTGTTAGTACAGTGATAAGATTACATATGGTCTGCTATTATTATGTATAGAGCATGGTGTTTTTGACGTGTTAGTCGTAATTATATGAACGGCGTGTACTGTTGTTATTTTATATTATTATCAATAGGCTCGCGTTTGATCACTATCTCACCTGATGGTAAGCGATGATGTGGTCGACGGTGAAGCACGCTTGCCTAGAAAACACCTATTCACTCTTGACTTAAAGACCCCCAGTTTGTAACTGTCGGGAAACAGACTCCGGCAGGGAATTCCTCTCTTGTTGTGGCCGTTGTTTGTGTTGCTTTAAACATTGCGTTTGTTTATTAAGACTTTACCTTCCTCACTTTGTCTTTGGCCTCCCTCTCTAGGTGAACTGATGACCAGATTAAGGCTACGAATCCGGTGGATGCGAGATGCACAGGAGCGATTAGTGTGACGGCGCTTGGGGGTTGCCTATGCAATCCCTATGTCCAGCTTTGGACGTTTTTCGGCTGAGACTTTAGACGTTATGCTTTTGTACTTTTTAGAACCAGCTTGCATAAAAACAAGAGAATGTCAGTTGATTCTATCGGATCTGATGATATATGGAATTAAACGAGAGATCCTTCAAGGTGTACTAAACTTTGAGAAAAAGATGCTAAGTGCCTCGATAGGACGACAATTGGAGTTAATTTATATCCCCTTTTCGTTTTTGGGTCTTTTGTCGTAATTCTTGAAAACCGAACCTCTTCCAAAAATTCGAAGATATGTGAGATCTACCAACCCGCACTAGGCCCGCGGGGTGGATAACGGCCCATTCAGACGATTCTGTGTCCCAGCAGAGGAAACATTAAAAGGCTGATGATGATGATGAGTCGTAATTCTTTGTCTTTATCAGACGAGATTTGGGTTTCCTAAAACTTTCAACGTCGGTACAACTCTTGGCAGACCGGTCGTGGTCATCATATTGCAATAAGATAACGGACTGACATGATTCTCCTCACGATGTGACGTCATCCCTATCTGTAGGTACTAGTCGTGTACTCGTGTGCTCTCATGCAATGGGCCGTCTACTGCAGGCTTGGTCTGGTCGGTCGAACGCATTTTTTTTTAATAATCTATAGGCTCGCGCTTGACCACTATCTCACCTGATGGTAAGCGATGATGTGGTCGACGGTAAAGCACGCTTGCCTAGAAAAATCCCATTCACTCTTGACTTAAAGACCCCTCTAGATTGTAGCTATCGGGAAACACAGACTCCGGCAGGGAATGCCACTCCTTAGCTGTACGCATAATAAAAGTGTTCCAAAAACGTTTTGTGCGTATGGGTGGGATGTCCACCATGTACCGATGGCGCTTCGCCGTACGTCTGGTTGTCCGATGATGGAACGGGCTGGGCGGAATTAAATCATGCAATTCCATCGCAAACTCCCCGAAATGTAAGCGATAAAAAACCGACAAGCTGGCAACTCGGCGACGATGTTCAAGGTTCTGAAGCTTTGACTTGACCAGTGCCTCATTGCCGATGAGTTTCTTTTCGATCGACTCTAGTGCATCAAGCTGGTAACTGGTTCAATAGTCTTTAAATTCTTCCAATTATATCTTCGCAAATACAAACATAATAATGCTTTCAGTTGTCTCCACTCAGAGGGGTGTCAAGGGTGTGTCTCTGATAGTTTATATCCCCCATCAAGTTGCATAGATATTGTTTATGACTCCTATTCCTACACAAGATAAGATCTACATTTATATCTCTATCATTGGAGCGATACGATCTTATCACACGGTTTATTACCAGAAAATTGCTGATAGAATCAAATGCGCCTGCCCTGAAAGAAACACCGCGATTTCGAAGTTGAGTATTTCTCATTCTAGAGCAGCGGTGGCCCAGTGCCAACGGCCGCGACATATAAGTTGTAGGTCGTGGTTTCGAACCCAGGCAGGTGCTTTAATTTGTGTAAATGACGTATCAGGATGAAACCGCAAAGTTTACTCACGAGAATCTACTTCTGACCTCCAATCTGACTTTTAAACCGACTTTCCAAAAACTAGGCGGTTCTATGTTCGATTGTCTATTTATTTCTTATGTTTGTTCACCGATTTCTCCGTCAATTGTGGACTGATTCTGACAATTCTTTTTTGTTTGAAAAAGTATGTTCCCAATTTGGTCCCATTTAAATTTGTTGAAGAACTTCCGAGATTTACAACGGAATTCTTCAATAAATGACAGCAAATCTCTCGGGATTGCTGCAATAGCATACCACCTATGTTTATATACCATTTCATAACATAACATCTCGCCAGTACGCTCTAAAGTGGTACGCAGATGTGTACAGAGGCCTTAGTGCGAGTTTTTACTCACGGTCAATCGCGTTAACGTAAACGTCAATTTGTATGGAAACTGGATAAGCGCCGTCTGGGGACGGGAAGGAGAAACCTCTTTTTTTGTATACATTTTGACATAAGAGATCGTTTACGTAACACGAGTGAGCGTGAGTCACGCGTGAGTAAAAACTCGCACTAAGGCCTCAGTTCACCTTGGTACACTCTCATTTCACCGGTTATGTTCAAGTATCATGATATTCGGGTATCTCTTCTGTCATTATAGGTACCTTGCTGTAGATCTTGTCTATTAGGTAACACAACTAAAAAGTGAAAATAAAAAACTTTTTATAAAAATATACAACCGACTTCTAAATAAAATTATATTTTTCACTTTGTAGATAGTGTTTTTTATTTGAAAGTCGCTTGTATTTTTTTAAAGCACTGGCTGGATGCTTGTTCCTGTTCTCTATGAGAAGAGGTCTTTGCTCTGCCAGCAATGGAATCATTTAAAAATTGAGCCGAATCTTTTAATATATGTAGTTTGCGAATGATTTCCACGTTATTATCAATACTACCTATACAACGCTCTGTTATCAGTAGTTACTTGTTCATTGAGTATCATTTACTACAGCTTATGTCAAATAAATATTTTATCTGTGTATTTTATCTCGTTACTTCTATCTATACTTGTAAATATCTGGTTTTTAGTTTTTAAATTATTTTGCGACTATATTAAGACGTGAAGGAAGAGGAGTGGCTATGTTAAATGTGTTATGTTATTTGTATATATCTGCATTTAAATTAATTATTACATACTATATTTTTTATGTTTGTTACTTCAGAACTTTTTATTGGGTGAACCGATTTTGATGATTCTTTTTAGGGTTCCGTACCCAAAGGACTCCGCGGTCCGGTTTGTCTGTCTGTCTATCTGTCTGTCTGTCTGTCTGTCTGTCACCAGGCTGTATCTCATGAACCGTAATAGCTAGACAGTTGAAATTTTTCAGAGATTATGTATTTCTTTTGCCGCTATAACAATAAATACTAAAAACCGAATAAAATTAATATTTAAGGGATTTGTATGGAAGCCCCATACAACAAACGTGACTTTTTTTGCCGTTTTTTGCGATAATGGTACAGAACCATTCGTGCGCGAGTCTGACTCGCACCAGGCCGGTTTTTTTTTATTTTTATTTGAACGCTGGTGCTTGTCATGTGGTCCCATTTAATTTTCATCAAGATCTGATGAAGAACTTCGGATATATACATCAGAACTCTTCAATAAATGACGGCAAATCACTCGGGATAGCTGCAATCGTATGTCTGTTTATTGTTTACACCATATCATAACATAATATCACACTAGTACGCTCTAAAGGGGTGCGCAGGTGTAAGCAGTTCAACCTGGTATACTCCCATTCCACCGGTTTCATGTTATTGAGTTAATCTATTCTGGCTTCACTTTGGGCATTATAGGTAGCTAGCCTATGGAACTGTACCATTATCTACCACAACTAAATTATGAAAAATAAAAAACTTTTTAACACAAATTACAACCGACTTCCAAACAAAAACACTACAAAGTGCAAAATAACTTCAATTTCGGCAGTCGGTGTCAAAAAACGAAGAAACGAAAACAAGAGCACCGACTTCCGAAATTGAAGTTATTTTGCACTTTGTAGTGTTTGGACGTCGGTTGTAATTTTTGTTAAAAAGTTTTTTTTATTTCATTTTTATTTGACATTTTTAATATTTTATACGAAATTTATATTATTTGGTTGTAATTTTAATTTATTGTTATTTCTTTATGCAAGGTGTTTCTACTAACAAATAATGAATCACGTTGTTCGCATAAAAATAAATAATTATTATTTTTATGTAATAACAGCCGCACGGTTCGATCTTCGAAGATAAGCATCACATGCCGAGGTCAGTTCGTGGATGGGTGACCATTCATTACAAACCAAAACAGCCTTTGGTCCTGGTAGATCTTTGACAGTCAATACGGACTGCCAGCAGCCAGAAAATCTGTCTGTCTGGAATATGGAAGACTGTTATCTTGTACAACCCGGTAGGTAGGTAGGTAGGTAGCTGGGTAACACGGTAGGTAACTGGGTAACACATTAGGTCACTGGGTAACACGGTAGGTAACTGGGTAACACGGTAGGTAACTGGGTAACATGGTAGGTAACTGGGTAACATGGTAGGTAAATGGGTAACACGGTAGGTAAATGGGTAACACGGGCGGTAACTGAGTAACACGGTAGATAACTGGGTAACACGGTAGGCAACTGGGTAACACGGTAGGCAACTGGGTAACACGGTAGGTAACCAAAATTGGAGTCAGATTTTCTGGTTTCTGACTACCAGTAACGTCTGTCAAAGATCTTCAAATAACAGCTGGAACCAAATGCTGGACATTCTTGCCGAGGTCTAAACAGTATCGGTATGCACTGGCTAGTCACCTATCCAAGGACTAACCTCGTTAAGCGAGACACAGTGTCCTCTGCCGTAAAACCCTTCATATATTTTTTCTCAAGTTTTTCCATCAAACTCTTGCTTCATTATTTTTCCCTGCATATTATACTGGACTACACGACTTGTTGCCGTTGCATGTTGCTAAAAGAGTTATGTTATAAATGTGGATGGATGGAGAGGGAGGGGAAGAACAAAGACAAGATGGATGGACTGTGTGAGGAGTGATATGAAAGAAAAGGGAGTCAGTGATAGTGTGACGGGGGACAGGAATGGAAGAAGAAAACGTGTAGCAAAGACCACAAGTAATATGGCCTAAGGACAGGATGATGATGAAGTTTTTCCATCAATAATCTCATTCATTATTTCTTTCTGAAAATTATTATTCATTACAAAAAATTACATGTCACTTATGCAAGTGCAGGGGGCACGTGTTTGGCTGCAAGCCAGCTGTCTTTGAACGGACTTCATTTGTCTGAGACTTGTGACCGTCGGAGTTCTACGTAGGTGTTGTGGGTAGTAGATTAGAAGGACTGGTTGATTTCGTCATTTAGATTAGCAGATGCTTTGAGGATGTCTGCCTTAGGACCATCTTATTCTTATCTTGTTGTATGAAAAATGTAATACCTTCGGCTAATATTCTTGAAACATTGCACAAATAGTAATCTGACTAAATTATACAGGTTGACATTATTCGTTTTTCGAAACTACCCCCAAAAGACGATTTAGGGGGTGTTAAAGTTTGCTAATAATCTTACTGCATAGTGTTTCGTTTTTGATGTAAAGGTCTAGGGGAGCACTATGAAGGAAATTTTGGAAATTCCAAAAACCTTTAAGGGTGTGAATAGGGAGAAATTTGTTTTTATGAAAAAACTAATTCCTTGGGGATAAAGTTAATAATCAATATGTCATAATAAGATTTTTAAAACTAGCCCCCAGATAAGGTTAAGGGGTGATTTAAGTTTTATTAAGGAATCTTACTGCGCAATCTGACATAAAAAAAAACAAAGAATATAATTAAGAAGAAAAGAGTGAATAAAATATTTGGGTTGTTAAAAAATCGAGCCTCATTATCATTGAGTATTATTGTAAAAGAGATGTGTAACTTCATTTTTGGTGTACAATAATGTATATTCTATTCTCATCAGGGCAAAAAGGGGTTATTAAGTTTTTAGGGGAGAAGGCCTAAAATGTATTAAACTTTAACTCAAATTACCCCATTTTTATTAATTTCATTTTCCAGTTGACGGGAGCAAAAGACCGGGGGTCAGCTAGTCAGTTATAAAATTTGGCTGTTGCAATTCATGTCCAAAAAGTTGTGAACTTCCAAAGGCTGATATATATATGATTACTCAGGCTGTGGTACTTCTGTACACCTCTTTAGTATGTTCACGGGGGCACGTCCGTCTACGTCACTCGCTCAGTTCTCTGCCAATATCAATGTTTGTTGTAGAATAATATCTTCCGGACATAAATAAACAACATATTCAACGCCGAGAACTTTGCTAATATTGACTGGGTTCCAGTGTTTTGAAGGTCGGAATCCAGTTTTTTTTTATACATTGTTTTATTGTCTTTTTGCTCGCGCTTGACCACTATCTCATCTGATGGTAAGCGATGATGTGGTCGACGGTGAAGCACGCTTGCCTAGAAATTACCTATTCACTCTTGGCTTACAGACCCCTAGATTGTAGCTACCGGGAAACACAGTCTCCGGCAGGGAATTCCACTCCTCAGCTGTACGCATAATAACAGTGTACCCAAAACGTTTAACGAGATGTGGCTGTTCTAGACCAGAATAATAAAAGGGGTCTATATGTGCTTAAATAATATGTAGCCTTCGATTCGATCGAGACTTGGGCTGTACTGCAGTCTCTCCAACGGTGCCAGATCGACTACCGGTACATTGAGGTATTGAAGTGTTTGTAAAGAAACGCCACCATGTCAGTCCGTCTTCAGGATCAGACCTCGAAACCAATATTTCTCCAGCGTGGCGTGAGACAGGGAGATGTCATTTCTCCGAAACTGTTCACTGCTGCGCTGGAGGATGTATTCAAGGTTCTGGACTGGAGGGGCCTAGGCATCATAGGACAAACGATCCAGTTGGGTAGGGCCAACTTCGAGAGACAGATAAACCGTCGAATCCGACTCGGCTGGGCAGCGTTCGGGAAGTTGCGCGGTGTCTTCTCGTCCAACTTACCACAGTGTCTCAAGACAAAAGTCTATGACCAGTGTGTGTTGCCAGTGATGACATATGGCTCTGAGACGTGGTCGCTTACAATGGGCCTCATCAGAAAGCTTACAGTCACTCAAAGGGCAATGGAGAGGGCTATGCTCGGCATTTCCTTGCGTGATCGAATCAGAAATGTAGAGATCCGTAAGAGAACCAATGTTACCGACATAGCTCGAAGAATTGCCAAACTTGGTGCCAAAAAGTGGCAGTGGGCAGGGCACATTGCTCGCAGAACGGATGGCCGATGGGGCAGAAAGGTTCTGGAGTGGCGACCGCGAACCGGAAGACGTTGCGTTGGAAGGCCTCCCACTAGGTGGACCGATGACCTCGTGAAGGTTGCGGGTATCCGCTGGTTGCGAGACGCACGGGACCGGTCTATGTGGCGACGCTTGGGGGAGGCCTGTGTCCAGCAGTGGACGTCTTTCGGCTGATATGATGATGATGATATGTGTACGATTATTATTGTACGTGAGCCATGGCCGTCGTTATTCTCACCAGCATGCCTCCCTCCAGAAGCAGATTAGACCGCCTAATTTAGTTATTGTATTTCACTAGTTATATTTAAGTTTTTTTTTAATCTTTCAACACATATAATAAATCTGTGGGAAATTAGTTATTGTACATCGAAAATATTTCCAAAAAAGATTGCCAGCGTGTTCAAGGATAACCAACAGAACCAATTTCTAGCATTTTTTGTATTTTATGTCTATTTATCTGTTTAGTTTTGCACGCATCACGTAAAATGTACGAAACCTTTTATACATAAAATTGTGTGTAACTTAAAGTATTACTTAATTTTTGTTTCATCGCAATCGGTTCACTCTATCAAAAGATATATGAATTTAAAGTGTTTAGTAAATAAAATATACAACACACGCAATTCAGATACTCGGACAGTTGAATTCCACATTCGATAGATGGCGTTGTGCATTTGACGTCTTTTTTTGAATTTCGGTATTATGATTCAGATGAGAAAAAAAATTGGTATGTAGGTAGGGTGGGTAGAGTAGGTAGTTGACGGGGCATGTTAATATTCTAAATTCGGACACAGGCAATGTAGATATTGTCCTGAAGCCCTCACACTAATAGTTCTACGGCTACTTTTATACCGACATTTTTCGAAATCGGTTCTGACGCAGTGCGCAAACGGCAAGTTATTTTAAGTGGGTTGGATACTGTTGAAAAATGTAATCGACAACCTGACAACAAAACTCGTAATACTTTCTATTTGAAAATAATGCGAAAAGTTACACCTGCGGTCTTGAGCCAGATTTGTTTATAGTTTGGATCACGTGTGGAAAAGCTAATGCGAAGACTGTCCTCAAAGTCCAAGGTCCCTTCATCTATTTAACTATATTTGGCGGTCCAAATTCCGACCTTTCGCGGTCCAAGTTCCGACCTTTCGCGGTCCGGATAGGAACCGCAGTCTGCCTGTTGCCGATCGTTCTGTATCATCATAATTTCAGCCGAAAGACGTCCACTACTGGACAAAGGGCTCCCCCAGGAGTCGCCACATTGACCGATCTCGTGCGTCTCGCATCCAGCGCATTCACGCAACCATAACCAGGTCATCGCTCCACCTGGTGGGAGGCCTTCCAACGCAACGTCTTCCGGTTCGCGGTCGCCACTCCAGAACTTTTCTGCCCGATCATCCGTTCTGCGAGCAATGTGCCCTGCCCACTGCCACTTAAGTTTGGAAATTATTCGGGCTATGTCGGTAACTTTGGTTCTCCTGTGGATATCCTCATTTCTGACAGCCCTCTCCATTGCCCTTTGGGTGACTTTAAGCTCTCTTATAAGGCCCATTGTGAGTGACCACTTCTCGGTCCCATAGGTGATCACTGGCAACACACACCGTCATCGATGTTTACATCTGATCGTTCTTAAGGCGCTACTCCGAGCAAAACGCCGCGCTAGCCGTTTTTCGTGCAGTTTTTAGGAGCTATTACTCGTCATTTAAAAAAGAAATATCAATTAATAAAAATACATTAAATTTCTACATAATATTGTTTCTAAAATGGTAGTTTTTTTTTTTTAATGCAGTATATGATTCACTAATCTCCTTCCAACAATACCATAAAAATGACAAATAATTATTGATAGCATGCATCTCCTCGTAAAGTGTTCATTAATTATTTTTTGTACTAACACTAATGGATAGACAATTTGATAATGAACATTTTGTAAGTTTTTTTTTTTCAAATGATCAATATTCTATTATATAAAGATTTTATTCTAAAATCTGGGCGTATTCACTACTGTAATACATGCGCCACCAGTGCCGCTAGGCCGATAGGAATGCTCATATCGAGATGCTGATTTTTTGGTCAGGGTTCGGCCTAAAATGCTCTCATTCCAAGCAAAAAAACCGGCCAAGTGCGAGTTGGACTCGCGCACGAAGGGTTCCGTACTTGGTAAATTGCGGTTTACGATTTATGATGTATTAAAAAAAAACTACTTACTAGGTCTTGTGCCGACCAATTTTCGGTGGCAGTTTACATGGTAAAGTACATCATAATTTTTTTTTAGTTTTATCATTCTCTTATTTTAGAAGTTACAGGGAGGGACATTTTACCACTTTGGAAGTGCCTCTCGCGCAAACTATTCAGTTTAGAAAAAAAATCAGTTTAAAACATCATTATCATTTTTGAAAACCTATCTATAGATACACGTAAGGGTTTATTTAAAAAAAAAAATTGTCAGTTTCAGGTATGGGAACCCCCAAAATTTATTGTTTTTTTTTTCTATTTTTGTGTGAAAATCTTAATGCGGTTCACAGAATACATCTACTTACCAATTTTCAACAGCATAGTTCTTATAGTTTCGGAAAAAACTGGCTGTGACATACGGACGGACAGACAGACATGACGAATCTATAAGGGTTCCGTTTTTTGCCATTTGGCTACGGAACCCTAAAAACGATAATATATACCCGACCGTATAAAAATATTGACAAGTCAATACGATTGTGCTGTAAGAAAAACTAACCGTCACAAAAATCAATTAATCGACAATGTGTGGAAAAACACGTTCAACTCATTAAAATTCAAATATACGTAACTTTGTAGGTATGTACTGACGTGTGATCTGCTCACGTTAAATGATTTGCAAATGTATGCGCAAAATACTTGTAGTTGACATAACTCTAGACGTCGTTTAAAGCAATAAAGATGATTTTTGAATAATAAGTGGGGATTGAGAACATGTTTTGGAGAATTATTATTTGCTCATGTTTTGGTGTTTTCAATCAAACATTTGAAGGCTAAACTAAAACTATAATTTGTAATAGGGATGTTTCTTCGGTAGAAAAATGATAATTCTATTTAGTCTATAGATAATATTGCACCCGTATTTTTTTGTTTTACCAAATCAATAAAAACTTACAAAGTTAAAGCGCAGCAAAGTTCAAGAGTGTACTAGCGGCGCTTGCGTAATTTTCAACGCTATCTTCGTCACATTATGTTTACGGGTCAAAAGAAAAATACGTATCCAATATATTTTACTAATCTACCTGACGGACAAAAAACAAATTTTCAGTAAATTACTAAGATATGTTAAGATGGTTTGGCCATGTTGAGAGGATGAATGAAAGGCGACTAACGAAAGGTATTTACAAGGCAGACGTGAATGGAAACGCCGGGAGGGGACGCCCTAGAAAGACATACATAGACCTTATAGGTCGTTTTCTTCAGAAAGGCCAAGTGCGCAGTACCCATAACCGGCGTGTGTGTATGACTAGATGTATGAATGTGTGTGAAGCAAAAGAAGTATGTAAGGATCGTAGAAGGTGGCGTTCTGTAGTTTCTGCCTACCCCCATGGGAAAAAGGCGTGAGTTTATGTATGTATGTACTAAGATATGCCCCGTGTAACGTACATTTCAGTATATTTACTTGCGACGGATTTCAATGTGTTCAAAAACTATATTGCCAAGCCAAACTAAACCCTATTCTCTACGACACGGGTCACAATTGTTATGGTCTCCATTAGAACAAGCACAGTTGCACATGTCAAGCCAAACTTAATCCTATTAATTTCTGCATAGACCACAATGACACGCAACAGTTAATTCTCTAATAATCGATTACACCAAATTTTGGTAAGCCAGCTTGCGAATATGTATCCTCCGCCTGCACAGCATAATTTTCTCCTTGTTTACGTCTTTTAGTTCGCTTTTGAAGCAGTCGGGTTTTTTGATTTAATATTTTTTTACAAACAAATACAAGAATACAACCGAGTAACCGACTTCCAAAAACACTACAAAGTGAAAGATAACTTTAATTTCGGAAGTCGGTTATTGTGTTTTCGTTACTTTGTTTTAGGGCACCGACTGCTGAAATTGAAGTTATTTTTCACTTTGTAGTGTGTTTTTTGGAAGTCGGTTGTTAAAAAAGTTTTTTTATTTTTCACTTTTTAGTTAAGTAAGGTATCCATAATGCCCAAAGTGATGCCAGGATAGAATACCGGAATAACATGAAACTTGAACACAACCGGTGGAATGAGAGTGTATCAGAGTGAACTGTATACATCTGCTTACCCCCTTTAGAGAGTACCGGCGTAATTTTTATGTTATTATATGGTGTAAACAATAAACAGACATGCAGTTGTAGCAATCCAGAGAGATTTTCCGTCACTAACCGACTTCGAAAAAGGAGGAGATTCTCAATTTGTTGGTTTTTTTTATTTTATTAAAGTGTTCGGTTGTATATCTCGAAAGTTCTTCACCAACTTTAAATGATACCATTTCCGGGACTTACTTTTCCAAACAAAAAAAAAAATTTTCAATATCGTCCGCAATCGACGGTTGTCCCTTGATTACTCCAGGATCCCATCATCAGATCCTGACCTGATGACCATGGGTGGTCCCATGGTCATCAGGTATGCATGGGAAGTATATCCTTTCATTCCTGGTGTGTTTCCGGACGGTTTAAAAACAGTTATAGTTAAACCGCTACACAAAAAAAAATGTAAATAAGATGGCGAACTACAGACCGATAGCTTTAATTCCCGTTTTTTCAAAAGTGATAGAAAAGGTAATTTGCGAATCTATTGATAATTTTTTGACTAAACACAATATATTATGCAGTGAACAAGCAGGCTTTAGAAAGAACAATAGTATATTATGCAACTAGTGAATAAAGGACGGATTTAAAGCGAGGGCCATAGATGAATCACGAGCAAGTGAAGGATTCTAACGAATGAATCACGACCTTAGGGAGTGATTCATGATGATTGAATTACGAGCATAGCGAGTGATTCATGTGTTAGAATCACAAGCGACGCGAGTGATTCATGGCCCTCGATATAAATCCGTTTTATTCAAGAGTTGCATACTATATTTTATACCATGACTACGAGAAAAAGAAAGATATAAGCGAAAAGCACAATATAATAGATAAATAAATAGTTTATTACCTTCAAAATTCACAAAAAATGTGAAACCCTGACCCCTGAGCTAGGTAACAGCACCTGTGTTTCAGCGTCCAGTGATCACCTTCGTTACGTAACATAATTATAATTAATTAAACACCATTGCAATTAATATTAGAATTACAAGCCAAATAAGTATTCAATAAATATCCTAGACTAAAATCAAAATCATTATTAAAATCCTAAATATAAAAAAAAAAAAATCAAAGAAGTAGTTTGATAGTCGATTATTCTCTGCACAAGAAGTTTGCATCAAATTTTTTTTCCGCAAGGATGTTATGTAGCATTGAGATGGAGTTCGAATACATTGGTGTGTTCCAAATTCAAACACCAAAACAGTGAGTAAAAGTGCTTTTTATTCACTGTTTTCAGTGAATAAAATAAGCTTTTTAGAGGGGGAATGGTATAAAAGCATTAATACGGCAGTATATGATTTGATCAGTGAAATAATGTTGAATGTAGATAACAAAATTCCCATCTGTGCCATCTTCACAGATATGACAAAGGCTTTCGATTGCGTCAATCACAATATTTTAGTCAACAAACTAAACAAATATGGTATCAGGGGAAACGTGTTGAATCTTTTGAAATCATACCTTAGCAACCGCACACAATACACGGAGATTTCCAGCATTTGACTTAAAACTAAATGCGAAAAAAAATACCGATCGGAAGGTAAAATAGTTAAATTTGGTGTACCACAGGGTAGTGTATTAGGACCACCCTTATTTTTGCTGTATATAAACGATCTGCCTAGTCAAATAAAGCATCCAATGGTTTTATTTGCCGATGACAGCACAGCACTTGTAAAATGTACCGATTTTACTCGCTATGCACAAGATATCAATGACACTTTAAAAAATATTATAAATTGGCTTGATAAGAATAACCTAGTGATAAACTTACACAAAACTAATGTAAAGCACTTTCACCAACGTACAATTCCACCAAATGTAAAAGTACAATACAATGGCCAAAAGATCCATGTAGTTCAGATCGCAAAATTTTTGGGTTTATTGATAGATGACCAATTAACATGGAAACCACAAGCCGAAGAAGTGTGTAAAAAGCTGAACACTGCAGCATATGTAATTTGGAATTTAGCAAAAAAAGTTGACATAAAAACCGTTTTAGTATCATACCACGGTTTGATCGCTTCGGTTTTGAGATTCGGAATAATTTTTTGGGGTAATTGTAGCCTAAGAGATAAGGTATTTAAGGCACAAAAACGATGCGTAAGAGCGATGCGTGGTCTTAAGTCCACACAAAGTTGCGAACCTTTGTTTAGGTCTCTTAAAATTCTTCCCTTTCCATCATTGTATATTATGGAAATGTCAATTTTTGTAAAGACTAATGCACATCTGTATACGAAGGTCTCGGACACCAGAAAAGGTCCAGTTAGAAGTCAATATAAAAACCTTTTGAATGTCGGTAGCTTTAAAACAGCTCTATTAAAAAAAAGTGCTATTTGTATGGGACCAATAATATTTAATAAATTACCAGATCATATAAAAAATAATACAACTCAACTCTTCAAAAAAAAGCTTAAAGATTTTTTACTGGAGAAATGTTATTATTCGGTTAGTGATTTTTTAAACGACCGACTTTGATCCTTGACATTTTGTTTATTAATTTGATTGTATACCGACTATTTTGTATTTGACTATGATGATTTTATTAATTGTATTTGACTGATTTAATGATTTGATTTTATTTTGAATTTTTTTTACTATTTGACATAATTTATTTTATTATTTCTAAATGATATTTCATAATTACAATTTGACTTTCTTGATTTTTATTAATAATATTTTAAAATGTAATTGACTGTTTTCAGTTTATTTTAATGTATAATTGAGTGATTTGTTTTTATTTTGACATTTTTTTACCGTTTAACTTATTTTATTAATTGTATAATAAATCGGTTCAGGCGTATTTGAGTAATCGGGGCACATACATAAAAAAAGATTCCGACGAATTGAGAACCCCCTCCTTTTTGGAGTCGATTAAAAAATCTAAAAACAATTGAAGCTCTACTACACTATGCACTTGTCAAGTCAAACTAAACCCAATCCTCTTCTTCACAGGCCACAATGTCGCGCGACAGATCATCGAAGCGCTTCTACAGAGCTGAGTCTACTCATGACCTGCTATCTTATATGGATAAGGGGCAGGCTGCCAGCGATGAGAACCGATGGACCTTCGAGACTGCTTGGGAAGTCGCTAATAAAGGTGAGATACTTTTTAGGGTTCCGTAGCCAAATGGCAAAAAACGGAACCCTTATAGATTCGTCATGTCTGTCTGTCTGTCTGTCCGTCTGTATGTCACAGCCACTTTTTTCCGAAACTATAAGAACTATGCTGTTGAAACTTGGTGAGTAGTTGTATTCTGTGAACCGCATTAAGATTTTCACTCAAAAATTGAAAAAAAAAACAATAAATTTTGGGGGTCCCCATACTTGAAACTGAAACTATTTTTTTTTATTTCCATCAAACCCATACGTGTGGGGTATCTATGGATAGGTCTTCAAAAATGATACTGAGGTTTCTAATATCATTTTTTTCTAAACTGAATAGTTTGCGCGAGAGACACTTCCAAAGTGGTAAAATGTGTCCCCCCCCCTGTAACTTCTAAAATAAGAGAATGATAAAACTAAAAAAAATATATGATGTACATTACCATGTAAACTACCAGCGAAAATTGGTTTGAACGAGATCTGGTAAGTAGTTTTTTTTAATACTTCATAAATCGTAAACCGCAATTTACCAAGTACGGAACCCTTCGTGCGCGAGTCCGACTCGCACTTGGCCGGTTTTTATAAGATACTTTTTTATAAGTCCAAAACTCTTCACAGCAACACTGGTGGAAGAATAATCGCAATATTATGTTGGGTAATGTACAGGCTGCATTTGAAGTTATTTATTATACGGACCTTGTGGAAACTATACTTCATAAAAGATAGCTTGATCTCTGTGACAGCTGTCAGTATAAATACAGTAACAATAGCGCTTGACAGGCTAACAATAACGTATACGTCAGTTTGACATATGTCGCAGAGAACAAGCTATCTTTTGTGAAGTATAGAACAGATTTCCGTGCGTTCAAGCGTTTTTGCCATACCTATTATTGGAATCAAATATAACAGCTCACAATGTTTGGTCCCATTATTATTAAGGCGCCGATTCCCTTGAGTAGCTGATTTTAAAATGAGAATCACGTCTAAACGGCTAGTCGTAATTTATTGGAAAAAATATATGTTATATTAGACCATTTTCTTAATAATTTCATCTGAGCAAATTTTGAGTTTTATTCGTATAACAGTGTAATTAATTTGTAAAGTTATGTCTAAAACGGACAAAACACGACAATCACAACAAAACCGCTGGGCGTATTTTAATGAAATCGACATCATATCAAAGACAATTTAATTATCTACATTTTGATCTGAAGCTTTTTTTTTTAAAGTCATAGAATAATAAGAAAAGTACAAAAAACTACAAAATTTCGGGTCGCGCGGGTGAGAAACGAGGGCGCGTTTTGTTCCCTCAAGGTCGTTGGCGTTAGTCGTCGTCTTAATGTAAATTTTTATCCGTGGTGCATGGCAACTGGGCTTATCCCAGTTGTAAACGACCCTTTGTGCCTATTGGCCTTGTTTGTTCTGTCTCCTGCTTGATATGGAGGGAAGTGGAAATTACGGTTTTATTATCCTACTCCTCCGATATTCTTTGTCTGATTAATTTCGTTGCGGGATCCAAGACAGTTAATTTTATGCTCCGGTACTTCTTAGACATTCATTGCCCCGGCGCTTTTCTGGTGGTCGCCACTGTTGATTCTGGGTTTCAGGAAGTTGCAGTGGTTTGGGAATCACGGTTCATGAGATACAGCCTGTATCTCATGAACCGTGATAGCTAGACAGTTGAAATTTTCAGAGATGATGTATTTCTGTTGCCGCTATAACAACAAATAGTATAAAATAAATATTTAAGTGGGGCTCCCATACAACAAAAGTGATTCGTTTGCCGTTTTTTGCGATAATGGCGAAAATTTTCTACAATTTCCCTGCAACCCAGATAACCGTGGCCCACTTCAACTTAGTGCACATTCAGCACATCTCAGTATTTCTAAGACAACGAGTAAGGAACTAGTAATACAAGTATTTTGCAAGGACTTAACACTGGGTAAGCAGAGACAATAGACGATAGGGTTACAAGTACGGGCGCCCGTCGTTTGTTTCAAAATGTAGGTGGATTTGAGAGCAAAATATAAACATATCGTTGGATCTAGAAATCGTTTGAAAAGACTTCCTACTAATATAATAAAGTAGCTGCACTCGCGGCTTCGCGCCCGTCATCCTACCTACCTACCTATCCACCTATAATAGTCACAACGGATCTTCTTGTCTCCGAATTGGCTGCAAGACCCTGCGCAGTACCTATTTTTTGTCAATGTTGAAGGTGAAGATAGCTTTGTATAGCTGTCTCTTTCACTCGCTTACGTTTGTCGCATCGTCCTATCTCGCTTACTCTATGCATTATACTCGATGACAAACTGTTTCTTGCGCAATAATTGGCACCGCCAATTTCAGAGACTCAAAGATCCGCTGTGACTATTATACCCTAAACCGCCTATGCTACCCTATCCTACATATAATTCACCTACACTACCCTACCTACTCTACCTTACCTGCGTACCAATTTTTTTCTTTCTTTCAATAGGTAGCCTATGACCTTCCTCAGGATGCCATCTATCTCCTTGCCAATTTTCATTGAATTCTGTTCAGTGGTTTAGGCGTGGAAAGGGAACAGACATACTCTAGACGGAGTTACTTTCGCATTTATAATATTAGTATGGATAGTGTGGATGGGAATGTCTGTCTGAACTGTTTACATGGAAAACAGATAGACCATTTACTAGCATCTAGAGTTGTTTACTATACGGACCTTGTAGAAACTAGAACAAATTTCCGTGCGTTGTAGCGTTTTTGCCATACCTATTATTGGAATCAAATATAACAGCTCACAATGTGGTGCTAGGCATCTGGGCTTATTCCAGTTGTAAACGATGTACAGATGAAAAAAAAAAACGATCCTTTGTGGCCTTGTTTGAAAGTGGAAATTTGTATTTTTTCCTGTTCCTCTGTTGTTCTTTTCTGATAATTTTTTCGTTGCGGGATCCAAGACAGGACTTCGTCGAGCTTCATTGCCTCGGCGCTTTTCTTGTGGTCGCCACTGTTGATTCTGGCTTTCAGGAGTTTCAATGGTTTGGGAATAGTGCGATGGGCTTGTCCTAAATAAAAAACAACTTCACATTATTTATGTGTATAAAATATCTAAAATTATGTCAATCTTAAACAATAATAATAATAATGTTGTGCCTATAGTCCTCTCCACAACAGGCGTTATCCCAAATCATCTTCTTCACAGTTTAAAATTGCTAAGTCTACAAGAAACCCTCTATATTACTTTACAAAAAGCTGCCATCTTAAATACATGTCGTATAGTTAGAAAGTTCTTGCAAATAGAAGAAAACGAAGTAGGACCACATCAAAACACACCCTCCGCATAACACACCACACGCTGCATTTACATGGTTTCGGCCCGTAAATGCAGCTTAAACCAGCCTAAGAGCTGAGCAGTTAAAAAACTTTACAAATAATAATAATCTTTATTCAGATAATAAAATGGTAAAAACACTGTATGAATCTTAGATAACTAACAATGAGTAAGCATTAGACATTACTCGTATTTTAGCAAAATGTTGTTAGTTATTATGGTAACTTTCATACCAGACCTGTATATCAATTAATTTCTTGTTTTTTTTTCTTTTTCAGTCGGTGGAATCTACACTGTCATCAGATCGAAGGCCTATGTCTCCACTGAGGAAATGGGAGACAACTACTGCTTGCTAGGTAAGATAAATCATTTTATACTACACCTGCTCGGAAAGTACCTTGATACTTTATAAAATTTACGGTAGAAAGTACGTCATTGCATATCGAACAAATATGCGGCGAGAAAACGCATTTGAGCGGGAGAGAAAAGTGTATGAAAATCCATTTTTTACGTGGTTTTTAGGGTTCCGTACCCAAAGGGTAAAAACGGGACCCTATTACTAAGACTCCGCGGTCCGTCTGTCTGTCTGTCTGTCTGTCTGTCTGTCTGTCTGTCTGACACCAGGCTGTATCTCATTAACCATGATAGCTAGACAGTTGAAATTTTCACAGATGATGTATTTCTGTTGCCGCTATAACAACAAATACTAAAAACAGAATAAAATTAATATTTAAGGGGGGCTCCCATACAACAAACGTGATTTTGTTGCCGTTTTTTGCGATGATGGTACGGAACTCTTCGTGCGCGAGTCCGACTCGCACTTGCCCGGTTTTTTCTTTTTTAATTTTGGGTAAGACTATGCGCTGGTATAGGTCTACCAGAATCTCATGGCAAAAAGGGAAATAAAAATTTGTTGTATGCAATACTGGGGAAATTGGATCAAACGATCTTGATACTGTTTAATTTTTATTTATGTCTTTAGTATTAATGAACATGAGGTACCTATATTATAGTAGTCACAGCGGATCTTTGTGTCTTTGGACTTGGTCCTGCCAAACATTGCGTAAGAAACAGTTTGTCATCGAGTAAACTGCATAGAGTAAGCGAGATAGGACGATGTGACATACATAAGCGAGTGAAAGAGACAGTTATACAATGCTATCTTCACCTTCAACATTGACACAAAAATAGCTACTGCGTACTGCGGGGTCTTGCAACCAATTCAGAGACACAAAGATCCACTGTGAGTATTATAGGTATGTGTATGAATAATGTTGTTATACATCGGGTTCTTAACATAGGAAAAATAAATCAATTGAATATTAATTTATGTACTAATTTATTATATATCATTTAAATCATACTAATAACTTAAAACCTCATTCAGAACTAGAAAACTAGAATACGATTGCATGAACTCCACTGGCATTTCAAAAACTTGTATCTTTGTAGTTTTATGTCATCTCTCTCCATCAAAATGTTTCTTTTTCATTGGCATTTAACATATTCAAACCCAATCTCTTTATGTATAAAGTCTGTAAAAAATAATAAAATTATCATGTTACTTTTAGTCATTCATCATCATCAGTCTATATATACTTTTTTATGTAAGTTTTATGGCCTGGTTGCTAGGACCTTTTAGCCACGTCTTTAGAAAGAGTTTTGGATCTTATATTTATTTTTTAGTATGTTTAGAATGCGGATGTAACAGATTCTAATGTTTTTTGGAGTATTTGGCAGCAAATTGTATCGAGTCAGTCTTCCCAGTAAGCTTTGCAGAGGCAGTCAATACTACAATAAAATACTCCGCTCTACTATCCCGAGATCGCTTCTGTCAATGATTTTACAAATTGTCTAGTTGCGTAGACAGTTGAGACACAAAACTACACCAATAATATATCACAATATCCACTAGGAATCAATTTGCAAATAATATTAACAGCCACTGAACTTCACTCGACAAAATCCCGCCAAAAACTCCCGTCTATATACACGTCCCACTGCAGGGCGCAGATTATTACTTAATATTTTTCTTACGTCAAAGATTCTCAATCTCCGTTAAAATCAATATCTTGTCGAAGAATTAGTAACAGTTACATTACTGTTGCCATTTCCTTCCGGCCATCATTCGATGTGCCCTGACCTACGACTTACCATATAAAAGTAATGGAAAGAAATAAAAATTAAGTAAGAAAAATATAAAATAAACTAAAAGTATCAAAACAAGTCAGTCCAACTTACCGGTCCGCTCTACGACGCACTTTAAAATCAAAGATTTAGTTTGATTTACGCCTTCTTCTTCCCTTATTTTATGATACACATTGAAAACAATATGTCTCGCTTGAGATCGAAGTGGGTTTTTCGACATTTTCACAAAAATGACAAATTTTCAAGTTATTATCAAAAAATTTCAGCAGCGGTTGACACATCAAGTACTTTGATTTGACAGGTGACAATTGACATTGCCATATGAAAATCACAATTTAAAAAAAATAATAAATGCCATGAGATTCTGGTAGACCTATAACTGCAACAATTTCAATATAAATTTCAATTAGTAAAGATTTAGTTTTTTATTTTCCTCGTAGGTGTAGTATAAAGCGCTATGTATCACTCGAGAGAAAGTGCGATTCCCGATCTCGGGTGTTTTAAAGACTTTTCAAACGACACCCTCGACGGTAATCGGTCACTTTCTCCTCTCGGTGAACAATGTACTATTCTTTGAGTTGGCGTCGCCGCGTCTACCTTTGGTCTACCTTCAAGGCTACCATTTTTAGGGTTCCGTAGTCAAAAAGGAACCCTTATAGTTTCGCCATGTCCTTCTGTCCGTCTGTCCGCAGCTTAGCTCAGAGATTCTTAGTACTAGAAAGCTACAATTTGGCAGGATATTAATCACGCCGACAAAGTGGTAAAATAAAATCATGAAAAAAAATGTGAGAGAGGGGATAGACCTTGTGACCTTGACTGAGGCATGTGACAACATGCCTTTGTATTTATGGTTCTAGGACATGCCGGTTTCCTCACGATGTTTTCCTTCACCGTTTTGAGAGCAGTGGTAATGAAATAATGTACTTAAAGTAAAGCGCCTCGTAGTAGCACAACCTACCACTTTTACCACTGGACCACCACTGCTCATTGAATGTAAAGTAACATTTACCTTTGTGTCACAAACATTTGAATTGGAATAATGACTTACTATATGAGACAACGTTAAAGGAAAAATCTCGTATGCAAATTTAAATAAAGTTATACTTATTATTCATTCCTTATAAACAACGTTTTCTCCTCACCAGGACCCTACAAAGAACAGTGCGCTCGTACTGAAGTTGAGGAGGCGGACTTCCCTCAGAACTCCCCACTCACTATTGCTGTCAATGCCATGAGGAGCCAGGGTTACAAGGTACGGTATACTGTAGAGAATTTAAAAGATTTATTACCCGACTGCCGAAGGAGGGTAATGTGTGGCTGATTTTGATGATTCTTAGGTCAATTGATTCGTCTTAACCTTGCGAGTGTCACTGGCTACACCTAAATGGGCAAATAGAAAATTGGCGGATTTTGGGCGCCATATTGTGGGGCCCTATTTTTTTTCTTTTTGACCTTTCGTGGGGATATCAAAATTAAGGGTTTTAAGAGGTGATTTCAAAAATATATAACACATATATGTTTAAATGTACCTAATACGAAAAAAAATGTTAACTAAAAAGTTATAAAAAAAAAGTTATAAAAAAAAAGTCTATTCAAAAAATTTAAAATCCCGACTGCTTAAAAAAGCGAATCAACTACCTATCTAATTTGTTCGGCAAACAACATCAGCATATATTTTTCTAAATATTCTAATATAGAAATAAATTTAATTTTTCCCTGGTTACACCCACACTGACCAGATCAACCTATAAATAGGTCGATGGAACACACTTCCCTAAAAGAGACTTATTTACCCTTGACTCAAAGACCCCAGGTTATGAGGAGGCGGAACGCGAGAGGGAGATGCAACAGAGACGCCCTCATGCCCCTATCCACCGTTATAGGAGACGCCCTGGGTGTCACGAGGCGCAAAACGATTCCCAGCCACCGTAGGCGCAGGCTTACGGACGGCGAGGAATGGGTAGCTCGCTCTCCGATAAGGACCTGGCCCGAGTCGTCGGCGCGTAGTGTTCCACGCGCGCCTCAAAGAGATGTCAGCAAAAACTGACGGGGTCCGATAGGGCCGATGCCTTTCTGGGTCGCAGATAAATTTGAAAGAGAGTTACCGCGGCCCTGGCACAAGCAACTGAAGGAACACGGGTGGGTTTTAGTCAGTAAAAGTCTGACTCGGCCTCCCGCTTCACCCAGAGCGGGAGAAGTCATTGGATGATATCCCACCCCAAAAAAAAAAGTTTTACGCACAATAGGGATGTTTCCTGGGTAGAAAAATGATAATTATATTTAGTCCGTCAGTGAGATTATCAAATAATATTGGACACGTATTTTTTACTTTACCAAATCAATAAAATAAAAAAAGTTAAAGCGCATCAAATATCAGGAGTGGGGGCTTGTGACGTCACTAAGGCAGTATACAGTGTACTAGCGGCGTGACGTCACACGATGTTTCAACGCATTATATCGTCGTCACTTTATGTTGACGTGTCAAAAGAAAAATACGTGTCCAATATTTTTTATTAATCTACCTGACGGACAAAAAACAAATTTTCTGTAAACTACCCTATTAATGTATGATGAAAAAAAATCCAAGACAAATGCTTCATCTTTTCTTCAATTTCCAGGTCCACACCGGCACCTGGCTAGTGGACGGCAACCCCCAGATCATCCTGTTCGACATCGGCTCCGGGGCGTGGCAGCTGGACACCTACAAACAGGAGCTGTGGAACACCTGCGGGATTGGCATTCCGCATCTTGATGTGGAGGCCAACGATGCTGTGATTCTAGGGTTCATGGTGGCGCAGTTCATTGGCGAGGTCAGTATTAGAAGTGTTTTTAGTACTCAGGATTTCCAAATTTCCAGTGGCAGTGGGTAGGGCACATTGCTCGCAGAATGGATGGCAGATGGAGTAGAAAGATTCTGGTGATTCGTGGTGACCGTGAACCGGCAGACGTTGCGTTGGAAGGCCTCCCACCAGGTGGACCGATGACCTTGTGAAGATTGCGGGGATCTGCTGGATGCGAGACGCACGCGACGCTTGGGGGAGGCCTATGTCCAGCAGTGGACGTCTTTCGGCTGATATGATGATAGTAGTCACAGTGGATTTTTGTGTCTCTGAAGTTGGCTGCAAAACCCTGCAGTTGTTATTTTTTTTGTCAATGTTGAAGTAGAAGATATCATTGTATAACTGCCTCTTTCACTCTCTCACGTTTTTCGCATCGTCCTATCTCGCTTACTCGATGACAAACTGTTTCTTGCGCAATGGTTCGCAGAGCCAACATCAGAGACACAAAGATCCGCTGTGACTACTATACGTACTACAAAATGCTTCAACGTGACGAATTTCAAAGGCTTTTTTTAATGAATATCCACTATTAATAGCACTATGTCCACGGACAGCAATTTTCTATTCCTTTTCAGAAAATTTTTTGAACACTATTTGATGCCAAGAAACATTTGAAAGTACTTACTGGACACATGTCTTGGCAGCATTTGGCTCAAAACCCGGTCAATGTCCTTCAAATAATATACCTGATACAATTGACATACATTCTCTTCATTCATAGACAAGAATAAATATTAGCTCTCGCATGGTTTTCCAGCCAGTCACTTGATCAATACAATGTTCCCATGCGGTCTGAAATAGAATTACAATCGCTAATTAGCCATTCACCTCTTACATTCGTCGTAATCGATTTTAGCGATGTAATCCTATTTTGGTCCGCATGATTTGTGATTCATCTCTTTGCTGTTTGGAACATTTACTATGAATATCTACAGTCCAAATTCAAATCGCTTTTAGTCCCTAGGGAATAATGAGCTATTTTAGTCCCTGTTTACGAAGAATAAACTAGCTGTAGCGCTTGTATAGATGTGATAAAAAATATATTTTTTTGTTGCAGTTCCGCAAAGCAGCGGAAGGCTACAGCGATACTCCACCCCGCGTGGTCGCTCACTTCCACGAATGGCAAGCTGGAATCGGTCTTATCATGCTCAGGTAAATTACCCTTCATATTATCTTGTGGTCACCAAAGCAACTTGAGGAAGCGTGGTGATCAATGCTCGAGCCTTCTCTGTTTGAGAAGAGGCCATTTGCCAGCAGTGAGTGAGATGGTAAATACCTCTTACTGTAGCATCGATCTTTAATCAATCGGCAAGTGTTAAGGATGTAGCAACACATGACTGACACTGGTGGTCACAACTCCTGGGCTCGCTGCTCGGGACTAAAACCACAACGCGCACCTATAATGTGCAATTAAACAGTCAAAACTCACTTTTATAGTAGTTAATGAAACGGTCATATAATAGAGGTTATTAAAAAACTCGTGTGATAATAGTATCACACGAGTGTTTTAATAGCTATTTATGTGCCGTTGCATAAACTATTTTATCTACACTCACAACGTAATGTTCCAAATATGATTTAAAAAAATCGAAGGAAAATGTTGAACAGTAATGGTTTTTTTTTTATTTTACTTATCCACGAAAATAAAGTACGTGAATATACAATATTTTTTGAATTCATACTTGAAATATCACGTTGTGAGTGTAGATAAAAAATATTTACAGATTATTAATACACTGCACTTTTTTAAAGGCAAGAGAACCTATTCAATATAATTTGCTTCGCCGACTTATCAAAGTTCAACAGTGGAGGTGGCTTGTGACGTCACTTTGTCAGTATAAAGTGTAGCACACCGTGACGTCACACGATATTTCAACGCACTGTATCGTCGTAATTTTTTGTTTACGTGGCAAAAGAAAATACGTGTTCAATATTTTTAAGTTATCTAACTGACGGACTAAATAGTTTTTTTTTTTGTCAACTACCCTATTTTTAAACCAATGATGTATGAATAATTATGATATTTATTTATAGGACCCGTCACGTGGACGTCGCCACAGTATTCACGACCCACGCCACCCTCCTCGGAAGATACCTGTGTGCTGGCAACACAGATTTCTACAACAATTTGGATAAGGTAATACTAACTTTTACATCTATACTAATATTATAAAGAGGTAAAGTTTGTGAGTTTGTGACGTTGTAGGCGGTAATCTCTGGATCTACTGAACCGATTTTGAAAATTCTTTCACTAGTAGAAAGCTACATTATTTCTGAGTGTCATATATACTTAATATATTTAAAAAAAATAGAGATCCTTATGAAAATTGCAATAATGTAAGCCAAAGTAGCAAAATGTAAGCCTGTAAAATGCATTCTTTGGCGTGCGCTGAGAAAACTAAAAACTAACTAAAAATTATTAGTTAGGTATGTAGGGTAGGGTAGGCAGGGAAGGCGGGGTAGCCAGTTGACAGGAGCGAAGCCCCGGCGGTCAGCTAGTTAATATTATAAAGAGGAAAGATTTGTAGTTTTGTAGGTAACGAATAAACTTAAGAAATACTGGAGCGATTTAAAAAAAAAACACCGTTGGGAAGCTACACTATGCCCGGGTGACATAGACTACTTTTTATCCATGTATTCCCACGGGAACGGGCACTACGCGGGTGAAACGGCGAGGCGTCCGCTTGTAAGTTGTAATCGCCAACCCGCATTGAGCAAGCGTGGTGATCAATGCTCATGCCTTCTCGGAATGAGAAGTGGGACAGTATCAGGCTGGTCTCTCTGTCTGCCTAGCCTTTACCCAACTATATTGGGGTCGGCTTCCAGTCTAACCAGATTCAGCTGAGTACCAGTGTTTTACATGGAGCGACTGCCTATCTGACCACCACAACCCAGTAACTGGGTACACACGGTGGGTACCGTGTTACTTGGCTAGACTGGTGTCAGATCTCAAGCTTCTGACTACCCGTAACGAATGTCAAAGATCTTCGAATGAGAGCCGGGACCGTGCTTTCCGAGGCACGGAGGAAACTCGGCATGTTGAAATGGTCACCTATCCACGGGCCCACCTCGGCAAGCATTGCTTAACCTTGAAGATCGACTCGTGCGGCTGTTATTATTTAGCCAAGAGCTCCTCAGGCTATTATTAAAGTTAATGTTATTAAAATAAGGACGCAAATTAATAATTTTAAGGATACTAACGCGAGAGAATCAAATCCACAGACATAAATCTAACTAGATAACGCAAGGCTCTCCATCTATATGAAAACCAAGCGTGCTACTTTTTAACCGACTTCAAAAATGGAGGAGGTTTCTCAATTCGACCGTATTTTTTTTTTTTTATGTCTGTTCGCGGATAACTTCATCGTTTATGAACCGATAATGATGATTTTGTTAGGATGGTGATATTCCAAGGGTAGTACCATGGTAAGGAAACCAGGATCTGATGATGGGATCCTAGAGAAATCGAGGGAGCTCCTCAAATATTATAGGCATACATTTAGCGATGTTGGTATTTTCATCAATAATGCAATCATTTGCACTCAAAAAGTATCATTTGGTGAAGTGGAACTGATGAAGAAGACCACAATGGCCACTAGAACTCCGAAATAAAACAATGTATCCTAGTCGTGTTTGGG
This sequence comes from Orthosia gothica, assembly GCA_949775005.1. Taxonomy (NCBI): domain Eukaryota; kingdom Metazoa; phylum Arthropoda; class Insecta; order Lepidoptera; family Noctuidae; genus Orthosia; species Orthosia gothica. The sequence goes on from OX459055.1 coordinate 17,714,262, forward strand.
CTTATTTGAATGGTCATGAGATGTTCTTTGGCTATAAGTAAATTTTTATGTTAATCGGAGGTACCTACCAAAATTAAAAAGAGGAAAATAAAAAGATCGCCAGATCTGGTGAATAACTCCTCGTATAATAGTCACAGCGGATCTTTGTGTCTCTGAAGTTGGCTCTGCGAACCATTGCGCAAGAAACAGTTTGTCGTCGAGTATACTGCTTAGAGTAACCGAGATAGAACGATGCGACAAACGTAAGCGAGTGAAAGAGACAGTTATACAATGCTATCTTCACCTTCAACATTGACACAACAATAGCTACTGCGCAGGCTCTTGCAGCCAATTCAGAGACACAAAGGTCCGTTGTGAGTATTATATAATTTTGTGAAATGGAACTGATGAAGAAGACCACAGATGGCCACTGGAAATCCTTAATGACAAGTATGTCACGGGTATAAGATATCTCGAATAGTTAACCGACTATGGTGAAGCATATATTTATAAATAAATGGTACTGATGAAAATAGTAACATCGAACTGATCTGATGATGAAGCCGGCAGGTAGGCACTGGAACTCCGAAATACAACAATGTATCCTAGCCGTGTTTGGGCTTATTGGAATTGTCATGAGATGTACTTTGTCTATAAATGATTTTCATGGTAATTAAAAAGAGAAAATAATTAAGTATTTTTTGGCGAAAGTCTGTTTATATTTTTTGTTAAAAACCTTAAATTTTTTCTCGAGTTTATTTCCATGGATACTAGATTGATATTTCTTTAGTAAAAAATCCCAAATTACTACATATCATCTCTCCTACTTTTACGCGACTGCAGCCGAGTCCAAAAGAAAGGTGATGTTTTAAATAAACCTAATGTTTTTGTTACAGTTCTCAGTAGACGAGGAAGCAGGCAAGAGGCAGATCTACCACCGCTACTGTATGGAACGGGCAGCTTGCCATATGACGCATATCTTCACCACCGTCTCCGATATTACTGGTAAGCTTTAAAAAAAAAAACAAATCGAAGTGTTCAGGGGCGTCGGGAAAAGCCCACAATTTTTAGGGTTCCGTACCCAAAGGGTAAAAACGTGGCCCTATTACTAAGACTCCACTGTCTGTCTGTCTGTCACCAGGCTGTATCTCATGAACCGTGATAGCTAGGCAGTTGACATTTTGGCACAGATGATGTATTTCTGTTGCCGCTATAACAAAAAATACTAAGAACAGAATAAAATTAATATTTAAGTGGGTCTCCCAAACAACAAACGTGATACTTTTGCCGATTTTTGCGATAATGGTACGGAACTCTTCGTGCGCGAGGCTGACTCGCACTTTGACTGTTTTTTTCTATTGTGTCTGCTAATTAGCGCTTGACAGGTAACAATCTCTTACAGGCTAACATCGCATGTACAGTAAACGGCTTAAATATACAAATTGAATTCATTTTACAAAGATTTAGGTTAGTTTTGTTCTTAAGATTAGGTTAGTTATAACATACGAATTCTCTTAAATATAGAAAATGAAATCATAAATTTAATTATCGAATAATAAGTGTCAGTAAATTTAATTATTAAAAAAAAACTTAAATTAATATGAACATATTAAAATTAAAAATATAATTAAAGCAGGTACATAGATTAAATTAATTGGTAAATTTATTAATCTGGTTGACATAATAAATTAAATTAAATTTGAATCAAAAGAGATGTTCCAGATATGTATGGAGCTTGGGCCAGGACTATGTAGACTTTATGTAAATATTGCTATATTTTATAGTAACCGTTTTTTATCGTTAATTTTCTTTAATTTCACTTCATTTCAATGTAATCTTAAATTAACTTTATCAAGTAGAGCAACACAACATCTATTAAAACATGGTGGATCAGATCAGTAGTATGCGAAAAATGACATTTCGACAATGACATTTGATTGACGTGTCATCGTAAAATCTGCGAAAAAAAAACAACACGATTTCAATTGCAACAGCGAAACAATCAATCAATATCCGTAGTAGCAAAATGAGTTGCAAAACTAAAACAACCACTAAAAACGCCGAAACATATCCAATTCAAAGCCAAAGCAAAGAATGACTCAAAGACGTCACTTCCTAAAAAACTGTCAAAGTCGTTCAACGTCATGTCAAACACAACTGCCATGGCTGCCCTAAAAATAGGGTTATCGTAGTAAAAAAAAATATCAAATGATAATTTTTTACGCATGTACCCTTCTTCAAATTAATTTGTTAGTATTTTTATGGTATTCCTCTATTTTGTTCCTATTTATCTATGTAGTGTACTTAGTGATGGCCCAAAATCGAACATCTCCTTTGATGTTGATGATATTATCGATCTAGCCAGCTGTGAATTTTTGCTCAAAAACTCTGCCAACTCCCCTCTGTTTACATACATTTTCTTTCTTTTCTTTATTTGCTATACATACGGGGTATAACTTTCCTGGTACCAAACTTCGAACTACAATTTTTTTAAATTAGTGATCCTCTTGTTCTATAGTCAATATTAAAGATGTTTTATTTATTTTTTCTCGCCAGGATACGAAGCCGAGCATCTCCTCAAACGCAAGGCAGACATCATCACGCCCAACGGTCTGAACGTGAAGAAGTTCTCAGCTCTGCACGAATTCCAGAACCTGCACGCGCTAGCCAAGGACAAGATCAATGAGTTCTCTCGAGGACACTTCTATGGGTAAGGACTTTATTTTATTTTTTTGGGTTCCGTACCCAAAGGGTAAAAACGGGACCCTATTACTAAGACTCCGCGATCCGTCTGTCACCAGGCTGTATCTCATGAACCGCGATAGCTAGACAGTTGAAATTTTCACAGATGATGTATTTCTGTTGCCGCTATAACAACAAATACTAAAAACAGAATAAAATAAATATTTAAGTAGCCGTACAACAAACGTGATTTTTTTGCCGTTTTTTGCGATTGTGGTACGTAACACATAGTGCGCGAGTCCGACTCGCACTTGGCCAGTTTTTTTTTCGTTCTTTTATATTCTTTGTATTTTTTTGTTTCTTTCTTTTTTTTTGTTTCTTTCTTTTTTTTTTGTTTCTTTTATTTCGTTTTTGTTTTCTTTTCTTTCTTTTCTGTCTTTTTATTCTTTTCTTACTTTTCTTTTTTTTCTTTCTTTTATTTCCTTTCTTTTCTTTCGTTTCTTTCTTTCTTTCTTTTTTCCTCTCTTTCTTTTCTTTCTTTCGTTTCTTTTCTTTCTTTTATTTTATTTCTTTCTTAATCCTGATCCATGGCTTCATCAGCTCTATGAATCTACGATTACATCTTTCGCAAATTCCACGAGAGTTGTGTATTTTTTCCTTGACTGTCTTTTATGCTATTTCTACTGTTATAATTCTTTAAAAGTGTCATTCGTTATTAAGGTAGGCCTTTTTTGTTTGGGGGTAAATCTTCAAAAGGCGCCTAGACTTTTTGGGAAAAGACCAGGGTGTGTGGGATTTTTACCTCACTAAAATCACCCGCGTGATCACCAGCAAATCAAAGTGGCCCTGTGAACTCTTCTTTCTCTTCTCTTCGGCTGATATCATGATGATGAAATCAGCCGAAAGACGTCCACTGCTGGACATAGGCCTTCTTCAAGCGTATCCATATTGATCGGTCCCGTGCGTCCCGCATCCAGAAGATCCCCGCAACCATGACCAGGTTATCGGTCCACCTAGTGGGAGGCTTTCCAACGCAACGGCTGACGGTTCGTGGTCGCCACTTCAGAACTTTTCTGCCCCATCAGCCATCTGTTCTGCGAGCAATGTGCCCTGCCCACTGCCACTTAAGTTTGGCAATTATTCGGGCTATGTCGGTAACCCTGGTTCTCTTGCGGATCTCTACATTTCTGATTCGAGCACTCAAGGACACTCCGGTCATGATCCTCTCCAATACCATTGTATAATTTATGAAATCTAAAATTTACGTTTTGTCCACAGCCATTTTAACTTCGACCTGGATAAGACGCTGTACTTCTTCATCGCCGGTCGTTACGAGTTCGGTAACAAGGGAGCTGATATATTCATTGAAGCGTTGGCCAGACTCAACCATTATTTGAAGGTAAAAATTAAAAAAAAAACATCATCTTCATCATAATTTCAGCCGAAAGACGTCCAAAGCTGGACTTAGGCCTACCCCAAGCGTCGCCACATTGACCAGTTCCGTCCGGGGCGCTCCGTAACCAACAGACAACATTTTCTTCGTTCTTCGGAAATCGTCAACCTTTTTACCCGACTGCCGAAGGAGGATATTGCGTTTATCAGTTTATGTATGTATGTTTGTTCCTATGTGGCATTCTAGAGACCAAACGCGTTGGCCGATTTTGATGATTCTTACGTCAATCGTTTCGTCTTAACCTTGCGAGTGTTACTGGCTACATTAAAATTGGAAAATAGAAAAATGGCGGATTTTGAGCTCCATATTGTGGGGGCCCATTTTTGTTTTCTTCCATTTCCATCGTGTGGGGTATAAAAATAAAGGGTTTTAAGAGGTGATTTCAAAAATGCATTAATACTTATATGTTAAAATGTACCTAATTTGGAAAAATAAATAAAAAGTTATAAATAAAAATTAAAAAAATCAAAAGAACCCTACTGCTTAAGAAGCGAACTAAAAAGACATAAACAAGAAGAAAATCATGCTGTGCAGTCGGCGGATACATCTGGTTTTGATCAGCCAGCTCGCGAATATGTATCCTCCGACTGCACAGCATGATTTTCTTCTTGTTTACGTCTTTTTAATTCGCTTCTTAAGCAGTCGGGTTTTTTGACTAATTTTTTGTATACCCTTTTATCCTCAATATCTGTGCATTTATATTTACCACCAAATTACCCACCACCCCTTCTCTTTATTCTAGGCATCAGGTTCCGACATAACAGTAGTAGCCTTCATGATATTCCCCGCGAAGACCAACAATTTCAACGTGGAGAGTCTGCGAGGCCATGCAGTCACCAAGGCCTTGAGAGACACAATCAATGAAATACAGCAGAAGATTGGCAAGCGGATGTATGATATCTGTCTGAGGTGAGTTTTTTTTTATAATCTATAGATTTGACCACAATCTCACCTGATGGTAAGGGGGCGTCCATAAATTACGTGAGATGTTTAAGGGGGGGAGGGGGTTGAGTCAAATCTCATCTAATCTTACGTTGAAGAGAGGGGGGGTCTCGGCAAATATCACGCAATTTTTTTTTCTGATTGAAACAAAAAAAAAATATACTATTTAGGTCCATTTAATCCAGATTGTACATGCTTAAGATTTAATATTTAATCTTAAGCGTACTCGTAATACGATTAAGATCATTCACTAATTCGTTCGAAAGAAAATAATTTCATTCATACTTCGACGTTGTACATCTGCTGACTGTCAAACCACCATCAGCAATTTTTTTTTTCTTTTTACAATAACAATCCATCGCGTTTACGTAAGAAAACCACATTTTGAAAAATCTCATGTGAGATTGGGGGATGGGGGAGGGAGTTGAATAAAATCTCACGACATCTCACCAGCGTGGGAAAGAAAAAAAAAATACCTCACGTAATTTATGGACGCCCGATAATGTGGCCGACGACGGTGAAACACGCTTGCCTAGAAGTAACCTATTCACGCTTGACTTAAAGACTCCAAGGTTGTAGCTATCGGGAAACACAAACTCCGGCAGGGAATTCCACTTATTCCATAAAATAGCAAAATCGCATTATAATATGTATGCCTTTTCCATGGGATCCCCTCATCAGATCCTGGACAGATCTTGGGACCACCTCTGAAGTATGACCTACCAAACGAAAAAATAATCATCAAAATCAATTCATAGTGGCGGAGTAAACGCCAAACAAACATACAGTCAAATTGAAAACCTCCTCCTTTCTTAAGTTTGAAAACAAAATCTTTTGATTTTTCTTTTGAAATTTTTGCTGTGTTTCCCGATAGCTACAATCTAGAGGTCTTTAAGTCAAGAGTGAATAGGGTTACTTCTAGACATGCGTGCTTCACCCTCGACCACATCATCGCTTAACATCAGGCGAGATAGTGGTCAAGCGCGAGCCTATAATTTATAAAAAAACCGGCGAAAGTGCGAGTCGGACTCGCGCACGAAGGGTTCCGTACCATTATCGCAAAAAAACGACTCAAAATCACGTTTTTTGTATGGGAGCCCCACTTAAATATTTATTTTATTCAGTTTTTTGTTGTTATAGCGGCAACAGAAATACATCATATGTGAAAATTTCAACTGTCTAGCTATCACAGTTCATGAGATACAGCCTGGTGACCGACAGACAGACAGACGGACCGCGGAGTCTCAGTAATAGGGTCCCGTTTTTATCCTTTGGGTACGGAACCCTAAAAAAGATGTATGAGATGCCAACTTATATACGTTTTTATAAATTCTCGCGGTTTACCACTATCTTACCTGATGGTAAGCGATAATGTGGTCGACGGTGTACGAATAACTACTTAAGGGTACACTAGTCCAAAATTCTTCCATACAAACGTAGTCTAGAGATTACTCCACTGTTTGACGATGTACGTTCAAAATAAAAAATGATATCAATTTGTCTCATCATTATCTAGTCCTGTATGGAAACAAAAAACTAAAATAAAAAAGCATTTAAAAGTTATGAGCGTCGAAAGTCCATATTTCGGCACTTATTTTACCGCATCTTTGGGCGCAAATAAATACCATAAGAAGACAAAAAATTAAAAAACGGGCTCCATACAGGGATAGATTAGTAGTTCAACAATGCAAATAATTTTATTTTGAACAGATACATTTAGTCGTTTTTGCATGATATCTAGACTCCCAAAGGTCTGTTTATAAAATTTTGCGCGCTCGTTTTCGTTCTAAATCATCATGCATCTCGCTACAAATTTCCTCCCCGGTCAGTGGGGCGGAGGGGTGGCGCGTGCGGCGCGTAGACACCTACACACACACACGCTCACTAGTTTAGCTGCCGCCCGGCGGCGCCCGCACCCTTATGCCCCGCAGGGCCTCTACTATAGGCTGCTGCATACGTCACCGTAATTACGCGCGTGCTGTGTATAAAGGTAACTGATATTGTGATATCGGCGATAACGAATTCGTATAATATTTTGTAACATTGACCTCTCTGGCTTGAACTTTGGATTCTGATATTCCTTTATGTTTTGTGTTGATCCCAAATTTTACTGACCCTGGGTTTGGACTTAGGATTCTGATTTCATAGTGATTTACATAGCGTTTGAATTTGAACTTGTTGCGTCAGTGAAGTGAATTGAAGATATTTTCAGCAATTCAAGTAACAATGGGTAAGTTGAATCTTTTATCGAATTGAGTTTGTACAATTCATGAGGGCGCTTGACATGACTTTTATACCTAAACACAGACTTGTAATTGTAATGTTTCACGCGCATTTATAAAATTTTAGAATTATAAACTACTATACTCCATTATTTGAAATAACATTACACATGTTTCCAAATCTTTTTACAGTCCGTTCAACCGATTTTGAGTTTTATCCCGTAAACATAAGGATGACATAAAAAGCATAAACCTGTTACCAAAACCAATTGTTTACTACAGGTACCATTTGTCGTATCACAAACGCAATAGAAGTCAAAATCGGTTGAACGGGCTGTAAAATGGGCTAATTTAAATGTCTATTGTTATCGCAAATGGAGTTTAGGTATACCTATCTTCATCTTTATTTAGTTAATCTTTTTTACAAATAAATACTACCGACTTCCAAATAAAAACACTAGGTACAAACTTCAATTTCGGAAATCTGTGTTTTTGTTTTTGTTTCTTCGTTTTTTATTTTTCTAATTTTAGTTCTGGTACATAAAGAGCAATTTCATACCTATAGTCTCAGATAAGAGTAAATCTGAGCCTATAATGCTCAAATTCATGCTTGATTAGATTACCTGAATAACATAAAACTAACATAACTGGTGCAATGAAAGTGTACCTACCAGGGTGAACTGTATATATGCGTACCCCTTTGGAGCGTACCGGCTCGTCTCCTGTGCGGGTCACAAATAAATATTTTTCTTTCTTTTCTTTGTATAGGTACTACGGTTGCAGCAATCCCGAGAGATTTTCCGCTGTTTATTGAAGAGTTCTGTTGTACATATTTGTTCACTTACATAGAATTATATAGGTATTTAGGTTATTAGATGCCAATTAGAGTAGTTTTACGATTTTCAATAGTCGTGCCTACATAAATCGAAAGATCATAATTATGTAGATACCTATCTGTTATATCGGCTCGGCGTCAGCGGCGGACAAAAACAAAAGGAAGCAATTTTTTTACCTACTATGCGCGCCGACACTCACAAGCTCGGCTCGACCACCCGAAGCTACTGGTTACTTTATGACATGACATAGTACCTAATACCTACCTAGATGCCTACTACTATGCGTTTCAACTAAGAATAGGACGGCCTTCAGGCCATAATGTGACGTCATAGCTATCGAATCGAACCAGTTAGGTAAAGCAGCAAAAAGTTGTTTGTTACATACAAACAACTTTGAATTAAAAATAATTTGAATTTTGGTTGGTTATAAATTGCTAAAAATCATTGCGGTTCCTATTCTTATTTGAAACGTACTAAATAAAATAGTAGTAAGTACCTAATTTTGCTATCTTAGGTATTATAGTACATTTATTAGGTTTTAGTTCTTACAGAATAATAAGAACTATATAAAACTAACATACAGAATAATCTTTTGTGTTACAGTGCCAAATAAGGATAAGCGTATGGGCAAAAATACCAGCCTATGGGCAAGTGTCGCTCGCACAAAGAAGTGGAAAGTAAAAGGGAGAAAAATATGTAAGTTTTATTTCTTTGAATCATTTGGAGCACACCTCTAAGAACAAAGAGAATATTTTTTTGTATTGTGATAACAAAGAGAATATTTCCAACCTGTTGTAACTAACAAAACTATTGTACTTGTGTGTAAACAAACAATCAATAAACAATTTACAAAATAACATTATTTTTTATTTAATGAACCTAAGTACCTAGAAAACAAGTCTCACATCAAATTGGCGCTGTCGAAAAAGCAATTATCCTGACTCTGGCTGGTATGAATACCTCCTACTTATGGGGTGTCGCCTATAGGTTATAGCTAACTAGCTAAGGTTACGAAGTATCTATTTAGTAATCTGTGGCTAAGGTAAGTAAATACCTATTTAACATACATTGTAATTTTTGCACCACCTGCAATAAAATATAAAAACATGACCTACACCCGTGCGTATAGAGCCTAGCTTTCCGCACGCGCTGGTACGATACCTACAGTCAGCAAAGCCCTGGCGCCCCGCTCTGCCGACGTAAAATCTACCGACTTGGCGCTCGAACAATTTTCATTCTTATAACTAAGGGCATAAGGTTCAATAAGCGCGCAAGCGGCAATTTGCTCCCGCTGCGCGGTCGTCGCTGCCGCCAAAAATAATTTAGAAGACAAATCAATAAAATTACTTGTTGATAATAACAATACATAAGTAAATATACATTTTCGCAAAAGATTTTATTGTCAAGTTGGCATAGTCGCGGGTAAGTATAGGTGCATAGTAACAAGTAAATTGAGTGCCATCTAATTACGTTACACACAGTGAGAATCCTAAGTTCTACCATCTATTTGTATGAGTTTATGTTGTCATAACATGAATTGCATTCGCGCCACCGGGCGCGGGCGGCGGCGATGACACCGCACACACACCGCTGTCGGCGCTCTTCAATGAAATTGCGCATGTATGCGTCACACAGCGTTATGAGTGTGTATACGTATGCGAAATAGCTTCTTACTGCTCATCACAGCGTCTATCTCTTTCGTGCGTGATGTCGGATGAGACAGAAAATATTTTAACTCCGCCCCCTAATAGTTCGTGCCGTTGACTAGTTCAACCTTAAGCTTATAAATTGATATTGCATTGATGTCCACTTTTTTCATATTTTTCCTCCAAAACTGTACCTATCTTATAAAATATGTTTCTATTACAGTGGCCACCTACCCGACGCGTCCGACCTCATGCTCAAAGAAGACACGGTTCGTCTAAAGAGGTGTATCTACAGTCTACAACGAGACGGTCTACCTCCCATCACAACGCATAATGTTGTAAGTATAAAATAATACATCCTTTAAACTTCCTGGGGACTACCCCCCATCACCGGCACACCAGAACACACTGTACGCCGTGACCAGCACATGGGTGCCAGACAACCCCATGTTTGGTACCCGTGGTCCCCCTGTGATGGGTCAGGTCAGGCCCTGCCACCTACCATTTTCGGCCGCAGAGGATAGGGAGATCGGCCAACGCTATACCGACACTCCTCCTCCCCTGCGGCCTCACCGTGTGGCGACCCCGTCTAGGTCGCGGAAGGTAGGGAAAGCGGCGCAATGCAATACCGGCACTCCTCTCCCGCCGCGGCCTCCAACCCTCAGCCGCGATGCCTTCCATACGACATCGCTGCCCACCTTAGTTGCGATGTCGCCTTTGATGCTAAGCGGCTCCGCAACCTACTTGTTGGCCGCTAAGTCGTCGACTTATCGGCAGGCGCCCTGACGAGCGGCCCCTCATCGGGGGGACATATAATATATACCCCTTGGTAACATAAATGTTCTTATCTTATAGATTTTTTTTATTTCTTCAGGTGGATGACTGGAGTGATCCCGTATTGAATTCCATCAGAAGATGTGAACTTTTTAACACAGTCAATGATAAAGTTAAGGTGAGTCATAGTTTTGCATAGATTACGTACTTACCTATGTTTGCAATATTTGTAAGTATGGGAGAACCATGTTCCTATTTATCTAATGAAGGAATTTACCTGTTAGTGTTTGTATTGCTTTATATCTATATGTAGTATAGTAGTGTTAGTCTGGGTGCATCGTCCTCACGTATATGAATACTTATGAGTGAGTATTTATGTAAATATTGTATAACACTTTTTTTTTAAACAGAAATTGTGGAGTTTCTTGTCCGTTCTTATCCATATCAAGCTACTTCACCGAATAGACGGTAGAATCAATTATTATTACTTTTATCTATATATATAATAAAAAGTTATAAATAAAAAAACTTAATTCAAAAAATCAAAAAACCCGACTGCTTCAAAAGCGAACCAAAAAGTCGTAAACAAGGAAAAATCATGCTGTGCAGTCGGAGGATACATTCCACATTTGTTTTGTGCTGTGATTGTCACAGGAGAATTAAGTTTTTTTATTTATAACTTTTTAGTTAGTTTTTTTTCGAATTAGATACATTTAAACATATAAGTGTTAAATATTTTTGAAATCCCCTCTTAAAACCCTTTATTTTGATACCCCGCACGATGGGTTTGGAAGAAAAAAAAAATTTGGGCCCCCACAATATGGCACCTAAAATCCGCCATTTTTATATAGTCCAATTTTAATGTAGCCTATGACACTCGCAGGGTTAAGACGCATCGATTGACGTATGAATCATCAAAATCGGCCAACGCGTTTGGTCTCTGGAACGCCATATACGAACAAACATACATACTTACATACATACTTAGATACATACATATATACATACATAGACTAATAAACACATTACCCTCCTTCGGCAGTCGGGTAATAATCAATGCCACTTTTCGTTGTAATTTTATAACTCAAAAACGGGCTCACCTATCCAAACCAAATGTTTAGGTTTTGTTCGGACTATTTAGTAGATGGTTTATGTTTTTTTTTTCTTTTTTTTCCAGTACGTAGGGTAGGTAGGAAGCCGCGGGGGTCAGCTAGTACGAGTATATTATATTTTTGACGTTCAAAAGTGCCGCTTAATGGCCTAATTAAATGAAGAAATTTGACTTTGACAAATGCTCAGTTAACTAAAGCATTTCCATGTAATTTAACGTTCTTGCGAATTTTTGACGCAGCGTTCGACGGTAATGCTCACGTCTAGTGAGCATTTACCTGTAACATTTCTTTGTACCTTGCGTTCATTATTGACCTCACTCCACGTCACCCGCACTCGTGCCTTTGCTCGATAAAATGTTACACCAAAACGCTCGTTGGTTTTTAAAATCAGGTTGTAACAAAACATTGAGCGTCATGTTCGAAGTGTCTAATCATACTCGGTTCGTGAATATTTATTTCTTTAAACACAGTGACGATTTTGTTTATGTTATTTTTTTACACGTTTTTACAGTTTCATTGTACCAAAATGTATTACAATATAAATTTAAAAAGTCGAGATGCATGCCCCAGAAATTTAAAACCGCGCCATCTATTGGAATCAATTTAAAACCGTGCCATCTATTGGAATCAATTTAAAACGATCCGTTCAAATAATCTTTGAATGTGAATTAAGAGCCCAATATTCCATAATTTTGTGCTTGGGAGAGTTGATTAAACAAGAACATACAATTTGTATGATCAATTCTAGAATATTTCAATTTTACGCTCAATTAAATAACAAATCGATGCATATCGCGCCATCTAGTGATATTTATTTGCACCAAATTTTCTTTTTTTTGCGCTGGAACCCCGTGGTAGTACTTACTTTTGATTGTCAATTTGCCGTTGTAATGTGTCTTTCACCTCTGTCTATCCAGTCGGGCAATAAAGTTATGACGTATATAATTTTTCCAGGTAATATTCCACCCCGAGTTCCTCACCTCAACCAACCCTCTCTTCGGACTGGACTACGAAGAGTTCGTGCGCGGCTGCCACCTGGGGGTGTTCCCCTCGTACTATGAGCCGTGGGGCTACACCCCTGCCGAGTGCACCGTCATGGGCATCCCCAGCATCACCACCAACCTGTCAGGTAAACACAGTAGACAGACATATAAGTGCGAGCAGTTCGTGCTTGCCACCTGGGCGTGTTCTCCTCCCTCTCGTACTACCAGCCCTGGGGTCAATAAAAAACTCGCACTAAACCGTCCGAGGCCTTCATCATCATCATCATATCAGCCGAAAGACGTCCACTGCTGGACATAGACCTTCCCCAAGTCCAAGATTGTCAAGTCTCGTGCGTTTTGTATCCAGCAGATTCCCACAGCTTTAATTAGATGCACGGTCCTTATATAGGGAGGAGCTCGTGGCTAAATATTAACAGCCGCACGGGTCGATATTCAAGGTTAAGCAACGCTTGTCGAGGTCGGTCCGTGGATGGATGACCATTTCAACATACGGAGTTTCCTCCGTGCCTCGGCAAGCACGTTAAGCCGTTGGTCCCGGCTGTCATTTGAAGATCTTTGACAGTCGTTACGGGTAGTCAGAAGCTTGAGAACTGACACCAGCCTTGCCAAGGGGTATGGTGTTACCAAGTTACTGGATTGTGGAGGTCAAATAGGCAGTCGCTCCATGTAAAACTAGGCTGAATCCGGTTAGACTGAAAGTCGACCCCAATACAGTTGGGAAAAGGCTAGGCAGATTGATTGGTCCTCCTAGAGGGAGGCCTTCCAACGTAGCGTCTTCCGGTTCGCGGTCGCCAATCCAGAATAAAAAAAAAAATGCAAGAATAACATCAGGTGATTAATGGCGGCCCCAAAGGTCTAACTTTATATGTAATTGTTCCAGGTTTCGGCTGCTTCATGCAGGAGCATATAGCAGACCCCATGTCTTACGGTATCTACGTGGTGGATCGCCGGTACATCTCGCTGGAAGGCTCCGTGCAACAGCTGGCGCAGTATATGTTTGATTTTACCAAGTAAGTTACTGATATTCTCTACTAAAACACATACTGAGACCCTTCCGGACGTTAATAGGCCGTCTTTCGAAGACTTTAAACTGTTGTTACGAGAAGTCAGAAGACCGAAAGTCTTACCAAGGGCACAGATAATATAATACTAGCATACAGATGCCTCATCCCATACAAAGAAACCGTGGCGACGTAACTAGCGTTTTTCATCTGATTAATCTTGTTATTTTTGTAAGTACATCAATCGCGTTCGATCCCGTTTCACGGCAATAGATGGAGTTGGCAGCGACTTGCAAGTAAAAGGATTTACTAGGTTCGTGAATATTTTTTTCTTTATATACAGTGAAGGTTCGTTTTATAGTATTTTTTTGCACGTTTTTACAGTTTATTTTCACCAAAATGTGTTACAATGCAAATTTTAACAATCGAGTGTAATGCCTCAGAAATTTAAAAATGCGCCATCTATTGCATCAATTCTAAATGATCCGTTCAAATAATCTTTAAAATGTGAGTTAAGAGTCCAATATTCTATAATTTTGTAATTAGGAGAGTTGATTAAACAAGAACATAAAAATTTTATGTTCATTTCAAGAAAATGTTAATGTTATACACAATTCTATTGAATTGTGTGTACATGTCGCGCCATCTAGTGAGATTTATTTTAACCAAATTTTCTTTCTTAGCAATGAGACCCCGTGCCAAGGGCATGGGGACCTCTGGGGAATATTGGGCTCCTAATTCCCATTTCAAAGATTATTTGAATGGATAATTTCAAATTAATGCCAATAGATGGCACGGATTTAAATTTCTGAGGCATTCCACTCGAATTTTTAAATTTGTATTGTAAGACATTTTAGTACATTGAAACTAAAAACAAATCATCACTGTAACTGTGTCTGAACCGAGTAAACCAAGGGCGTTGCCAGCCGATGGACCAGGGGGGGTAGGACAACTTGATATAATTTTACATACGGTACAGTCAAAAGCATAATTATGAAGCTTTAAACTGGTAGTACGAGTCTTACCCCTACGGCGATTGTTATAAGAACGGTATAAGGTCCAATGGGTAACGTTCCACGAGCTCAATCATCGGGGGTTTTGGGTAAACTTCTCGACCACATAATTATGTAAATCTTATAAGTATTTATTAATAAGTATTCTGTGCACATTCATCATGGGCAGACCATGGAGGCGATGTTTCCCCTTCTTAACCAGGTTTTTAGTTTCATGAGGCTGCTTAACGATTGATTTTGGTAAACGGACCAAAATTTTCAACGTTTTAGTACTCTCAGGACATCAACAAATGGCTAGATTTGTTGAGTTGGGTTTAATGTTGACTTCGGACTTTGATTTCTTTTCATTTGGCTACTTATTTTTAATCTCTAGGGGAAGGGGGGGGGGGGGGGGCAACTACAAAGGGTTACTGTTCCTTTTACTATTAATGTTTTGTTCTTATTTTCCAGACTGTCACGGCGGCAGCGTATCATCCAGAGGAACAGAACTGAGAGATTGTCAGATCTTCTAGACTGGAGGAATTTGGGCATTGTGAGTAAATCATTATTTATTTGTTTATCATTATTAGCAAATTGAAACGTCCAAGACTGAACGAGTGTGTTCTAAGTATACTACGAGCCTTTACGCACTGACGATTTGTCGCCGGAGACCCAAAACATAGGCAACTAGGGCTAGGTGACACAAGCCGAGCGTAGTGATTCTTGTACATTCTTACAGAAAGGACGTCAGAGAAGCTGCAATACTAGCGTAACTAATTATAAAGAGAGAAAAAAAAAGAAACATGCAAGAGATGGAATATTGGTCACTGGATAGATCCTAAATAGCTTTTCGGAATTGAATTTCCAATATAATAATTCTGTATCGAAAGGCTGAGTCAATTTTGGGTGCGACGTCCGGTCGTCTCGACAGTTGCTCGCAGTGTGAACGCTTCCATTCCAGTACCCGTGCTCCTATTGGTCGCCGGCGACCAGCAGTCGCTTGTGCGTCGCCACTGCGCGCTGAGTCGCCGAGTCGCCCGGGCGACCAGCACCAAGAGCGTAAACACCTATGTAAGCCGGCGGGCGACTTCGTCGACGGCGACTGCGACTTTCTATTTATTTATTTTTATCTACACTCACAACGTAATGTTCCAAATATGAATTCAAAAACTATTGTAAAAAACGTACTTTTTTTCGTGGATAGGTAAAATTAAAAAAAAATACTTCTCAATACAACATTTTCCTTCAATTTTCAAACAACTGCATCATACTAGTACATTTCGTGTCGAGCATAAAAAATCGAGATTTTAACAACTCGCATGTAGCTTTCGACGTGATCCGAGGGCGAACGTCGAAAGCTACATGCGAGTTTTAAAATAAAGCCTTTTTATGCGAGACACGAACGATTCGTTTTCCACTACCTGATGAGCTTACTTAATTAAATGCAAATAAGTGCCAACAACAATTTATTAGAAACATTCAGACTAAAAACCACAGACTATATACACACAATGAACGCGCGCTTTGTCGAGAGGTAACAGGTTCAGTATCATTCTGCCAGTTACATAATGATATCAAAACTCAAAACAAAAGTCATTTCGTAACTGTTATTATGTAATTTTGTTTTTTATTTTATTATCTTGTGTGTAAATTTTCATATTTCGAAACGAATTTCGTAGGAAATGTGTTACATAATAGACAAGGTAGTGGCAGAATAGTTATTTATGCTACAAGTCGGAAATCATCTTACGTACGTGTATCACACAACATTTTACTATGCATTGTGCGAGTAAATTAATAAAATGAAATTAATGAAATGGCCAGTTTACTCAAGCGCGTTTAGCATATCCACAGATTAACTAATAGTTCCTCGGGCATATCTACTGCGCATGTGCGAATATCTGTCACATCGTAACGCAATAAGGCACGAGTAAATATACGTTCTGCCAAACATATTTAATGAATATTTAAAATTAATTTTTTGATCATAATCTAAATCTAGAGTAATTAAAAATTATATGAATGATAATCTGTACATAACTAATTTTTAAAACTTTTTTCAAATAATAAAAACTCTATGCGTCGGGCTGACGTTTGAGTTAAAAATTAAAAATTCAGGAAAGTAAAAAGCACTAGTGAAAAAAAGTTACACTTTCCGCACAGTTTGGTTGCTTGGAAAACCGCTCTTTTCGAGGACATGCATTGTAAATAAATTTTTCATTTTTATAGCACACTATTATTTTTTAATGTATTGACGCGTATGGGCCAATTGACTTATGTGATTATTTACATTAATGCAATATGCCCATACTGTAATTACAGGATGATGTTAATAGGAACAATAGACCTTTGTCTTCCACCCTTTTAACATATTCTTGAGTACAATATGAATGCTCTAATTGTTATGTTTTTAATAAAGGTTATGAGTTATGAGAGGTGATAAAATAAAGAAAATAAATTGAACTACGGTATTAACCTAAGTTTAATTTATTATTTTTGATACACTCGACCTCTATCTTATTTGGTGGTAAGCGATCATGTTATCGCCAATAGATAGATGCAGGTTTCGATTCTATTATTACTTTTAAAGTTTATTAATAAGGATTATTAACAAACTATCTTCCTTTTATTCCACAGTACTACCGCCAAGCCCGCGCCGAAGCCCTGAACATCGTGTACCCTGACTACGTGGACCACATGCACCAGGAACTGGGCAAGAGGTTCAACTACCCACGACCCATCTCCGAGCCACCTAGCCCGACGCATTCTAGTAAGTTTACAAGCCGTTTTAGACCTTATTATTAAGCCTACTTATGGTGCAATTTGATTTAAAGTGCTAGGAACGGCATTCGAACTATGCGGCATTAAAATTGACCAGTCAGTTGTCATGCAATTTGCGACCTTAATAAGAGTATTGACGATGCAATTTGACTTGATGTGCTAGGCATTAAAATAATTGAGCGGCTGTCTGATTGACGACCTGTCCTGAGCTACCTAGCCCTACGCATTTTAGTAAGTTTACAAGCTATTTTAGACCTTATAAAGAGTATTGACGATGCAATTTTACTTGAAGGGCTAGGAACGGTATTCGATCTATGCGGTGTTAGGCAGTCGATCCAACATAGTCGGATAAAATCTTGACAGATGATGGAACTAGGCAAGAGGTTCAACTAGCATCACTCAGGGATACGACAGTATTTTTATCAATACTTCTATACTAATACATATTATAAAGAGGTAAAGTTTGTGAGTTTGTAGGGGGTAAACTCTGGATCTACTGAACCTATTTTGAAAATTCTTTCACCAGTATAAAACAACATTATTCCTGAGTGACATAGGCTGTAATTTATTTTCAAAAAAAATAGAGATCCTTATGAAAATTGCAATAATGTAAACCAAAGTAGCAAAATTTTACCTATAAAATTCTTTCTTTGGCGTGCGCTGAGAAAACTATTGATGATAAATAATAATGATGTACTACATGATTAAAGTACTCATTATTACCTACAAAAAAGACTACGGCAGAATATACTTAACTATCGTAGTTAAGCGGAAATATGGGCAGAGAGCGCCGACTGAATTTCCTAAGTAAAAAGTCATAATCCGAGGTTTGGCTCTCCTCTATTTTCTCCTCCAATATTGGACCAATTTAAAAGATATTCCATAAACTGGTAAAGTAAGATATATACTATACTATGTCCCTATGTTTTCCTTTTTTTATTTGTGAAATTTGTACACTAAACCTCTGATAACAGCGCAATTTTGAGCATTTTGTGAGGGTTCTAGTGCATATAACGATAATGTATCATCAAAAAGGAAAACATAGGGTCATAGAATATATCTTTCATTTTCAGTTTATGCAATATCTTTTAAATTGGTTCAATATTGGAGGCGAAAATAGACGAGAGCCAAACCTCTCGCTTCGCGCTTTCTGTCATTTTAATTAGATCGCCGATAGAAACAACAGTTGGTTACATTCGTATTGTAGTATTAATTCTAATTCAAATAAATAGTTTAACAAATTGGTAGGTAGGTAGGTAGGGTATGTAGGGTAGATAGGTAGGTACGTAGGTAGCCAGTTGACGCGAGAGAAGCCGCGGGGGTCTGCTAATGTAACAATAAAGTGGCACCCCCCAAATGTCAGTTTAGTCTACGAAATAAAAAATCAGAGTATAGTTCTTTTCTCCTAGAAAATATAAAAATAAATATCTTCAAAACCACCAGTTCGCCGCGAACGAACATCCTCCGAAAAGGAAATGAAAGACGACCAAACGCAAACTTCCGACGAGAAAATAGACGTCCAGAAAAAAAACTTAACCAACCTACAAAAATCTTTGGAGATTCTCGACATCACCGATGATGGAGGCGACCCGAGTCTTGAGATCAGCTTCGAGAAGCCGAACTTTACCGAATCGGAGCACGAACTTTACCGAACGCCGAACGAGGTTTTTCTGGAGCCGTTGAACGAGGCTGTCGCTGAACAGATTGATCAGCTGATCGCGAAGCTCCAGGATTGTGCTGATGGAGCTGAGAACTAGGTTCGGACAGATATTCAGGGCTGCCAAAGAGGAGTTTTAGTCTGTTTTAGTCGGCCGTAGAATAGTTTTTGGTGTGATTTAGTAACTATTTTCGGGAATACTTCTAGCTTTTTTGATATAATCCAACAAGCGCCTAGTGTTGTTTTAATTACCATGAAATGGTCAGTTCTTCATTCACTCCTCATTCATTCATTCATTCTTTAAAGTCGTCAATAAATAAACCATACATTTTCATACAGTTTCATGGTTTTTGGGGTTGCTAAATGCCAATATGGGATCAAAATGAAAATCCAAGTTGGCCCCGAACGAAGTTTTGCGTCGACGTTTCAGATTGCTTGGTCTATTTGATTTTGGAATCTATTTAAACGCTGAAGGTTCACATTTCTTTAACCTAATCACACGAACTTTGAACTTTTTCGGACCCAAGCGCGGTAAATTGTCAAGGGACTATCAACCTTTTGGCGTTTAATTAAAGTCCTAAATAACTAAAGAATGACAATTTTCTGGAGCCGTTGAACGAGGCTGTCGCTGAACAAATTGATCAGCTGATCGCGAAGCTACAGGATTGTGCTGATGGAGCTGAAAATTAGGTTCGATTGGGGTTCGGGGTTGCCATAGCAGTAAAATGAAGAGCTATTTTGATAATTATGGGCTGGCTATCTCTTGGCAAACTAAACTGGTAAGAAATTAACAACCTTGCTGCCGTTGAAATAAAGTCGTAAATAACTAAACTTGCGAAGCTGCGGGTCTGTGTTTGGTCTGGAGGTCCAAAAGACGCGATGCGAGACGAAAGACGCGATGTGGATTTCCGACTATATGATTGGTCGATTGTTCATACTCTTTTCCCTTTGCCGTGCCGAATTCACTTACGCAATAAGGATGCAGGGGTCTGCAATTTGCGGGACGTGGCAGTTAAAACTTTCGAAATATACAATAGTCCAACTTCTTTTTGGATCCCGCAAGAGAAAGTATCTATTTCTGTTTTTGATAGATATGTATGTACTAGCAACCCTAAACGTCATCTGTCAATAACTATAAGACGCTATCCCTTTGAAATATTGACGCTCAAAACCCGTCCTTATTTCAGAGCCATAGCGCCTAAAATAGTATAAACGGTGTTGACAGATGGCGTTGTGGTGGTTG
This sequence comes from Orthosia gothica, assembly GCA_949775005.1. Lineage (NCBI taxonomy): Eukaryota > Metazoa > Arthropoda > Insecta > Lepidoptera > Noctuidae > Orthosia > Orthosia gothica. The sequence continues at coordinate 17,734,586 of OX459055.1, forward strand.
CCAGACTAAATATTACTACGATGAATCCGGGGAAAATGGAAACTATGGCAGCCCTGAATCTTGGTTTATCGCGATCTGGTTTTTGGTCACAATTCGGCGGGACTTTGGAAAGGTTTTTCGCACAAAAATAAAGTTATACAGATTTTGTGGTAGTTTAGTTGTATTTGTTCTGGCAACATTGCGTTCGTCACGTTTTTTTTTGTACTGGTAACACCGAAGTTTTCAGCACATTTTCATTTTTTGTACTGGTAATACTAGATAAATTTGGCACTTGTTTTATTTTTTTATACACAAGGGTTTTTGTGAAATTATGCACAGGTGAGGAACTTGTGGTTAAGCACCGTTTTATCAGTAATTTGGTATGGTGCCAGAAACGTTCTCAAGTTACCTTAAGATTAAGTTATCGGTGGAATCAACAATACAACTAACGAATCACATTTTTGTCCTATGAGCCAGTTAGCTAAGCTTGGCAAGACAGACTGTTTACAATAACATTGTCATCATTTGTCACAAACGTTTATAATGCTGTAATTATTGTGTCAACTTCATGATTTTTAACACGCTTTTACGAGTATTAGCTTGATTATGTATGTATCTATGTAACGGAATCTTTGAACGTGATTTTCACTCCCTTCAAAACGTCGGATTGATTAAAAATTTGCACACTTATCAAGGACCGATGATAATGCAATAATTTAAATAGTTTGTCCCATTATCCTAACCAGGATCTTCAGGTTTAGCGACTTTTTAGTTCAATTTTCCATTAAAGCGTGTTTTTTTAGTTTTTAGAACTAGAATTTTTATTATAGGGTCGTATTTGAGTGCCTTCTTACCTAATATCGATCAGGGGTTGTAGTATAACGTGCAAGCGCGATTATGATTCCGCTGTGGAAGAAGTGATAGTGCTGTTGGTCCTGTATAGTTCTGTCTCTTTTTGACAGTGAAACCATGATAAAGTCTCCGTCAGATAAGAAAAGAATAAAAGTCATTGATCAGACTTGTACCAAAATAGTACATTTCGTGTCGAGCATAAAAAGTCGAGATTTTAACACGAGCGATGTAGCCAATTTCGCCTTAGCCAATAAGGCCTTTTTATGCGAGACACGAACGATTATTTTTCTACTATCTGATGAGCTTACTTAATTAAAAGCAAATTAATTCGGACAACAATTTATTAGAAACGTTCAGATTAAAACAGCAGACTATATACATACAATCAACGCGCGCTTTACGAGAGGTAACAGGTTCAGTATCATTCTTCCAGTGTTATTATGTAATATTGTTTCTTTTTAATTTTATAATCTTGTGTCTAAATGTTCATATTTCGAAACGAATTTCTTAGGCAATGTGTTACATAATAGACAAGGTGGTGGAAAAAGTATAATTACGTAACTTGAAAACATGGTTTTATGTTTATGGAAATATTTTGATAATTTTGGTCTCGGTATTAATCATGTCAATAGATCCACGCGTTTATGAGATATTAACTCATTACTGAATGCCAAGTGAAACGGTCAAGGACGCCCCTTACCGCGATACGTTTATTCTGATTGTGTTAGCGACACTGTCTTTACAATTTTTCGTATCGTTTTGAAATATTGGATTACATTGGTACACAGGTCTTAATGATTTTTTTTTTGTTTTCTGGCGGTGAGTTTAATTATGACACGTCAGTGTAAGGCTTCAGTGATGTAATTTTTGACTATTATCACCAAATCGACATCCCGGTATGATAACTTATACTGCCCAAAGCTACTTGAACTAAATTCTAACATCTACTTTCCAGGAGGTACAACCCCGGCCGCATCAGTCCACGGTTCTGATGATGAAGACGAGGTGGATGAGGAACAGGAGCTGGCCGAACTCAGGATCAGTGATAAATAAGTATGTTTGTACTTTTTTAGTGGTAGCCGTGTTGGTGGGACTTGGATATATTGTTGTTAACTTTTGTTCTATATAACAGTGGAAAATAGTAATTATATAGCTTTATTTTCAGAATATATAGCCTATGTTGATCTGGAATAATTTATCTTTCAAATGGCGAAAGATTTTTTCAAATACATTCAGTAATTTTGGAGATTACAGCACAAATTCTCAAAATTCGCGTTCACTTTCGTGTTGTTAAGGTTGGAGTTTGAAAAAGGCAATTTTTGTAACGAAAAAATGCGCCTGATTTGTTGTTTCATATAAATGGGACTCTGTGGTCTTTGTCAAAACTATTTGAAATAGAACGGATTACAGAATAGTCGTTAAAAGCATGTATTTTTTATAGAAAACCAACACAATATGTACATTAAAAAAAAACAGGAAAATTGAATACTTGTAAGTTTGCAACATCTTCTAGTTCCACCAACACTCTTTATTTTAATTATAAGCCAATATAAATCTATAATTTTAGACGATCAGTGTTTCTACGGGTCATAAAACGACATTATACATAAGAATGGAATTTATACCTATTATAATAAGGGTCATATTACAATAGCTAGCAAAACTTCGCAGACAGTTTTGTCTATTAACCCAGCAAAAATCTGACCCGACGCAATTGTCTAGAGCGTCACATCTATTTCTACATCGTTAAAATATATTTTTTTCTATGGAATTTTTATTTATTGGGATGGGTAAATTTTATGAAAAATCTTTTTTATTTGTGTGTTCAAAGCATTATATTTGGTGTTAAAAATATAAAGTGAATTTTATCAAACTATTCAGTTATTAATTATGAAGTTTTTCTATGCAAAAATATTCTTATATTATTGAATTAATTAAAAATAAAATTTATAATATCTGTACTTCCATTTTATAAGTTCCTGTTATCGATAAGATAGTAAGATTGTTTTTATTTAACCGTAGTGCCTAACAACATACTACTTTTTCGCTAAGTTTTTATGCTAAAAATATATTTATCAAAAATGTTTTTTCTTGCCTTCATATTTAAATTAATATTTTTTTATTTAATCTTTTTGAATTCTCGACCCGAAACAAAAATTATTTTAATTAGGGTTTATTTTTTAATAAAAATATATTTATTTACTGAAAGATAATTATGTGACATTACATATGGTTCGCCGAAATTTTATTAATGCCACACCTTTAAGCAATTTTTATTAAGCGACATTGCAATTACGTGAACATGGACGCAACGCTTTTTTTTTTTTGAATATATTGTACGATATCACGTATCGACGCGACCATTTAAATCGATCATGTTGTCGAATGATGTCGAAACTGTAAAATATGTCACACAACCTACAGGACCTTCCTTATGAGGAAGGTCCCATCGTCATCATCATCGTATCAGCCGAAACCCGTCCACTGCTGGACGTAGACCTCCCCCAAGCGTCGCCACATTGACCGGTCCCGTTCGTCCCGCATCCAGCTGATCCCCGTAACCTTCACCAGGTCGTCGATCCACCTGGTGGGAGGCCTTCCAACGTAATGTCTTCCGGTTCGCGGTCATCACTTCAGAACTTTTCTGTCTCATCGGCCATCCGTTCTGCGAGCAATGTGCCCTGCCCACTGCCACTTAAGTTTGGCAATTCTTCGGGCTATGTCGGTAACTCCGAGCATAGCCCTCTCCAATTGTCCTTTGGGTGACTGTAAGCTTTCTGATGAGGCCCAATGCGAGCGAACACGTCTCAGAACCATATGTTATCACTGTCAACACTCACTGGTCCCATAGCTTGTTAGACATATTTACAAGTTTTTATTTTAAATATCTTAATAATATGTAATATATTAAACAGACATTTTTATTCTTCGGGTAAAAGTTAACTGAGAATTGAAAAATCAGCCCCCTTGCCTTAGTTTTTTTTTAATACTTTAAATAGTCTCGAAAACGGTTTTCATACTCACTCTATTTTTAAAATAGTATTTCTTTTTATAAATTATAAATAGTTGTAGAGGTATTTAAATATAAATCTTCTTCTTTATGGTTTTTATATTTTTTTAGCAAAGTTATAGCAAAGTATGGATTTTTTATTTGTTATATACTTTGTTATTATTTGTTCAGAATAAGAAATATGTATTTTGAAGAATAATAACAGAAACGAAATATAATTATTTATAAAAGTTTACCCACTTATCGAATGTTTTTAAATAGTGATGGTACACTATCAAAAATTAATTTAAAAAAAATATTTAAATGTTAACAAAAAACAGTTTTGTCTTCAAAACGTATTGGCATTGTATCTGAATTGCTTAAAATATTATTAAAATTAATATATTTTTCTACGTTTATTTAACTTCTAAAAAGCGTGGTGACTTATAAGCAATATTACTATTAAAGAATCACCCCAGTTTTCTGAAAGCTTGTCAACTTCCTGAACAAATAGGAAGATGATAAAATAATGCAAATACATACGTTAAATCACGCCATTTTTCCATGGGGGTAGGCAGTAACTACCGATCGCCACCTGCTACGATCCTTGCTTACTTATTTTGTATCATTTTCATTTAGAATGCCAATGTACCTTAAAAATTCATCAGGTGAGATAGTGATCAAAAGCGAGCCTAAAAAAAATAAAAAAAAATACGGGAATTTTTTCAGTGATTTCAGAAAACAGGGGTCTAAAACCACGCTTGTTAGTTTAAAAACTAAATATATAGTATATTAAATATTATAACTGCTTACTTTATGTATTTTTTTATCAATAAGAATGGATATAATAATAATATTTCCTTGTAATAGTTATGATTTCTGGCATACCATATTTTTATAAAATTCGCTGTGATATTTTTTTTAAATAAAATTCGAAAGAATCTTACAAAAATATAATAGGTTTAAAATTAAAAAACAGCTCAAATTGGCCAGAAACAAGTACTATAAAACCATTTATATATTAAAAATATAAACAAAAGTATGGTATGTAAGAAACACAATAGAATAGATTATGTTTTTTATAACGATTTTTATTTAAGTTTTAATTTAATGTTTCCCTTTACTGCCATCTTTCAATTTTAATAAAACGCTGTGTCAGTCATTCGTGGTAGATAAATTACTCGTAAAGGAGATTGCCCATACACAGGCCCCTTATGAGGTATCGTGTCTGCGATTTCAATATTATACAAAAATAGGATTTATATTTTGTGTCTTTTTTCCATCTGTGTCCTTTACTTTATATGTACAGACAATAACAGATTAGGTTCCTTCACTTGGACATTTGTATGCACCTTATTGCATTGTAATAAGGGTACATTTCAAGAACAGAAACATCGTTATATCTCGTGAACTCCGTAAAATAAATAAAAAATGTTTTCTTATTATGAATATAACGTGTTTTTCTACAATATACATGCAAATTCATCAAGATACAACCATTTTTTCAAAGGGGCCCAAGTTCCCTTACAAAATGGGCATTCCACTTTAAATTATTTACAAAAAAGGCAGATACAACAAATTTACAAGTGCCCGATTTGTTTGTTGGTCCCGGTTGACGTTTGAAGATCTTTGACAGTCGTTACGGGAAGTCAGAAGCTTGAGATCTGACACCAGTCTTGCCAAGCGGTACCGTGTTACCCATTTACTGGGTTGTGGAGGTCAGAGCCAGTCGCTCAATATAAAACACTGTTTCTTAGCTGAATCCGGTAAGACTGGAAGCCGACCCCAATGTACATAGTTGGGAAAAGGCTAGGCAGATTGATAAAGCGCATCAAAGCGAGGGCTTGTGACGTCACTTCTATGTAAAAAGTGTTCCAAGGCATGACGTCATGCGATATTATAACGCACTGTATCGCCATCATTCTTTGTTAACTTGACCAAAGAAAAAAATACGTGTCCAATATTTTTTGGAAATCTAACTGACGGACTAAAAATATTTTTTTGTCATCAAACCTATTAACCGCCCACCTGGATTTTCATGAATATTGAAAAACCAACAAAAATTGCTTTGCAATAGTTACATACATACATACATAAACTCACGCCTTTTTCCCATGGGGGTAGGCAGAAACTACAGAACGCCACCTGCTACGATCCTTACATCCTTGCAATAGTTGTGTGACACTTTTTATAGTTCGATGTTTTTAAAGCTTGGGTATACAAATAAAATGACTGACATGGCGTTTAAACGATTTTAGTCTTATAATAAGTCTGAAGCGATATATTTCCATCTCTTTTGTGCCATAAGATTCATAACTTTGTTATTTAGTAATAATAAAAAAAAATTTTAAAATATTTTCTTGGTTTTATTTTTTATCATCCGTAAGTCTTCTGGAAGAGGAACAGTGGAAGAGCACTGGTGGCCCAGTGGTAACGGGCCCCGACTTACGTGTCGTAGGTCGTGAGTTCGAACCTAGACAGGCGCTTTACTTTGTGTAAATTATTTCATCACCACTGCTCTTAAAACGGTGAAGGAAAACTTCGTGAGGAAACCGGCATGTCCTAGAACCAAAAATTCGAAGATATGTGACATCCACCAACCTGCACTGGGCCTGCGTGGTGGATTAAGTCCCATTACCTCTCTCACAGAGGATGCCTGTGTCCCAGCAGTGGGAACATTATAAGGTAAAATGATGATTAAGTCTTCTGCAAATTCTCCAGATAGGGTCGGAAATGAAACGTTGGAGTTGGTTGGATTTTTTTATTTAGCCAAGAACATCAGCACACCAAGGTATTGAGAAGAATACAACTTGGGTGGGCCGCTTTTAGCAAATTGGACGATATTCTAAAAAGACCTAAAAACAATGTCAGTGCCTCTACATTCAGCGTGTTCTGCGCACCATGAATAACAGTACTGAGACGTGGACGCTCACGGCTTCGAGTTGCTCATGGAGCGTTCCATGCTTGGCACAAGACCCCTAACCAGCGGAGTCTCACTCCGCAGTTTAGGTACGATCGGTCGGCGCTCCGTGTGGGACGGAGTATCGCAGTTGGTTGCCACTTACCGCTCGGCTTGCACGCTAGCAGCTAGCTAGAACTAGTCGGTCTAGCAGCTATCTACCCTCAGATCAAATAAAAAGTCAAGATGGAACGTTGCAATCAACAAAGTGACGCCGGTTCAAACTATGCCTTGCCGTACAAATACACAATTACACGCACTCACGTACAACGAAATTACGCTTTAGCTTGTCATTCGAGCTCACAGATAAATAATAAAGCTGAACTGACATGCTAAGGGGTAGTTGACTTGGTAAGTAGATGTATTCTGTGAACCGCATTAAGATTTTCATTCAAAAATAGAAAAAAAACAATAAATTTTGGGGGTCCCCTTGAAACTGAAACAATTTTTTATTTTCGATCAGACCCATAAGTGTGGGGTATCTATGGTTATAGGTCTTCAAAAATGATATTGAGGTTTCTAATATCATTTTTTTCTAAAGTGAAACTAATAGTTTGCGCGCGAGACACTTTCATAGTGGTAAAATGTGTGTTCCCCCCCTGTAACTTCTAAAATAAGAGAATGATAATTATGTGACATTACATATGGTTCGCCGAAATTTGATTATATCACACCTTTAAGCAATTTTTATCAAGTGATATTGTAATTACGTGAACATGGACGCAATGCAATTTTTTTTTTTTAAATATTGTACGATATCACGTATCGACGCGACCATTTTAATCGATCATGTTGTCGAATGATGTCGAAACTGTAAAATATGTCAAACAACCTATGGGACCTTCCTGATGAGGACGGTCTCATAGTTGTCTCGCATCCAGCGGATCCCCGCAACCTTCACCAGGTCGTCGATCCACCTGGTGGGAGGCCTTCCAACGTAACGTCTTCCGGTTCGCGGTCATCACTTAAGAACTTTTCTGCCCCATCGGCCATCCGTTCTGCGAGCAATGTGCCCTGCCCACTGCCACTTAAGTTTGGCAATTCTTCGGGCTCTGTCGGTAGCCCTGGTTCTATTGCGGATCTCTACATTTGTGATTAGATCACGCAAGGAAACTCCGAGCATAGCCCTCTCCAATTGCCCTTTGGGTGACTGTAAGCTTTCTGATGAGGCCCAATGTGAGCGAACACGTCTCAGAACCATATGTTGTCACTGTCAACACTCACTGGTCCCATAGCTTGTTAGACATATTTACAAGTTTTTATTTTGAATATCTGTTAAACAGCCACTTTTATTCTTCGGGTAAAAGTTAACTGAGAATTGAAAAATCAGCCCCCTTGCCTTAGTTTTTTTTTAATACTTTTAAATAGTCTCGAAAACGGTTTTCATACTCACTCTATTTTTAAAATAGTATTTCTTTGTATGAATTATTTATAGTTATAGAAGTATTTAAATAGAAATCTTCTTCTTTTATGGTTTTTATATTTTTTTGCAAAGTTATAGCAAAGTATGGATTTTTTATTTGTAATATACTTAGTTATTATTTGTTCAGAATAAGAAATATGTATTTTGAAGAATGATAAAAGAAATGAAATATAATTATTTATAAAAGTTTACCCACTTATTGGATGTTTTTATATAGTGATGGTACACTATCAAAAATTAATAAAAAAAAAAATATTTAAATGTTAACAAAAAACAGTTTTGTCTTCAAAACGTATTGGCATTGTATCTAAATGGCTTAAAATATTATTAAAATTAATATATTTTTCTACGTTTATTTAACTTCTAAAAAGCGTGGTGACTTATAAGCAATATTACTATTAAAGAATCACCCCAGTTTTCTGAAAGCTTGTCAACTTCCTGAACAAATAGGAAGATGATATAAGAATGCAAATACATACGTTAAATCACGCCATTTTTCCATAGGTGTAGGCAGTAACTACCGATCGCCACCTGCTACGATCCTTTCAAACTTATTTTGTATAATTTTCATTTAGAATGCCAATGTCCCTTAAAATTCATCAGGTGAGATAGTGATCAAAAGTGAGCCTAAAAAAAAAAAAAAAAATACGGGAATTTTTTCAGTGATTTCAGAAAACAGGGGTCTAAAACCACGCTTGTTAGTTTAAAAACTAAATATATAGTATATTAAATATTATAACTGCTTACTTTATGTATTTTTGTATCAATAAGAATGGATATAATAATAATATTTACTTGTAATAGTTATGATTTCTGGCATACCATATTTTTATAAAATACGCTGTGATATTTTTTTTTAATTAAATTCGAAAGAATCTTACAAAAATATAATAGGTTTAAAATTAAAAAAACAGCTCAAATTGGCCAGAAACAAGTACTATAAAACCATTTATATATTAAAAATATAAACAAAAGTATGGTATGTAAGAAACACAATAGAATAGATTATGTTTTTTATAACGATTTTTATTTAAGTTTTAATTTAATGTTTCCTTTTACTGCCATCTATCGATTTTAATAAAACGCCGTGTCAGTCATTCGTGGTAGATAAATTACTCGTAAAGGAGATTGCCCATACACAGGCCCCTTACGAGGTATCGTGTCTGCGATTTCAATATTATACAAAAATAGGATTTATATTTTGTGTCTTTTTTCCATCTGTGTCCTTTACTTTATATGTACAGACAACAACAGATCAGGTTCCTTCACTTGGACATTTTTATGCACCTTATTGCATTGTAATAAGGGTTCATTTCAAGAACAGAAACATCGTTATATCTCGTGAACTCCGAAAAATAAATAAAAAATGTTTTCTTATTATGAATATAACGTGTTTTTTCTACAATATACAACCAAATTCATCAAGATACAACCATTTTTTAATGGGCTCTAAGTTGCCTTACAAAATGGGCATTCCACTTTAAATTATTTACAAAAAAGGCAGATACAACAAATTTACAAGTGCCCGATTTGTTTGTTGGTCCCGGTTGACGTTTGAAGATCTTTGACAGTCGTTACGGGAAGTCAGAAGCTTGAGATCTGACACCAGTCTTGCCAAGCGGTACCGTGTTACCCATTTACTGGGTTGTGGAGGTCAGAGCCAGTCGCTCAATATAAAACACTGTTTCTTAGCTGAATCCGGTAAGACTGGAAGCCGACCCCAATGTACATAGTTGGGAAAAGGCTAGGCAGATTGATAAAGCGCATCAAAGCGAGGGCTTGTGACGTCACTTCTATGTAAAAAGTGTTCCAAGGCATGACGTCATGCGATATTATAACGCACTGTATCGCCATCATTCTTTGTTAACTTGACCAAAGAAAAAAATACGTGTCCAATATTTTTTGGAAATCTAACTGACGGACTAAAAATATTTTTTTGTCATCAAACCTATTAACCGCCCACCTGGATTTTCATGAATATTGAAAAACCAACAAAAATTGCTTTGCAATAGTTACATACATACATACATAAACTCACGCCTTTTTCCCATGGGGGTAGGCAGAAACTACAGAACGCCACCTGCTACGATCCTTACATCCTTGCAATAGTTGTGTGACACTTTTTATAGTTCGATGTGTTTTTAAAGCTTGGGTATAAAAATAAAATGACTGACATGGCGTTTAAACGATTTTAGTCTTATAATAAGTCTGAAGCGATATATTTCCATCTCTTTTGTGCCATAAGATTCATAACTTTGTTATTTAGTAATAATAAAAAAATGTTTTAAAATATTTTCTTGGTTTTATTTTTTATCATCCGTAAGTCTTCTGGAAGAGGAACAGTGGAAGAGCACTGGTGGCCCAGTGGTAACGGGCCCCGACTTACGTGTCGTAGGTCGTGAGTTCGAACCTAGACAGGAGCTTTACTTTGTGTAAATTATTTCATCACTACTGCTCTTAAAACGGTGAAGGAAAACTTCGTGAGGAAACCGGCATGTCCTAGAACCAAAAATTTGAAGACATGTGACATCCACCAACCTGCACTGGGCCTGCGTGGTGGATTAAGTCCCATTACCTCTCTCACAGAGGATGCCTGTGTCCCAGCAGTGGGAACATTATAAGGTAAAATGATGATTAAGTCTTCTGCAAATTCTCCAGATAGGGTCGGAAATGAAACGTTGGAGTTGGTTGGATTTTTTTATTTAGCCAAGAACATCAGCACACCAAGGTATTGAGAAGAATACAACTTGGGTGGGCCGCTTTTAGCAAATTGGACGATATTCTAAAAAGACCTAAAAACAATGTCAGTGCCTCTACATTCAGCGTGTTCTGCGCACCATGAATAACAGTACTGAGACGTGGACGCTCACGGCTTCGAGTTGCTCATGGAGCGTTCCATGCTTGGCACAAGACCCCTAACCAGCGGAGTCTCACTCCGCAGTTTAGGTACGATCGGTCGGCGCTCCGTGTGGGACGGAGTATCGCAGTTGGTTGCCACTTACCGCTCGGCTTGCACGCTAGCAGCTAGCTAGAACTAGTCGGTCTAGCAGCTATCTACCCTCAGATCAAATAAAAAGTCAAGATGGAACGTTGCAATCAACAAAGTGACGCCGGTTCAAACTATGCCTTGCCGTACAAATACACAATTACACGCACTCACGTACAACGAAATTACGCTTTAGCTTGTCATTCGAGCTCACAGATAAATAATAAAGCTGAACTGACATGCTAAGGGGTAGTTGACTTGGTAAGTAGATGTATTCTGTGAACCGCATTAAGATTTTCATTCAAAAATAGAAAAAAAACAATAAATTTTGGGGGTCCCCTTGAAACTGAAACAATTTTTTATTTTCGATCAGACCCATACGTGTGGGGTATCTATGGTTATAGGTCTTCAAAAATGATATTGAGGTTTCTAATATCATTTTTTTCTAAAGTGAAACTAATAGTTTGCGCGCGAGACACTTTCATAGTGGTAAAATGTGTGTTCCCCCCCTGTAACTTCTAAAATAAGAGAATGATAATTATGTGACATTACATATGGTTCGCCGAAATTTGATTATATCACACCTTTAAGCAATTTTTATCAAGTGATATTGTAATTACGTGCTCATGAACGCAATGCAATTTTTTTTTTGAATATACGTGGGACACTCAGAAAGTTTTGCGAAACTAAAAAAAATTGTTCTATACGTACATATATTTTTATTAAATCTTTTCAAAGTACTTTCCACCAGCCTCTATACAAAGATTCATGCGCCTAAACCAGTTTTCAAAACACTTTTTCCAGTCCGCCGCAGACACCTCGTTTACAGCCTGCTCGAACGCAGCCAGCGCATCTTCCGGCGACGAAAATTGTATCCCTTTGAGCTGATTTTTTATTTTTGGGAATAAAAAGAAGTCACACGGTGCTAGATCAGGGCTGTAAGGAGGGTGACCCAGGAGTTTGACTGGCGTGCTGTCCAGGAAGTCCCTCGTTTTGAGTGCGGTGTGCGCAGGTGCATTGTCGTGGTGGAGCAGTAGCCCGCGGAGCCCTGTGTTTGGTCGCTTGCTGCTTATAACAGAGAAAACTTCTGGCAAACATTTGGTAGTATACCATTCGGCATTAATGCTTCTTTGATCCCGTAAGGGAATTGATACCAAGTGGCCAGTCAAATTAAAAAAGCTAGCGATCAAAATCTTACCCCCGCTTCTAGATCGCTTCACTTTGGTAGGCGTTGGCTCATTTTGAAACACCCAAACAGTCGACTGGCGCTTGGTTTCTGGGTCGTATTGATAAATCCAGGACTCATCACCTGTAACGATGTCGTAAACATGCCGAGACGAGCCTGCTTCAAATTTGTTAAGCATATCACGGCACCATTCCACCCGGGCCTGCTTCTGAGCATCGGTGAGGTTGTGCGGCACCCAGCGTGATACTATCCTCCTCACGCGAAGATGGCTGTGTAGAATCTCGTGAACGCTTCCCGATCCAATCTTCAATATGTGTTGAATCTCCTGATATGTAATTCGCCTATTGTCTTGGATTAAATTTTTCACTGCTAGCACGTTTTCTTCGGTAACAGCCGTCAAAGGGCGACCGCTTCTTTCGTCATCCCCCAAAGTTGGTCGACCGCGCTTGAATTCGTTATACCAACGATACACGGTTGCCTTGGAAGGGCCTTCATCCATGAATGCCATTTGAAGTCTATCGTACGATTCATCCGGTTTCAGGCGACACTTGAAATCGTATAAAATCATAGCTCTAAAATGTTCCCGGCGCAGATCCATATTTCAGTGAGACACAATACTTTGAATTAACTCGCAAAAAATGTGGAGGGAAATTTTGAAATTGGAACTTACTTATTTTTACTTATAAATAATCATATTTTCGAAAAACATTATAACTGGCCAGTCTCCCATATATAAAAACTTTTTTTCGCAATACTTTCTGAGGGGCCTGGTATTGTACGATATCACGTATCGACGCGACCATTTAAATCGATCATGTTGTCGAATGATGTCGAAACTGTAAAATATGTCAAACAACCTACGGGACCTTCCTTATGAGGAAGGTCCCATCGTCATCATCATCGTATCAGCCGAAACCCGTCCACTGCTGGACGTAGACCTCCCCCAAGCGTCGCCACATTGACTGGTCCCGTTCGTCCCGCATCCAGCTGATCCCCGCAACCTTCACCAGGTCGTCGATCCACCTGGTGGGAGGCCTTCCAACGTAACGTCTTCCGGTTCGCGGTCATCACTTCAGAACTTTTCTGCCCCATCGGCCTGCCCACTGCCACTTAAGTTTGGCAATTCTTCGGGCTATGTCGGTAACCCTGGTTCTCTTGCGGATCTATACATTTCTGATTCGATCACGCAAGGAAACTCCGAGCATTGGCCTCTCCAATTGCCCTTTGGGTGACTGTAAGCTTTCTGATGAGGCCCAATGTGAGCGACCACGTCTCAGAGCCATATGTTATCACTGTCAACACTCACTGGTCCCATAGCTTGTTAAACATATTTACAAGTTTTCATTTTAAATATCTGTTAAACAGCCACTTTTATTCTTCGGGTAAAAGTTAACTGAGAATTGAAAATCAGCCTCCTTGCCTTAGTTTTTTTTTAATACTTTTAAATAGTCTCGAAAACGGTTTTTATACTCACTCTATTTTTAAAATAGTATTTCTTTTTATAAATTATTTATAGTTATAGAAGTATTTAAATATAAATCTTCTTCTTTATGGTTTTTATATTTTTTAGCAAAGTTATAGCAAAGTATGGATTTTTTATTTGTAATATACTTAGTTATTATTTGTTCAGAATAAGAAATATGTATTTTGAAGAATAATAAAAGAAACGAAATATAATTATTTATAAAAGTTTACCCACTTATTGGATGTTTTTATATAGTGATGGTCACTATCAAAAATTAAATTTAAAAAAAAAAAAAAATGTTAACAAAAATCAGTTTTGTCTTCAAAACGTATTGGCATTGTATCTAAATTGCTTAAAATATTATTAAAATTAATATATTTTTCTACGTTTATTTAACTTCTAAAAAGCGTGGTGACTTATAAGCAATATTACTATTAAAGAATCACCCCAGTTTTCTGAAAGCTTGTCAACTTCCTGAACAAATAGGAAGATGATATAAGAATGCAAATACATACGTTAAATCACGCCATTTTTCCATGGGGGTAGGCAGTAACTACCGATCGCCACCTGCTATGATCCTTTCTTACTTATTTTGTATCATTTTCATTTAGAATGCCAATGTCCCTTAAAAATTCATCAGGAGAGATAGTGGTCAAAAGCGAGCCTAACAATAAAAAAAAAAATCGGGATTTTTTTCAGTGATTTCAGAAAACAGGGGTCTAAAACCACGCTTGTTAGTTTAAAAACTAAATATATAGTATATTAAATATTATAACTGCTTACTTTATGTATTTTTTTATCAATAAGAATGGATATTATAATAATATTTACTTGTAATAGTTATGATTTCTGGCATACCATATTTTTATAAAATTCGCTGTGATAATTTTTTTAAATAAAATTCGAAAGAATCTTACAAAAATATAATAGGTTTAAAATTAAAAAAACAGCTCAAATTGGCCAGAAACAAGTACTATAAAACCATTTATATATTAAAAATATAAACAAAAGTATGGTATGTAAGAAACACAATAGAATAGATTATGTTTTTTATAACGATTTTTATTTAAGTTTTAATTTAATGTTTCCTTTTACTGCCATCTATCGATTTTAATAAAACGCCGTGTCAGTCATTCGTGGTAGATAAATTACTCGTAAAGGAGATTGCCCATACACAGGCCCCTTACGAGGTATCGTGTCTGCGATTTCAATATTATACAAAAATAGGATTTATATTTTGTGTCTTTTTTCCATCCGTGTCCTTTACTTTATATGTACAGACAACAACAGATCAGGTTCCTTCACTTGGACATTTGTATGCACCTTATTGCATTGTTATAAGGGTACATTTCAAGAACAGAAACATCGTTATAATATCTCGTGAACTCCGAAAAATAAATAAAAAATGTTTTCTTATTATGAATATAACGTGTTTTTTCTACAATATACAACCAAATTCATCAAGATACAACCATTTTTTTAATGAGCTCTAAGTTCCCTTACAAAATGGGCATTCCACTTTAAATTATTTACAAAAAAGGCAGATACAACAAATTTACAAGTGCCCGATTTGTTTGTTGGTCCCGGTTGTCGTTTGAAGATCTTTGACAGTCGTTACGGGAAGTCAGAAGCTTGAGATCTGACACGTCTTGCCAAGGGGTACCGTGTTACCCAGTTACTGGGTTGTGTAGGTCAGATAGGCAGTCGCTCAATATAAAACACTGGTACTTA
This sequence comes from Orthosia gothica, assembly GCA_949775005.1. Lineage (NCBI taxonomy): Eukaryota > Metazoa > Arthropoda > Insecta > Lepidoptera > Noctuidae > Orthosia > Orthosia gothica. The sequence goes on from OX459055.1 coordinate 17,750,156, forward strand.
GCTGTATCCGGTAAGACTGGAACCCGACCCCAATGTACATAGTTGAGAAAAGGCTAGGCAGATTGATAAAGCGCATCAAAGCGGGGGCTTGTGACGTCACTTCTATGTAAAAAGTGTACCAAGACATGACGTCATGCGATATTATAACGCACTGTATCGCCAATCGCCATCATTCTTTGTTAACTTGACCAAAGAAAAAAATACGTGTCCAATATTTTTTGAAAATCTAACTAACGGACTAAAAATTTTTTGCTTTGTAGTGCTTCTTCTCTTTCACTCATAGTTCTGTGACACTTTTTATAGTTCGATGTGTTTTTAAAGCTTGGGTATAAAAATATAATGACTGACATGGCGTTTAAACGATTTTAGTCTTATAATAAGTCTGAAGCGATATATTTCCATCTCTTTTGTGCCATAAGATTCATAACTTTGTTATTTAGTAATAATAAAAATGTTTTAAAATATTTTCTTGGTTTTATTTGTCATTCAAGTCTTCTGGAAGAGGAACAGTAACGGCCCCGACTTACGTGTCGTAGGTCGTGAGTTCGAACCTAGACAGGCGCTTTACTTTTTGTAAATTATTTCATCACTACTGCTCTTAAAACGGTGAAGGACAACATCGTGAGGAAACCGGCATGTCCTAGAACCAAAATTTCGAAGATATGTGACATCCACCAACCCGCACTGTGCCCGCGTGGTGGATTAAGTCCCATTACCTCTCTCACAGAGAGGATGCCTGTGTCCCAGCAGTGGGAACATTGTAAGGCTGATGATGATGATGAAGTGGTCTGCAAATTCTCTGGCGGTTGATGGTTGCCCGATATGTCTACCTTGGTCTTATTTTTTACCCGACTGCCAAAGGAGGGTAATGTGTTTATCAGTCTATGTAGGTATGTATGTTTGTTCCTATGTGGCGTTCTAGAGACCAAACGCGTTGGCCGATTTTGATGATTCTTATGTCGATCGATTCGTCTTAACCCTGCGAGTGTCACTGGCTACATTAATATTGGAAAATAAAAGAATTGGCGGATTTTGGGCGCCATATTGTGGGGCACCAAAATTATTTTTATTCCAAACCCATCGTGTGGGGTATCAAAATAAAGGGTTTTTAGAGGTGATTTCAAAAATATATAACACTTATTTGTTTAAATGTACCAAATAAAAGAAAAGCAACTAATAAGTTATAAATAAAAAAAAGTTAATTCAAAAAATCAAAAATTGCGACTGCTTAAAAAGCGAACTAAAAAGACGTAAACAAGAAGAAAATCTTGCTGTGCAGTCGGAGGATACATATTCGCGATCTGGCTGACCAAAACTAGATGTATCCTCCGACTGCACAGCATGATTTTCATCTTGTTTAGGTACGTCTTTTTGGTTCGCTTTTTAAGCAGTCGGGTTTTTTGATATTTTGAATTAACTTTTTTATTTGGCCAATAACATCAGCATACGGAGGTTTCGAGAAGAATACAGCTTGGGTGGACCGCTTTTAGCAAATTGGACGATATTCTAAAAAGACCCAATAACACAATGTCTGTGCCTCTATAACCAGCGTGTTCTGCGCAACATGAGTAACAGTACTGAGACGTGGACGCTCACGACTTCGAGTTGCACAGACAGCCATGGAGTGGTCTATGCTTGATACAAAATCTCTAACCTTGTAACTATTTCCGTAATAAAGCCGAAAATATTGGGCCTTCAGTTCAGACGTTTTAGTAAAATTCGATTCTCATTTACTTTTTAACAATTCACTTTTGAGTTATTATTTCTTTTTAACTAATTCACAGAAGTATCTAAGCAAACTATATTAAAGTCCTATTAATCTATTTCTTCAGATAAATTCATGTTTTGCAGATTCCTCAGTAAAGACATTAAAGGATTGAGAGCCCTAGATATACCGCCATAAATCTGTAATGTCATATTGTACAGATTTGGGAATTTCTTAAAATATTTAAGAAATTCTTAACCCAATTCCTAAATAAAATTGATTAACCCAGAGATAGTACTTTCTGAGATTTAGGCTATGCCAGTTTATGCACGCGTCTGGATTGAGGGCCCAAGTAATTTAATCATAACTGTTTTAATTCACATTTAAGAAATTCTAGGCCCATTGCATTATGTTTTTACTATTTTTAACTAATTTCCCTTTAAGTCTTACTTCGTTACACAACAATTTAAAAAATGGGCCCTCAGTCCAGATGCACATATCCAAATGGCAGGTTTTCCTCAAAAACAGGCTTCTACGAGTCTTCGATTTATTTTATTTATTTTTAAAATAAAACGTTGCCCCACACTAGGAATTTATTTCTATAAGGTGGGTGCGTTTACAAACATATAAACTCACATACGCAAACACAGAGCCGGAACAACTATCTGTACGTCATACAAATATTGGTTCCGTGCGGGAAACGAACCCGCGACACGCAGCGCAGCTGTCAATCGCTCAACCACTGCGCCAACCGTGCGCCCGTAAGGAGCGCAACTAAATTAATTTGATACGAAGATTTGTATACTTAGACCAATGTTCCAAGCCAGTTTGAAGGACCTCCACTCAATTCAGCATTGGTGGTTTATTGGTAACGGCCACAACTTACAAGTTTTATTGCGTGGGTTCGAACCCAGGTTTACTTTGTGTAAATTATTTCACACCACTGCTCTCAAAACAGTGAAGGAAAACATCGTGAGGGAACCTTAGAACATAGAAGGAATATCTTAAAACCAAAAATTCGAAGACATGTGGCATCCTTCAACATGCGCTGGGCCCGCGTGTGGATAACGGCCCATTCCCTATCACAGAGCGGAGGCCTGCACAAGTGCACACACATCGGACCAAAAGCGTGCGGAAAAGGGCCTCTATCCTATCCTTCAGTCGCGATGTCAACTGTAAAATCCGCTCGATTAATACATACATACACAAACTCATACATTTTTCCCAAATAGGCAGGTAGGCAGAAACTACAGAACGCCACCGTTAAATTTTCTTTTTGCTTACTCTACGTTCTAGTCATACAAGCACGCCGGTTATGAGTACTGCTCACCTGGCCTTTCTAAAGAACATCACGCAAAAATATCTGGGTATATCCTTTAACCCATTGAGGGCCCGAAACGTAGATCCACGCGATATACACGGTGTGAACTGACAAAGGCTACTTGTAAGCTATTTGCCATGCTCGCGTGAAATTCGAAAATTATCCCGAGGGAACATACGCCCGACTATAATATATCTCTGTGCGAAATTTCATCTAGATCCGTTCAGCCGTTCTGGCGTGATTGAGTAACAAACATACATCCACTCACACATCCATCCATCCGAACCTTCATATTTATAATGTATTATGTAAGATGTGTAAAAAGGATAGTATAAGAACAAGTAAAAATTAAAAATTTCCAAAAACCCCGACATCTTTTTTTTCATACTTTTCCAACACAAATACACATAAAAACACACAGGTTCACACGTCAAACTTATAACACTCTTCTTTTTTGGAGGTTAAATATGAAAATTAAAATGAGAATTGAAAATAACACTTTAATTATGATTTTTGTTAACTTAAAACAAACTTAACGTAACTATTTACAAAATTATAGAACCTAGTTTTGATTCACATAAGCAACTCGAGACAGTTCATGTCTATACAGTTAGACCGTGGTTTGAGTTGAGTTTTTTAACTAGAGGCATCTTTATTTTCTTCTAAGGCGTCTTTTTTTTCTTCTTAGGTTATTTTTCATCTCACGCGTCTTTCTTTTCGTCTGAGGCGACTTTCTTCTCACCAGAAGCATCTTTCTTTTCTTTCGAAGCTCCTTTCTCACCAGAAGCGTCTTTATTTTCTTCTGATGCTACTTTGTCACCAGAAGCGTCTTTATTTTCTTCTGATGCTACTTTGTCACCAGAAGCGTCATTCTTTTCTTCTGAAACTACTTTCTCACTAGTAGAGTCTTTCTTTTCGTCTGAGGCCACTTTCTCACCAGAAGCGTCTTTCTTTTCCTCTGAGGCGACTTTCTCACCAGAAGCTTCTTTCATTTCTTCTGAGGCTACTTTTTCACCAGAAGCGTCTTTCTTTTCTTCAGAGGAGTCTTTCTTCTCACCAGAAGCATCTTTCTTTTCTTCTGAATCTACTTTCTCACCAGAAGCGTCTTTCTTTTTTTCTGAGACGTCTTTATTTTCGGCTGAGGCCACTTTCTCACCAGAAGCTTCTTTCTTTTTTTCTGAGACGTCTTTCTTCTCACCAGAGTCGTCTTTCTTTTCTACTGAGGCCACTTTCCCACCAGAAGCGTCTTTCTTTTCTTTTGAGGCGTCTTTCTTCTCATCAGAAGCATCTTTCTTTTCTTTTGAAGCTACTTTCTCACCAGAAACGTCTTTATTTTCTTCTGAGGTGTCTTTCTTCTCACCAGATATGTCTTTCTCTTCGCCTGAGGCTACATTTTGACCAGAAGCGTCTTTCTTTTCTTCTGAGGTCACTTTCTCACCAGAAGCGTCTTTCTTTTCTTTTGAGGCGTCTTTCTTCTCATCAGAAGCTTCTTTCTTTTCTTCTGAAGCTACTTTCTCACCAGAAGCGTCTGTCTTTTCTTCTGAGGAGTCTTTCTTTTCACCAGAAGCATCTTTCTTTTCTTCTGAATCTACTTTCTGACCAGAAGAGTCTTTCTTTTCTTCTGAGACGTCTTTCTTTTCGCCTGAGGCCACTTTCTCACCAGAAGCTTCTTTCTTTTCTTCTGAGTGGTCTTTCTTTTCACCAGAGACATCTTCCTTCTCTCCAGAGACGTCTGTCTTCTCACCCGAAACGTCTTTCTTGGGCACGTCAGAGTGGTCATTGGGTTCGCCAGAGTTGTTCGTTTCACCGTATTTGTTTTGGTCTTTTTCAGCCGATATATCTACGTTTGACCCAGTACCTTTGTTGGCGTCTCCAGCATCAGTAACTACGTCAATAGGTTCAGTTTGATCTTTGTCTGTAGGCGTCGAATCTATATTAGTCTCTGTAGTGTCTTGAGGTTTGTCAGTATTGTTTTCTTTGTTAGTTTCTGTACTATATCCTTCACCAGAGTTATCACCGTTACCATGTGTTTCAGGTTCTTCCGTAGGGCCTGTTAGGTGATTCCCATACTCATTTGACTCAGTGAAATTTTCAGTATCCGGACGATTTCCTGATTCAGTCTCCGTTTCTTCAGTGATATCAATGATATTGGGTTCAGTGATTCCTTCAGTAACTTCAGGTAATTCTGTACCTTTTTCATTCACACCTGGTTTTTTATGTTGGTGTTTATGGATATGTTCATGACCAGGTTTTGGCCTGTCAGGTCCGAATGTAAAGATGTTTGTACTATTATTTCCATTGACAAGGTTTTCGATATTTTTCATGATGTCATCTATGTTCTTACTGGCGTAGAAAATATAGACGTTTGTTACTTTGTCATTGCCTACGGTGTTGCCGTAGACCGTGTTGGCTTTTATATGTACCGATGGTTCTTGCTTGATGCTCTGAGTAGTAGGTTTGTTTTCTTCATTTGTAGCTTTATCATGATCTTCATTTTCATGACTACTATGCTCTTTTTCACCTTGCTCGTGACTTATAAGTTCATGTTCACCCTTTTCGTTACTACTAGGTTCATGTGCACCCTTCTCACTACTGTTAGGTTCATTTACCTTTGTGTCTTCGACATCAGGTTCGCTTTTACAGTTATCTTGTTTTTCTGCCGATTCTTTTTCATCATTTATTGCTGTTTCCTTATTTATTATGGGATGCTCCTCGAAGTATTTGCTTACTTGGGCTGCTACTTCATCTTTGATGAATTTGGTGGTGCGCTGTTATAAAAATAGAAGAACGTTTGAAATTTATGTAAACTTTGAATTTTCAGGTTTCATACGATATAAGTTGTATCAAAATAGTAACATAAGTACTTCTAAATATCCAAAAATTAAAATGTTCATACCTCAGACAGTGATGCTATGTATTTGGAACCCATGTCCCCCATGAAGGCCCAGAATTTCTCCTGCAAAACAATACATGTTTATTAGTTTATTCCTATATCTTAATCTTTCAGCCTTGAAAGTAATCTTATGTTATGGCATAAGGCTCTAGACAAGTGACATTCTGCCAACGAATGCGTCACGAATTCACAATAGCGATTAAGTAAGATGTCAAAAATGTATGGGATTTCTAAGCGCTATTGAAATGTCGAACACGGCAGTGGGCAGGGCACATTGCTCGCAGAGCCGCTGGACCGATGACCTGGTGAAGGTTGCGGGGATCCGCTGGATGCGGGACGCACGGAACCAGTCAATGTAGCGTCGCTTGGGGTAGGCCTATGTCCAGCAGTGGACGTCTTTCGGCTGATATGATAAAGATGATGATGATTGCAATCGCCTTCGCTGATAGAATGAGAATTTGTCTTCTGGCCGCGGCAAACAATGGGTCAGCCACTGCGGTTTCTTTTGGTAAAATTATACAGGGAGTAACGGACGTCAAGTCCTAAGCGAAAGAATTGATAAAGTATAAAGAATGTATAGTTTAGAAAATTATACTTACATTATTAATTAAGTCCAGCACGTAATCTATCTTGTTATGGTTTTCGTCTTTATTTTCGTCCTAAACATAAAACAAACAGGGTTAAAATAGTGTAAGAAATTGCGATCAATCACGGAGGATGTTAAAATAATAACACGTTTTTATCATTTCCCTAAACAAATCTGGTGATTTGACAAATCCCAATAAAAATCTAGTGATTTGAACAAACCCCTAAATTGATTCAGTGAAAAGATAATAAAACATGTAACAAAGTCGACGTAGCCCCGCTGCGCGGGGCTCCTATTTCTGTCTGCAGGGTCAAAAGTAACCTAACACGAACGAGATGACGGGAGCTGCGTTCGCTCGCTTTGCTCGCTCACTTCAGCTCCCGTCATCTCGTTCGAACCTAACCTGTCCGTGTCGGGGTGCCCTAAGTTCCCGAGCTCGCTTCGCTCGCTCTTGGACTGATTCTTTGACCATATAACATAACGCAGCCGATTACCTCGGAAAGCAAAGTACAAAATAAACCTTTAAATTACTACAGAAAAGTTATTTTTGTCATTTCACTGAACCAATTTTGAGATTTGTTCAAATCACTAGATTTCTTTATTGGGATTTGTCAAATCACCAGATTTGTTTAGGGAAATGATAAAAACGTGTTATTATTTTAACATCCTCCGTGATTTGATCAAATCGCTTAGAGATTTGATCAATTCCCTGTTTTCATCATATCCCTGCGACATATACAAGAATTGCTCGTTTAAAGTTATTAGATAGATTAGATAGATACCTAGTAAAGCCGAGAACGAAAAAGTAGTTATTTACCTTATTTTGAACAGGACATTTCTCTTCTTTGGGTCTCCTCCTCTCTTCAATAGGTACTTTTGTCACTTCCTTTGGAGCCTCTGTATGATCTTCCACTGGTACTTCAGTCACTTCTTTGCTGTCATGTGTTTCATCAGGTTTCCTTGGTTCATCAATTGATGGTTCATGGACAGCAATTTCTCCAGATTCGTCAGGCTTCTCTGTTTGATTTGTAGGCTCATCAGCTTCATTGGAGCTGTCTGGGGCAGGTCTTTTTTTAGTAGGTTCGTTTTCACCAGGTTCTTCTGATTGGTCAGGCTTTTCTGTTTTGATAGACGGTTCGAGGTCATCGGAAGTTTCATGAGTATCATTTGTGTTTCCTAATCCATCATCGGTCTTAGATTCATCTGGTGACGATGTTGTATTTTCATTCGGTTTCTCTGCATCATCTTTTTCAGGGGCAATCTCATCAGGTGTTGTGACATCAGGGGTTTCGATTCCTCCATTAGAATAAATATCTTCTGCGGGTCTTGTTGTAGCCGGATTTTCTTCATCATTGTGCGGATTTTCTGTAACTTCATTATTTTCTTCGCTTGGATTTGTCACAGATAGTACGTTTTCATTGATTTTGTATGTTTCACTAGTTGCATTTTGATCACTTTCAGAAGTTACTATCTTTTCTTTTTCAGAAACTATCGTTTTATCTTTGTCTGTGATTGTTGTTTTATCCTTCTCAGTAGTTATTATTTTATCTTTCTTAGATGTTTCTGTTTTGTCTTTTTCAGCGTTGATTTCACCAGGTTGGTTTGAAACTGGCACATTGTTATTGACTATGATTTTATTTTCAATTATTTTTGTGAACAAACCTTCTAAGATATTCACCATATTGGGATTATTAGGATCCTTATTAACTTCAATGCCAGGACGAAGAATTTCACTAACATTCGTGATACTTAATATGTGGTCTAGCATACTATCTACATAAATGTGGTTTGCTGTATCTTTCTCTGGCTTCGGTAAAACAATTGTAGCGTTTCCTTTCACAAACATTTCATGTAGATCAGTAAGTATTTGATGGAATTTATTAATTATGTTGTTGGCTGCGACTTTGACCCCGGTATTTTTATCTTCATTAATATCAGTTTTCTCTTCAGACCCGCTTTCGGCAGACGCACTGCCACTGTTACTTTGACCAGATCCACTGCCACTTTCTACCGAGCCTTGGTATCCTGATTCACCACTATTTTCGCCAGAGTTACTATCGATTTCGCCAGAAACACTTGTGTCTTCTCCAGAACTACTACCATTTTCTCCAGAACCACTATTATTATCTCCAGATCCACTATTCACATCGCCTGTTAGACCACTAACATCGTCTTTCTCCTCTGAATTGGAAGTAGTACAGTTTTCTCCAGATGCTTGAGTATTCTCAACATAACCACTGGCAACCTCTTCTTCACTACATACGTTCTGACCTTCTTCTCTACTGCCAGAACATTCAGGTGATTCTTCGCTAACAGAACCAGAGACTGAATCATTTGTAGCAGAATTTGATTCGCTTGATTCAGATTCTGATTGAGCGGAGTAAGATGATGATTCGCTACTGACGGATGAAGAGTTTTCTTCGCTTTCATTGGCACTATGAGACTGAAAAAGTTGAATGGTAGGTATTTTTCATTAGAGACAATAAATGATTGATTTCTTAGTAAAGGTTATACAGTTTTTTTTGTTCAATTGCAAGTAAAATCAAGCCTGAATTTGCCTAAAAAAGTAGAATTATTTAAAAAAAATATTTCTTGGTTTTAATCAGAGTGAAAGTTGATGTCAAGTTAGCTATAGGTAAATCACATAGTAAACAAATATGCATTAGTTACCTCAGTACTGTCCTCATTGCTCTCGCCATAACCGACATGGTATGAAATGTGGGGATTGTCCAAGTTCTGAAAAAAAAAAGTTTCATATCAAAAATCTTCAAGATTGTAGAGTCGAACTGGGAAATTAAATTAATATCTAATTATTTGGCCATGTCTACTTGTCCGGTTACTTCTTTAAGGAGCGACAAGACAAAGGTGTGTGAAACAAGCAAAAAGTTTTAAACTGTAACTCGACTACGGTGTTATTATCCAATGTTACTGGGGCTATAATAACGAATCAATTGACGTCTTATTCAGATGAACAGTTTAGGCGCTACGGAGGAGCATACGTAACCACAAACATACATACATAGACTACTAAAATCATATTCTATTATTTTTCCCGATAGCTAACTATTGCTTTAACACATTCAGTGGGCTTAGTGCGAGTTTTTACTCGTGCTCAATCGCTTTAACGTAAATGTCAAGTTGTATTGAAACTGGATAGGTAAGCGACGTCTGGTGACAGTAAGGTGAAACCTCTTTTTTGCGTACAAATTGACATAATATTTTGTTAACTATCACGATCGAGGACTTTAAGCTCACACTAAGGCCTCTGTACGTCTCCAGGGCCTGTACCAGAACAGTGATAGTTTGGTAAATAATTGTTATGACGCCAAAGTTTTGCTAAATCGTTTGAATTTATTATAAAGTACACCAACAGCATTAGATGTAGTTAACCATGTTAAAATATGGGTGCTGGTATGTATGCCTATAACCAATGATATTATAGTAAATATATATGTTATGAGCGCGCGCATTGTGAAGACTCGAATACGTCCTAATTGGGACGTATAGTCTTAAGTCTATGTCACGCATGGCGAAGAGCGATACGCTTTGTTGAAACAAAAACAAAATTAAACAAGTAAAATTTCAAAATTTAAAAACCCCCGACACATTTATCTTGCGAAAACACCCCGATTCAAACAGTAAAACGCCCATAACTTTTGTGCGGCGAAACCGATTTTATTCAAACATAGCTAAGAACACTCTCGACAAAATCACCTTTAAAACAAAAAAAAAAAAACCAAATCGGTTCATCCGTTTAGGCGCTATGATGCCACAGACAGCACACAGATACACAGCAACACACGTGAAACTTATAATACCCCTCTTTTTCCGGCGGGGGTTAAAAAATGTCATCGTGTGTATTTAGAAAGTGTACCAATTATGATACCAAAGTACATAAAACAGAAAAGATCACATACCATATGTAAGTACGCAATACACCTCAATTTACTAATTTATTTAATTGTTTTCCTAATATTTGGAGTTTATAAAAAGAAAAACAAAACATTGGTGGTTAGAATGTTTGTTTTCTGGTTTGTTTACATTCACACGCAAGTGACAAAAACTAGCTGTCTCTTTTTTCTTGTTGGTTTTATCAAGCCATCCCTTACGACTTGTAGTGAAATGTCCGATGAATTAAAAGTGTGTATGTGTGCTACAGCTGCTGTAAGGAACACTTTTTTCGGTTCGAGTTCAAAAAACAGACAGAATAAGAAAGAAGTAGGATGTATATATCCATAGTTAGCTTAAGTTAAAGGATTTGGGCGCTCCCGTACCTCCGAGACTGCTCTTCTAAACTTATTAAACTCTCTTAACTATTTGTTTCATTCTTCAGGTGAAAGTTTTTTTTTTTTTTTTTTATTTATTATTGATAGGGTCGCGTTTGACCACTACCTCGCCTGATGGTAAGCGATGATGTGGCCTACGGTGAAGCACGCTTGCCTAGAAGAAACCTATTCACTCTTGACTTAAAGACCCCAAGGTTGTAGCTATCAGGAAACAAAGACTCCGGAAGGGAATTCCACTCCTTAGCTGTGACATTACATTAAGTAGCTTGTTCTAAGCATGTTTGCATTAACATGCTTAGATGTTACATGAAGTAATGTTATGGTCAATTTCATACTTACATTCCAAACTGTGCCACCATTGCCGATTAGTTCCATACCATACGCTCTTGCTTCTGGTACCTTATCCTTGAAAGCAGTAAGTTTTGTATTGTTTGAAGCCTGGAAGTTAAAAAAAAAACATTCATAAAAAATATTTTTTTTAAACAACCTTTTTTCCTATTCTTCTCAGCAAACCCTTTAATTTCATACAAATATCATGGCAGTACACAAGAAATAATTAGTCCCCCATCTTGGGCCGTCCGCCATTTTGGATTTAGAATGACGTCACTTACCTAACCAAGCATTGTCATCCAAACTAAACGTGTATGCAAAATTTTCATCTTAATCGGTGGAGGAAAATTCAGTTGCAAGATTTGACCCGAACACACTTACATACATACATACTTTGCAAGTTAATTAAAAGCTTGTAAAAACGTCTTTAAACATAGTACTTTTCAGATTAGAAATGAACGAAAAGAAATACAGAAAGGGTCCCATTTAGCGCCAGAAGAAATCGAGGCAGGCCAAAGCGAATATGGCGGGATGAGCTCGACACTCCTATCAGGATTGGCCCGCACATAGATAGATTTGTTTGGCAAAGGGAGAAAGTGGCTTTTGCCCAGAAAAACAGGCTAGATGGTTATATAATATAGCACTTGATAGAACAGGAGTAACCAAATGGCGGACTGCGGTGCGCCGATCTATTTTGTGTGGACCTTAAGTAAACAGTATTATATATAGTGTGCAATTTAAATTTTGGAGGCATGTGGAACAGGGTGTAAAGTTCCACAAACCTCAATTGAAAACGGAGGACCCTCCGACCAGACGGGGGTTATGTCTGGTCCGGGCAACTGCCCAACGGTTGTTGTCGGACTGTTGTATGTGTTCTAATCGCGCCGAAAACTTTGCTTGCGCGATGCAGGATTTGTGTGACGTCATGTCATTAGTTCGTAAGTGGCGCCGTTGGTGCCGCTACATCACTCCCTTCCGGAGACCAGAGGTTGATAGCAGGTTGAGTCGTCCATACCACACGTCCGTGTGATGTGTGCCTGGCCTGAACAGGGTGTAAAGTCCCACAACCTCCATAGAAAAGGGAGGATCCTCCGACCAGACGGTTGTTGTGTCTGGCCCGGGCAACTGCCCAACGGTTGTTGTCGGACTGTTGTATGTGTTCTAATCGCGCCGAAAACTTTGCTTACGCGATGCAGGATTTGTGTGACGTCATGTCATCAGCTTGTAAGTGGCGGCGTAGTGACGAAACAAAAGTACAACTATTAGGATTATATACTTACACTAATGGTCGTTTCACTGCCAGGCTTGGGTGTTGTATGTTTTGATAGTTTCTCACGTTTCCGACGATGAGACCGTCTTTTAATCCGTTTCAATTCTTCTTGAGATTTCTGTGAACAAGAATAAATCGATACTATTATAAAAGTGAAAATAATTGTTGCTGTGTTTGTTTGTTACCTTTTAACAACTAAATGGCTGAACTGATTTCGATGAAATTTGGTGTATAGAGATAGGTTGAGATCCTGGGAAGAACATAGAATAGTTTTTTTTTATCCCGCTAGTCCTTGGGATGATAAAAAGCTTTTTACGCGTCGAAGCCGCGGGCGTAAGCTAGTGTTTTATATAAAAACCATCTTTATTATAATTAGTAGGTAATCACTTATTAGCTTTGCCAGCGGCTCCACACTTAGAATGTCGAAAATAATCTAACGGGAATGTACTACTGGTATAAAATGGTGTCTCTGAAATTGGCTGCAAGACCCTGCGCAGTAGCTATTTATGTGTCAATGTTAAAGGTGAAGATAGCATTGTATAACTGTCTCTTTCACTCGCTTACGTTTGTTAAAAAAAAAAAAAAAAAAAATCCTTGCGCAATGTTTCGCAGAGACAACTTCAGAGACACAAAGATCCGCTGTGACTACTATACGAGTTTTAGGCTTATATATAAGTAACCACCAGATCTAGTAAAACGTAACGGCACAACATCACTTTATATTACCAAAAATAGTAAATGATCACCAAAATTAAATCCCCAATTTAGCGTGAAATTAGAACCAAAAATTTACAACTTGTGATCCAACTTATAACCAACCAACTCCAAATTATGACTTTTTAATCCAAAAATTGTTATTGACAACAAAAAAAATAAAAAAATCTGCGAGCAACTTGGAAGTAGCGCTCGCCGGCCGCTGCCGCGGCACCGCTCGCTCTGATCGCTCGGCTCGCGCGCGTTTGGTCACAGTTCTAACCTAACCTAACCTATTTCACAACCAATAATATGCTATTAAAATTTGGTGATCAATTTACTAAATTTGGTTATCATAGTACAATTTTAGGTAATAAAGGTTATGGTCACAAAGTTATTTTTGGTGGTCATTATATTTATTCCCCTAGTTTTATCTAAACCCGTTCAACCGTTGATGCGTAATTGGTTAACATCAACCTACTTTCAAACTAATAGTGTTAGTAGCATTAGGGTTATAACGAAAGTAAATATAAGAATTACTCACCTCATCCTTCGCCGAGATTTCCCTTTTGCGTCTCTTTTCAGGTACATTTTCTGAAGCATCCTGTACCTAATAATAAAATATATATTAGTAAACAGGTATTTTAAGGCGTACAACTTTAAGACAAAATGTTTGTAACATTTTAGAATATAAAACCGGCCAAGTGCGAGTCAAACTCGCGCACGAAGGGTTCCGTACCATTACCGCGAAAACGGCAAAAAATCACGTTTGTTGTATGGGACCCCACTTAAATTATTTATTTTATTCTGTTTTTAGTATTTGTTATTATAGCGGCAGCAGAAACACATCATCTGTGCAAATGAAAATTTCAACTGCCTAGCTATCACGGTTCATGAGATACAGCCTGGTGACAGATAGACAGACGGACAATGGATTATAGTGGGATAGGGTCCCGTTTTTAACCTTTGGCTACGGAACCCTAAAAACTGATAATTTTTATAGGAATAGTTTTTTACCTTGTCTGCTGATGCCGAGGCTTCTCCTGGTGCAACAGTGGTGATTTCTGCTGGATCCTGTAAAGAAAAGTATGTCACTACAATTAATCATATCTCTGTATAAGAAACTTCAATTCGATCATTTCAGTAGTTAAGAATAGTCCATTTTTTCACCCTTATGCTTGTATCTAAAATATTTTTTGATATTTATCTTAAAATCATTATTCGCATTTAATAATAGAGTCATTTAATTATTTTATGACAAATACTGATGTTTCCTATGTAGAACAATGATAATTATATTTATTCCGTCAGTGACATTATCAAATAATGTTGGAATCGTATTTTTTGCCTTTATCAAATAAATAAAAATTGACAACGATAAAGCGCATCAAAGTTCAGGAGTGGGGGCTTGTGACGTCACTTTGTCAGTATAAAGTGTGGCACACCGTGACGTCACACGATATTTTAACGCACTGTATCGTCGTATTTTTTTGTTTACGCGGCAAAAAAAAAAATACGTGTCGAATATTTTAGATTGTCTAACTGATGGACTAAATAGATATTGATTGTCAACTACCCTATTAAATGAAGTTCTTAACCACAATAATAATTTTAAATATTGCATAGGACCGGACTGACGCTATTCATTTGCAAAGAAAATAGTTGTAATACTTTGCAAAATAAAAAATGAACATGCATAGATTAGAATGATAATCTCGATGTCTCCTCATTGTGGTTTTGAGTCTACTGAATCGTTGACAGCCTACAAACTTTTACCAGTGACTACAGATTTAAATCGTAAATATATGGCCACAGATAATATAATACTAGCATACAGATGCCTCATCCCATACAAAGAAACCGTGCCGACGTAACTAGAGTTTTACATCTGATTAATCTTGATATTTTTGTAAGTACATCAATCGCGTTCGATCCCATTTCACGGCAATATATGGTGTTAGCAGTGACTTGCAAGTAAAAGGGTTTACTAGGGTTGTTAATATTTTTTCTTTAAATACAGTAAAGGTTCGTTTTATAGTTTTTTTTTTTGCACGTTTTTACAGTTTTTTTGCACCAAAATGTGTTACAATGCAAATTTTATCAATCGAGTGGAATGCCCCAGAAATAAAAAAATGCGCCATCTATAGGCATAAATTTTAAATGATGCGTTCAAATAATCTTTGAAATGTGAATTAAGAGCCCAATATTCCATAATTTTGTACTTAGGAGAGTTCATTAAACAAGAACATACAATTTTTATGTTCAATTCCAGAAAACGTTAATTTTACACACAATTCTATTGAATTGTGTGCACGTGTCGCGCCATCTAGTGAGATTAATTTGAACCAAATTTTCTTTCTTAGCAATGAGACCCCGTGATATGGCTATCCGAACGATTGCTTGTTTGCGTTTACCACACAAGAAGCAAGCGGCATTTTTGTTTCTAATGTCTGGCGCACACGATCGCTCTCTGTCCTTACTGTATTAAGATGATAGATAACCATGACTTACAGATTCATTGTCGTTATCAGAAACGCTGTCCCCACTATCCTGGTTGCTATTTTTCTGTACATCAAGTTTTGGCTCATCTTTCACCGTCACATCATCTTCTGATTCATCAGGCTGTAAGAATAAAGTAACACAGCATGCAGTACCAATTTTTCCTTGTCTTGGAGATTTTATATGTAATGGTTTTGGACGAAAGTTTTACTGATGTGTTAATGATGTCTTATGAATGTCTGTGTTAATAGATGATCGGTGTTTGTATGGTAACTACATTCGAGAACGATTCGATATTTTTTATTGGTTAGCCAAAAATCATATGTTTGAAATTCTCTCGTTACATCAATATTCAACTTTAATGACTAGACTAATGCAATATATTTCTTTGTGACTTAATTTACATTTTTGTGCCTCAATTTTCTGTAATAATTATACTTATCTTCAAGCATATTCATTTTTATTGTTTTACCTTCGCTTGAACTACTAACTTAATCTTACTTCTTGATTAAGGTTGGTTGGTTGGTTATTGGTTGGGTTTTTTTGTTTCTTTTTTTTATTTTGATGGCTCGTGCCACCATTGTTCAATCATTATGAAGATGTACAACAGAGGATGAATGAAAATGATGATGAAGATGAAGAATGCTATTAAGACTTACATTTTCATCGTCTTCTGATTCAAATTGGTTGCCTTGTCCATTGGTGAAGGTAGGTAGATCAGTCTCATCGATTTCTGGAGCCTCGTCAGCCGGAGATTCCTTTAAAAATTAAGCTTTTTTGAAAAGAGTTTTTATACTTTTAATGAATTTAGTTACACTTGTATAAGCTGTTTTGATAAAATTTGCCTGGCCTGACCAAAACCACTGTTTTGTGTAAGCGATTTAAACATATTCGTTTGATTGCCGCATTATTGTGCGACTAGGTTTTTTATTATTTACTCATTGAGCAACTTACCTCATTCATAGAATCTTCATTCGTCCCAAAAGGTCTCTCGATAATATGATAATAGATGATCTCTCTTAAAGATTTCTTCAGGTTTGGGTTCGAAATCGTTAGAGTATTCCCATTTTTATCTTCTGTCACTTTGTAGATTAGTTCTGTTGGGTTTTTTAGCTGGAAACAGAAGAATAGGGTTGTAATTATAAGTTTTCGAGGTGTTTTGTTAAACATTAAATAGTAATCGTAAAATTTTCTTCTCAAATTGAGTAAGTTATTCACTGTCAGATGTCTGCATGAAATTTTTCAAAAAACTTCAAATTTCGAGATCGCGAGCACAAAAAGTTATTTTGAAGAAATAGGAGACGGAAGTTTGAATCTTCTCGATTGCCCCTCAAAATCGGAAAGCTTCGAAAATTATGTAGCTGTATTGACTGGTATAATTCGTGTGTAACTTACTTCTATTTTTGATAGAGAATGTCCAGAACTCCAGTGCACCCCCAGCCAAAGCACGGATATACTTAACTGGAATAGAAAAACATTTTCAATGTAGTTTTGTATGTCCTTACGTATTTTTTTATATCACATCGTAGCTAGAGGGATCACCTAGTAAATGTCTCAAAGTCAAAGTAAAAGTTAAATGTATTTATTTCAACTGGGCCAATAAGCGGCATTTTTGAACGCTAACAATTATTTACAAGTAATAAAAATTTATTCTACCGTGCATTCGGAAAAGTAGCTTGTTATGGAGAAGAACGCACAAGAAACTCCATACATACTCTTTTAAAAAAATAAGTTTTAAACAATATTTACATAAGTACGAACATTAATAAATTCATATACGTGAGAACGATGCACCCAAAACTACTATACTACATATAGGTATACAGTATTACAAGCAATAAAAGGTAAAATTTCTTCACTTGATAAATAGGAACATGGTTCTCTCATACTTACAAATATTGCAAACATAGGTAAATTACCTAATTCAACAACAACGGAACAGTGTGCGAGTAATTTTTTTAAACAAAAAGAGAAGAAAAATTAAGAAAATAAAGCGTTACTATAATTATGAATATAATACAAAATAACCAGTTTGATTGTGTCTACACTTAAGATTGCCCTATGGAGCAGGACGAGCATGTTTCTAAGCATTCTTATCTTGAATATAATCATCTAATTTGTAATATGCTTGTTTACAAAGTGTGCTTTTAACTATTGTTTTAAATTTTCTTTCATTAATTTTGATATCTCACAAGGTATTTTGTTATAGAATTTAACACAGTACCCCATGAAAGATGTGTGTACTTTAGCTAATCTATAAGATGGTTGATCTAACTTGTCTTTATTTCTAGTATTACAATTGTGTCTATCACTAACTTTACTAAAAAGATTTATAATTTCCCTTACATACATAATATTTCCATAAATGAATTGGCAAGAAACTGTCATAATATTAATATTTTTAAATAGATAGACTCCATGGTTCCTTAGAGTGCCTATTGGCCTTCTTTGTTCTGTCTCCTACTTAATATGGAGGGAAGTAGAAATTTCCTTTTTTTTTCCTACTCCTCCGTTATTCTTTTCTGATGAATTTCGTTGTGGGATCCAAGACAGTTAAATTCATTCTCTATGACTTCGTCGAGCTTCATTTCTCGGCGCTTTTCTGGTGGTCGCCACTGTTGATTCTGGCTTTCAGGAGTTGCAGTGGTTTGGGGATAGTGCGATGGGATTGTTGACTGGATGGTTTCGCAGTCGCAAGTGCGACTGCTGAGCGTGAGGTTCCAGATTCGATTCCCAGGTCACGGAAAGTTTTATTGGGTATTTCTCTGTGGCAACCTGCAGCTTACGCAAGTGAATTCGGCAAGGCACGCGATGTGGATTTCCGTCTATGTGATCGGTCGATTGATGACGGTCATACCCTTAGCCTTGCCGAAATCACTTGCGCAATAAGGCTGCTAGAGTTTAGAAATTGGCGGTGTAAAACCGCCCTGCCTTGGATAGGACGTTAATCCACTAGTCCTAAGCCTGATCTCTTTCCGGTCGTGTTGGATTACCGTCTTAGAGGTCTATGAGACCTATATGACTCGGTACGCCTAGTTGCGTATCTTCTCGTCCAACTTACCACAGTGTCTCAAGACGAAAGTCTATGAACAGTGTGTGTTGTCAGTGATGACATATGGCTCTGAGATGTAGTCGCTCACAATGGGCCTCCTCAGAAAGCTTACAGTCACCTAAGGAGCAATGGAGAGGGCTATGCTCGGCGTGCCCTTGCGTGATCGAATCAGAAATGTAGAGATACGCAACAAAACCAGGGTTACCGACATATCCCTAAGAATTCCAAACTTAAGTGGCAGTGGGCAGGGCACATTGCTCGTAGAACGGATGGCCGATGGATTGGAAAGGTTCTGGAGTGGCGACCGCGAACTAGAAGACGTTGCGTTGGAAAGCCTACCACCAGGTGGATCGATGACCTGGTGAAGGTTGCGGGGATCCGCTGAATGCGAGACGCACGGGACTGCTCATTGTGGTGACGCTTGGGGGAGGCCTATGTCCAGCAGTGGACATCTTTTAGGTCTGTGAGAATGAATGAACAGACAGTGCACCAGTGCTTATGCTCAAATGTCGCGCCGATGGCTAGCTAGTCTTTGCCGATATTGGCTCCGTGGCCGAAATTTAGTCTGGAGGACTATTATTAACAATTAATCTTGTAGGCACGAGTGAATATGCCTACTGGATTTCCATGGAAGTTACTGCACCACTTATGTATCAAATAAAGAGTCTGATCGATAACTGCTGCATACTTATTTATTCCTGAAAGCCCAAGTTTAAACAAGAACACAGATCGGCCAATGATGTGTGACACATCTCTGCCCGACTACAAACCGCTGACGCAAAACATTCACATTTACATTCTCTTAAGGCTCAAATACCCCTCAGTAGCTGATTTTAAAATGAGAATCACGTCTAAACGGCTAGTCGTAATGATATGGAAAAATATATGTTACATTAAACCATTTTCTTAATAATTTCATCTAAGATAATTTTGAGTTTTATTCGTATTACATAAGTGTAATTAATTTGTAAAGTTAAGCCTAACACGGTCAAAAAATCGACAATCGCACCAAAACCGACAAGCGTATTTTATTGAAATTTATACCATTTCAAAGATATATATATACTGTTTTTTAAGTCATAGAATAATAAAGAAAGTATAAAAAACTACAGAATTTAAGGTCGTGCGGGTGTGAAACTAGTGCGCGTTTTGTTCCCTCAAGATCGTTGACCGGATTGGCCGGAGAAGACAGGAGACAAAGTAGCCTGGAAAGATGTGGGGGAGGCCTTTGCCCAGCAGTGGGATAGACTGGGCTGAATAAAATAGATAGTTGACGACTGTCGTTGTCTTAAGAAATCCGTTAAATTACGGTTATTATTGAATGGAATTGTTATTATACATTCCTTGCATATCATTAATTACTTTGGTCATTATGTCGCCTTGCAATCTCTGTTTTAATTACCTTTTTTATTCATTCATTAAGATTTGGTATTTTTTATGTAACACTGATGGGCTCGCGTTTGACCACTATCTCAGCTGATGGTAAGCGATGATGTGGTCGACGGTGAAGCACGCTTGCCTAGAAGTAACCTATTCACTCTTGACTTAAGGCGGTACCCCGAGCAAAACGCCACGCAAGCCGTTTTTTGTGCTGTTTTTAGGAGCTATCTACTCGTTAATTAAAAAGAAATGTCAATTAATAAAAATACATTAAATTTCTACATAATATTGATTCTAAAATGGTAGATTTAGTTTTTTTTTAAATCTTGTATTTATTTAACTAATTCAGAGAAGAAGACAGAGTTATTTATTTTTTTATGATATACTTTATAGTACACCACTTAAATAAATACAGGACAAAACATTTATAAAGATAAGTGTACAAGGTGTATTGTACACATCTGCGTACCCCTTTAGAGCTTAATGGCGTTATGTTTTGCTATGAAATGGTATAAACAATAAACAGACATGCGATTGCAGCAATCCCGAGAGATTTGCCGTCATCTATTGAAGGGTTCTGTTGTATATCCTCGAGGTTCTTCATCAGATCTTTACCGAATTAAAATAAGTTAAATCAAAAAACCCGACTGCTTCAAAAGCTAACTAAAAAGTCGTAAACAAGGATAAAATCATGCTGTGCAGTCGGAGGATACATATTCGCGGGCTCGTTGACCAAAATCTGGTGTATCCTCCGCCTGCACAACACTTTTAGTTTGCTTTTGAAGCCGTCGGGTTTTTTGATTTCTTGATATAACTATTTTGATACCCCACACGATGGGTTTGGAAGCAAAAAAAAAATTGGTCTCCCACATTAAGGCGCCCAAAATCCGCAATTTTTCTATTGTCCAATTTGAACGTAGCCTATGACACTCGCAGGGTTAAGACGAATCGATTGACGTATGAATCATCAAAATCGGCCAACGCGTTTGGTCTCTGGAACGCCATATAGGAACAAACATACATACATATATACATACATACATAGACTGATAAACACATTACCCTCCTTCGGCAGTCGGGTAAAAAGGTACCAATTTTGGAATATACTCTTTCAAACAAAAAAATAATTTTCGGTCCAAAATTGACGGAGATATTAATGAACATAAACCAAAAAAAAATCTAAGTCGACCTCCTTTTTGGAAAGTCGTTAAAAATAAAATAAAAACAAACTTACCAATAAATACTTCATTTTGAGACCTCACTTAACTTAATGGCAACATTTCTTTGCATCAATCTTTTATATAGTTTTAATTAATAGTTTTGTTATCTTATCTCTGATTACTTCCCGTATTTTGAGGTTTGAGTAACAGTTATGTCCAATTGTGTAAGTAACTGAATTGTAGTCTGTATGGTAGAAGTGGCAGTCTCAGAAAATATGGTCCATGGGGCTGAAAAGTTCTGGAGTAGTGACGGCGTACCGGCAGACGCTGCGTTGGTAAGCCTCCCGCTAGGTGGCATGGTTGCGAGAATCTGCTGGATTCTAGAGGCACAGACCCGGTCGATGCCGATGTGGAACCCTTGGGAGAGGCATAGTTCACCAGTGGAGGTCTTTCGGCTGATATGATGATGATGATGATGATGACAAACAAATGCCATTGCCTCGTTGGTCCTGTGGTCGGTCCAGCAATGTCCTAAGAAGTTGCCTTGACTCGTTCGTGTATCGGGGTCCGCATTAATTCAAGCAGGTACATACCTGGTCGGGGGAGCATGACGAAATTCGCAAGCAATCCAGCGCTCCGGCCACAAATCACCGTGTGGTTTTAGTCTAGCCTTGGGCGAAGGACATCCATGAGGATTCCTACACGTTAAAAAAAGACTGCTTTGAGAGAGAGAACAGCAACCCACGGTTGCTATTGTGCATCTCTCTCTCTCTCTCGTCACAATGGTGATCTACTGTTATCAGTTATTTGTATGTTGTATAGTTTGTTTCGTTTTGTATAGTTTCAGAATTACTTTATTTTTTTATAATCTATTGGCTCGCTCTTGACCACTATTTCGCCTGATGGTAAGGTCGATGATGTGGTCTACGGTGAAGCACGCTTGCCTAGAAGTAACCTGTTTACTCTTGACTTAAAGACCGCAAGGTTGTAGCTCTCAGGGAACAAATACTCCGGAAGGGAATTACACTCCTTAGTTGTGCGCAAAATGAAATAGGCAAAACGCTTTATGCGTATGGGTGGGATGTCCACCATGTACCGATGGCGCATGGCCGTACGTCTTGTAGTCCGATGATGGAAAGGGCGGCATCAAATTCTATTATATATTAGTCTATGCATCAAATTATGCAGTTTCGTCGCACAGTCCCCGAAATGTCACCGATAGAATCACGGTAGAATCATTTTTTTTTTTTTTATCTTATTTTTTTTTTATTACTTTTTTTTTTTTTTTTTTTTTTATTACTTTTAATTTTAATTTATGTGACGTTCAAAAGTACCGTTTTTAATATTTGTAAGTATGTGAGAACCATGTTCCTACTTATCAAATTAATTAATTTTCCTGTTAATGCTTTTTAATACTTTATACCTGTGTGTAGAGCTATTCTGGGTGCATCGTCCTATGTTAATATTGTAAAACACCAATTTTTTTTTATTTTTAAAAAGAGTAAGTATGGAGTTTCTTGTGCGTTCTTCTCCATAACAATCTACTTGCCGAATGCACGGTAGAATCTTTTTTTTTTTTTTATCTTATTTTTTTTTATTACCTTTTTTTTTTTTTTTTATTACTTTTAGCCATCCGGACCCAGCAACTGGCACTGGAAGAAGAGCTAGTCAAGAAGATACTAGCAGTGGAGGTGTAAGCGATCAACGATGAAGAAAGCGTACAAGAGGAGCCAGAGCCCTCTCGTCCACACGAAGAGCCTCATCGAATGGTGGATGAATGGCTGAGGACGAATCCCCTCAACTCACGGGGGGAGGAGGGACCAAGAGAATCCAAACAGCTACGCTTCACATCTAGAACGAGATCGCCGACCCTCACAAGAACGAAGGACAGCATCGAGCACTTGGCAGCAACGCTAGAGAAGATGGTCCGACCTAGGCCTAGGCATACGGAGCTACCTACATTCTCCGGAGCGGCCAACGAGTGGCTGCCATTCAAGGCGGCTGTACGAGATTCGACAGACATGTACCAGGTTACAGCAGCCGAGAACGTACAAAGGCTGAGAAGCTGCCTCAAAGGAGAAGCAAGAGACGCCGTGGCCGCCCTTCTACATACGGCCACTGATCCAGGCGTCATTATGAAGACCCTTGAGCAGTGCTTCGGATGACCGGAAGTCATCATCGACCGGGCACTGGATGACCTCAAGAAGCTTCCGAAACCTGGTACATCGGCCACAGAACTCAACAGTTTCGCTGTCAAGCTACAAAACATCATTTGCGTGCTGCAAACAATCGACCGAAGAGGTTACTTGTTCAACCCTTTTATGACCCGGGAAGTACTGGACAAGCTCAGCCCGCATCTCCGATCCCGATGGTGTGACTACGCCTACGATCAAGAAGGGACAGCGGATCCGGAAATCGTCGTGATGTCACGGTTTCTAATGCGAGAGGCGGACCGAGCGTTACGATATACGTACGCTCCGTCTACAAGCGCTGCCGCACCGAGAAAGGAAACTCGACCCATCGTGACACTCAAGAAGAAGGCGAGCGTGTTCACTACAACCGAGGGAAGGGAAGAAGAAAAGGACAAGTGCCCCAAGTGCGAGCAAGCCCACGTGTTGACGCGGTGTCCGCGGTACAAGGCGCTTACGGTAGAGCAGCGATGGAGCTTCCTGAAATCCAATAGGATTTGCTATAAATGCGCCCAGAAGCAACACAGGCG
Organism: Orthosia gothica; assembly: GCA_949775005.1. Lineage (NCBI taxonomy): Eukaryota > Metazoa > Arthropoda > Insecta > Lepidoptera > Noctuidae > Orthosia > Orthosia gothica. The sequence goes on from OX459055.1 coordinate 17,774,050, forward strand.
CATAAGCTGCAAGGCGCAACTGTGCGGCGTGGATCAATGTCGCCGCCCGCATCATGCGACGCTCCATCAAGCGGTATGCGAAGCGCAGACCGAAGACACGGTGAAGGCTGAACCAGCAAAGGAGGAAGCGGTCCTGTCCGTGGCTACCCGACCTGCTACTGGGCCACGGAACCGCACCACGCAAGACCATCGTTAAAGAAGGGAACGTGCTGCATGTGTACGATCCCGACCGAAAAAAGGGTGCATGCAGCCAGGAACTCCACGACCTAGTCGAAGGCCACTTCAGGATCGACGCGCTCGGCATACAAGGCAAGCCGAGAGTCAAGGCGAGCGATCAACGGACTATCGACATAGTCGGGAGGACAATCAGGAAGATTGACACCGGGTACGAGGTTGGGCTGCCATGGTGACGAGACGAGGTCACTATGCCGCCTAGCTACAATAAAGCATTCCGCCGGCTGAAGAAGATCGAGCAGAAGATGGACGCCGACCCACAGTTCGCGGCCGAGTACTCCAAGCACTCCATGCGATGGGTCGGAGCGAGCGAGTGCCATCTGTTGGTATCTGCCACATTTCGCCGTGCAGAACCCGAACAAGCCCGGCAAACATAGGCTAGTGTTCGACGCAGCAGCAAAGAGCAACGGCGTCTGCCTAAACGACGAACTGTTGGAGGGACCCGACCTACTGCTGTCGCTACCAGGAATCCTGTTTAGGTTTCGAGAAAAGGCGGTAGCGATTACAGCAGACGTGCAGGAGATGTTCCTGAGGATCAGGATAAGGCCGGAGGACCAACCAGCGCAACAGTTCCTGTGGAGAGGTGACGACCGACAAGAGCCTCCGAGGAAATACAAGATGACCAGTATGATATTCGGCGCCGCGAGCTTCCCGTACATGGCCCATTACGTACGCAACTACAACGCAGACGTACATGGGCAGGAGTACCCGCGGGCGCTGGAGGCCATCAAAGGAAGTCACTATATGGACGATTTGGTGGCCAGCTATGAAGACGCCGAAGAAGCACGGAGAGCAGTCGAGGAAACGAGGAGGTTGGAGCTCCAGCGACGAGACGGTGCTATGCGACGTGCCCACCGAGCTACACACCACCTCTCCTACACAATTGGGAGGTGAGCAGCCTGAGAGCAAGATCCTGGGGCTGCATTGGGACGCGGAGCGCGATGAGCTGGGGTTCAACACATCCATGAACCGAGTCCCGGCTGAAGTAAGAACGAGAACGCGCGCCCCGACTAAGCGTGAAGCCCTCAGCGCCGTGATGTCCATATACGACCCGCTTGGGTTGCTGAGCCACTACACAATACGATCGAAGATCATACTGCAGAGCTTGTGGCGCCTTCAGACGACGTGGGACGAACAAATCCCCGAGGAAGAGAACGAGCTCTTCGCCTCCTGGCTCGCTCGCCTGACAGAACTCGCTCAGCTGCGACTACCGCGCTGTTACGTGACGCAAAAGTATGAACGCGTCGACTTACACGTACTTTGCGACGCCAGCGAGCAAGCCTACGCAGCCGTGGCCTATTGGCGAATAAGAAACGTCCATGGGAGCCTGAACGTCGTGTTGGTGGCCGCCAAAGCTAAGGTGGCGCCTCGTCGGGCGCAAACTATACCGCGCTTGGAGCTACAAGCCGCAGTGATCGGGGCAAGACTCGCCGAGACAATAAGGAGGGAGCACCGAGTCGACATCGTCCAGACGACCTACTAGTACATCGTTAAAGAAGGGAACGTGCTGCATGTGTACGAGCCCGACCGAAAAAAGGGTGCATGCAGCCAGGAACTCCACGACCTAGTCGAAGGCCACTTCAGGATCGACGCGCTCGGCATACAGTACATACGGAGAGCAGTCGAGGAAACGAGGGCAGTGCACGCGCACGCAGGGTTCACGCTGCGAGGTTGGAGCTCCAGCGACGAGACGGTGCTATGCGACGTGCCCACCGAGCTACACGCCACCTCTCCTACACAATTGGGAGGTGAGCAGCCTGAGAGCAAGATCCTGGGGCTGCATTGGGACGCGGAGCGCGATGAGCTGGGGTTCAACACATCCATGAACCGAGTCCCGGCTGAAGTAAGAACGAGAACGCGCGCCCCGACTAAGCGTGAAGCCCTCAGCGCCGTGATGTCCATATACGACCCGCTTGGGTTGCTGAGCCACTACACAATACGATCGAAGATCATACTGCAGAGCTTGTGGCGCCTTCAGACGACGTGGGACGAGCAAATCCCCGAGGAAGAGAACGAGCTCTTCGCCTCCTGGCTCGCTCGCCTGACAGAACTCGCTCAGCTGCGACTACCGCGCTGTTACGTGACACAAAAGTATGAACGCGTCGACTTACACGTACTTTGCGACGCCAGCGAGCAAGCCTACGCAGCCGTGGCCTATTGGCGAATAAGAAACGTCCATGGGAGCCTGAACGTCGTGTTGGTGGCCGCCAAAGCTAAGGTGGCGCCTCGTCGGGCGCAAACTATACCGCGCCTGGAGCTACAAGCCGCAGTGATCGGGGCAAGACTCGCCGAGACAATAAGGAGGGACCACCGAGTCGACATCGTCCAGACGACCTACTAGACCGATTCATCTACCGTGGTGCACTGGATCCATAACGACGTACGACGCTACACACCATTCGTTGCGCATCGGCTGGGAGAGACCGCAGAGTTGACCTAGAAAGAAGAGTGGCGTTGGCTGCCTACTGCGTGCAACGTAGCGGACGACGCCACTCGACTCGTCGACACGCCCATCTGCGCCACGGATAGATAGTTTCGAGGGCCGGACTTCTTGCTCCTGCCAGAAGAGCAGTGGCCCACGACGTCGACGGATGAACCAGAGAACGAGGAAGTCCTTCACACGAGTGAAGAAACAGAGCGAGACAGCTGGCTACCGAACTCGGCCCGCTTCTCGAAATATGAGGACGTGCGACCCATGCAAGCTGGCGACGGTGGCTACGCGATTATCTGCCCACACGGGTACCTTGCGGCGAGCCACGGAACACATGGCCGATGGGAATCGTCGAGCGCACGCATCGCGGACCGGATGGTGGCATCAGAGTCGTCGAGGTGCGCACCAGGACCGGCACCTTTCGACGCTCCGTGAGCAAGCTCGTCGTCGTGTCAACGAAGGAGGCTACGTGAGCTGCGCCGGGGGGAGAACTGTAAACGACAACGGCTCACGTGGTAATTTTAAGAAATGGACACTTCCCACGCTAAATTTGTTAATAGCTTTTTTATATATGCACATTTTTGGGTTCTTAGCGGGTCTATGAATGACTGCAATATAGATCTTCTGTCGGCCTTTTTCAATGTTATAAAATGTAATTTAAAATCAATGCTTAATGTTTCGGGCTCGGCTCGACCCTAATTAAAATGGGACCCTAATGAAAGGATGGCCACATGACGCGAAACGGCGTGAGAAAATAAGACGAACTCCGTCCCTTGTAATGTATCTACCTGATAGGGCCGGACACAATGTACCGTAAGCATTGTCTCTTAGCTTTCTTGTAACTTAGAAATTAACACGTGCATATTTAAAGTAGGATTGACGTAGGTGCCATGTGAGTAAAGCTATCTACACTTGTAATGTGTATAAGAACTAGAGAAAAGGTAGATAGTTAGTTAGGATTGTCTCGCAGCTTTCTTTGTTACAAAACTAATTCAACACGTGCATGTTTAAAATATGTCACATGTATGTGCCATGTGCATTTTAGAGTAGGAGTATAATAAAACTTGTAATATACATAAGATTTAGAGAAAAGGTAGCTAATTAGATAAGATTATGTATATTGTCATAGTTTAATACTTGGAGTAAGGAGGAATCTAGATTAAGACTTTTGTGTTGACCTTTGTACACCTTTTATATTTTTCCTATGTAGAATTAAGTATGTAGATTAAGGAAATGTATAACTTGTGTAAATTTAAGTAAGATAAGTTTTATAAAATCGGCATTTCTGTGGTGCCATGCTTGAATACAGTTGAAAAGTAGGGGCGCCATTGTTCTCGCCGAGCGGTTTTTGTATAAAAGCCGGCCCGCTTGTAGGCAGAGACACAGTCGGTCTTCCACTCTACAAGGAGTAACAAGTGAGGAATAAATTGAAGATACGAATCAAGACAGTATTTTCATTTCCTCAACAAGACTCCAACCGAACAACCAATACAGTCCACTTCAATGGTGTACCTACAATAAAGCATATATAAATATAAATAATATTTATTCACAGAAATGAAGTGCTTAGACTTAGAGTAAATTACACAAAATATTAGCATTTGAGGCCAAACTAGCCATAGCCTGTATTTCAGCCTTCAACCACAGATTACTAAATAGTGCTTCAACGCCAATCCCCTCGAATTGCAGATTAATTTAGTATTTCTTTAGTAATTTGTTATGTTGTATCGTGGCTAAATAATTACAGCCGCTCAGCAGGCTTATTACGTATCTTTTGCAAGAGCAAAACGATAGCGATCAAACGCTTTATGTCATAAAAGTCGGAATTAGCTGCAGTGTAGCTATGGTAGGTCCTACACAATCGTTTGCTAATCGCTCGCTGTTTGTCAAATACAATTATTTAAAAAAAAACGCCATCAACTCTAAAACTTCTGTATGGAAGAGCAATTATTGCGTAAAAATCGCTATCGTTTTGCTCTTGCAAAAGATACGTAATAAGCCTGCGGGTCGATCTTCAAGGTTAAGCAACTCTTGACGAGGTCGGTCCGTGGATGGGTGACCATTTCAACATACCGAATTTTCTCCGTGCCTCGGAAAGCACTTTAAGCCGTTGGTCCCAGCTGTCATTTGAAGAACTTTGACAGTCGTTACGAGTAGTCAGAAACTTGAGATCTGACACCAGTCTTGCCAAGGGGTATGGTGTTATCCAGTTACTGGGTTGTGGAAGTCAGATTGGCAGTCGCTCCACGTAAAACACTGGTACTCAGCTGAATCCGGTAAGATTGTTAGCCGACCCCAACATAGGTGGGAAAAGGCTAGGCAGATAGATAGTTATGTTGTACATAGAATTATAAAGATCTCATTTTAAATAAACGTATACAATATAAAGTAAACATAAAAAATAAAAAAATAGCAATAACAAAAAATATAAATTGAAAAGCAACGGTAGGTGTGTAACCAGTCAGTCCTCTCTTTGTGTGTGATGTAAGTGAGTGGGTGAATGTGAGAGGGTGTTTTTTTTTCACTATTTTGTTCTATTTTGTTGAAATGCCAAAATGTTATCCTATACATTTTACAAAATGCTATCGTGACGCTTTCGTTGATATCATCATCATCATCAACAACATATCAGCCGAAAGATGTCCACTGCTGGACACAGGCCTCCCCCAAGCGTCGGCACATTGACCGGTTCCGTGCGTCCAACAGATTCCCGCAACCTTCACCAGGTCACAGGTTCGTCTTCGTTTCTCAATCAATAATAATAATAAATAATTTGTTCTTAAAAAGTGCAAAAGCGTTACAAGAAACAACATTTTCATCTATTTTAGTGAGGTGAATGTACAGAGTCTTTTTAATTTAAGACAATGACGCCCAAACACACATGACATGCTCGTATCTTGCGTAGTCGGCATTCGGCCGTTTTAGATGTCGTATACATATCACCGCCTTATTTTGTGCTAAAATATTACACATAACCATTTTACTCAATTAGCAACTTTACAAAATAATGGTTATGTTTCGTGCTAAATTATTATTATTCAAAATTTAAAGACTGAGTTTTACTTTACTATTACAATAAGTTTTTCAGATTCATTATAACTTATCAACTTCAACAAATTAGTTGATTTCTCTTTAAAATTATGCTTATTTAGTTTGTATAGTGGGTCCTTTTGTTAATTTCATTGTAAAGCCTGGAACTCAATTCGACCATATATATGTTTTTTATGTGTGATCGCGGATAACTTCGTCGTTTATGTACCGATTTTGATGATTCTTTTTTTGTTGGAAGAAAACCAGCAACTGATGATGTTATCCCAGAGAAATTAAGGAAACTCCTCAAATATTATACATTTAGCGATTTTGGTGTTTTTATAATTGTCTAGAGTCTCTGTTCTGTCTGTAGGTGTTGAGTTTGGTTACGGTAAACCTTCAAATCAGGCATTCAAGGTATTTGTACCAAAAATATTTTTGACCATAAACTATTAATAGTATTTTATTACCTTTTTACTTAATCATCAAAGTAATTATATCAATAATGAGTTAGAAATAGTAGTGTTACTAAAAACAGTCGTTTAAAAACTCATTAGTTGTTAAATGACTCTTAAGAAATTGTCTTGCCAATATGAAATACTAGTACTTTTTCGTGGCTTCGCTCTTCTAGAAAATCATGCTGTGCAGTCGGAGGATACATATTCGCGAGCTGGCTGACCAAAACCCTGTATCTTCCGACTGCACAGCATGATTTTCTTCTTGTTTACGTCTTTTTAGTTCGTTTTATAAGCAGACGGGTTTTTTGAATTAACTTTTTTTATTTATAACTTTTTAGTTAATTTAATTTTAGAACTAGCTTCTCTCAGCGGCTTCGTCCGCGTGAAAGTCTAAAACTATCCCGAAGCTACATATTCCCGGGATAAAAAGTATCCTATGTGCTATTCAATAGTTGAGGCCAATGACATACAGGAGCTTTCCGCTAAGGTTGATGCGGTGTTGAAAGTTTTTAATTCTTGGTTTGAAAGTAACAAGCTCATAATTAACACAGATAAAACCAAAATAATATTATTTAGTACAACAGCTCGTAATAAAGAAAATATGACGATCACACTTAATGAATTTAAAATTGACATAGTTGATGAGGTAAAGTTTCTAGGGGTATACATTGATAAATATTTAAATTGGAAAAGGGAATTGCAAGCCATTGACTCGTATATTTCCTCAGCGTGTTATGTTTTACGCAGTCTTCGGGATGAAATAGACATAAAACACCTTAAAATGGTATATTATGCTCTAATAGAATCAAGGTTGAGATATAGTGTTCAGTTCTGGGGGAATAGTTTTAAATATAACTGCCAGAGAGCCTTTGTACTCCAAAAGAGAGCCATACGAACCATGGTCCGGATATCACAAATAGAGAGCTGTCGGCCACACTTTAAAAATTTAAATATTCTTACTGTGCCCAGCCTCTATGTTTTGGTACTGCTGGTGAATTTTAAAAAATGCCTGCATACATATGAAACGGATGAGGAGAGACATTTGAGGGAAAGTACGCGAAGAAAAGATTTTAAAAACAAAATAGTACCCCAGCTTAATATTGTTCAACATAGTCCTCAATATCAAGCAGTTCGGATTTTTAACAGGTTGCCACTGGAAATAAAAACCAAAATTTATAAGAGCTCATTTAAGTCGACACTCAAGGCGTTCCTATTGGAGAAATGTCTGTATTCGCTAGACGATGACATATCCACGTTTTAAATTTGATATTGTATAATGTGAGACTGGGTGATAATAATTATGTAATTGCTTGAATTTTTGACTGTATTGAATGTTTTAAATTGTATTTGGAAAATTATTGTATTATGAATGTGTTAATTAGTTTTATTGAAATGCCAAAATGTTATCCTATACATTTTACAAAATGCTATCGTGACGCTTTCGTTGATATCATCATCATCATCAACAACATATCAGCCGAAAGATGTCCACTGCTGGACACAGGCCTCCCCCAAGCGTCGGCACATTGACCTGTTCCGTGCGTCCAACAGATTCCCGCAACCTTCACCAGGTCACAGGTTCGTCTTCGTTTCTCAATCAATAATAATAATAAATAATTTGTTCTTAAAAAGTGCAAAAGCGTTACAAGAAACAACATTTTCATCTATTTTAGTGAGGTGAATGTACAGAGTCTTTTTAATTTAAGACAATGACGCCCAAACACACATGACATGCTCGTATCTTGCGTAGTCGGCATTCGGCCGTTTTAGATGTCGTATACATATCACCGCCTTATTTTGTGCTAAAATATTACACATAACCATTTTACTCAATTAGCAACTTTACAAAATAATGGTTATGTTTCGTGCTAAATTATTATTATTCAAAATTTAAAGACTGAGTTTTACTTTACTATTACAATAAGTTTTTCAGATTCATTATAACTTATCAACTTCAACAAATTAGTTGATTTCTCTTTAAAATTATGCTTATTTAGTTTGTATAGTGGGTCCTTTTGTTAATTTCATTGTAAAGCCTGGAACTCAATTCGACCATATATATGTTTTTTATGTGTGATCGCGGATAACTTCGTCGTTTATGTACCGATTTTGATGATTCTTTTTTTGTTGGAAGAAAACCAGCAACTGATGATGTTATCCCAGAGAAATTAAGGAAACTCCTCAAATATTATACATTTAGCGATTTTGGTGTTTTTATAATTGTCTAGAGTCTCTGTTCTGTCTGTAGGTGTTGAGTTTGGTTACGGTAAACCTTCAAATCAGGCATTCAAGGTATTTGTACCAAAAATATTTTTGACCATAAACTATTAATAGTATTTTATTACCTTTTTACTTAATCATCAAAGTAATTATATCAATAATGAGTTAGAAATAGTAGTGTTACTAAAAACAGTCGTTTAAAAACTCATTAGTTGTTAAATGACTCTTAAGAAATTGTCTTGCCAATATGAAATACTAGTACTTTTTCGTGGCTTCGCTCTTCTAGAAAATCATGCTGTGCAGTCGGAGGATACATATTCGCGAGCTGGCTGACCAAAACCCTGTATCTTCCGACTGCACAGCATGATTTTCTTCTTGTTTACGTCTTTTTAGTTCGTTTTATAAGCAGACGGGTTTTTTGAATTAACTTTTTTTATTTATAACTTTTTAGTTAATTTAATTTTAGAACTAGCTTCTCTCAGCGGCTTCGTCCGCGTGAAAGTCTAAAACTATCCCGAAGCTACATATTCCCGGGATAAAAAGTATCCTATGTGCTATTCAATAGTTGAGGCCAATGACATACAGGAGCTTTCCGCTAAGGTTGATGCGGTGTTGAAAGTTTTTAATTCTTGGTTTGAAAGTAACAAGCTCATAATTAACACAGATAAAACCAAAATAATATTATTTAGTACAACAGCTCGTAATAAAGAAAATATGACGATCACACTTAATGAATTTAAAATTGACATAGTTGATGAGGTAAAGTTTCTAGGGGTATACATTGATAAATATTTAAATTGGAAAAGGGAATTGCAAGCCATTGACTCGTATATTTCCTCAGCGTGTTATGTTTTACGCAGTCTTCGGGATGAAATAGACATAAAACACCTTAAAATGGTATATTATGCTCTAATAGAATCAAGGTTGAGATATAGTGTTCAGTTCTGGGGGAATAGTTTTAAATATAACTGCCAGAGAGCCTTTGTACTCCAAAAGAGAGCCATACGAACCATGGTCCGGATATCACAAATAGAGAGCTGTCGGCCACACTTTAAAAATTTAAATATTCTTACTGTGCCCAGCCTCTATGTTTTGGTACTGCTGGTGAATTTTAAAAAATGCCTGCATACATATGAAACGGATGAGGAGAGACATTTGAGGGAAAGTACGCGAAGAAAAGATTTTAAAAACAAAATAGTACCCCAGCTTAATATTGTTCAACATAGTCCTCAATATCAAGCAGTTCGGATTTTTAACAGGTTGCCACTGGAAATAAAAACCAAAATTTATAAGAGCTCATTTAAGTCGACACTCAAGGCGTTCCTATTGGAGAAATGTCTGTATTCGCTAGACGATGACATATCCACGTTTTAAATTTGATATTGTATAATGTGAGACTGGGTAATAATAATTATGTAATTGCTTGAATTTTTGACTGTATTGAATGTTTAAATTGTATTTGGAAAATTATTGTATTATGAATGTGTTAATTAGTTTTATAATTTTAATGAATGTGATTTTATTTATTTATTTAGATTAAGAGTTCAAACACAATGTAAATTGTTCATGAATAAATTGAATTGAATTGAATTCCTGACTATAATCTATCTTTCAAATTTCATCCAAATCCGTCCAGCCGTTTGAGAGTGAAGAAGTATCAAACATAAAAACAAACACACACACTCACAAACTTTCGTCTTTATAACATTATATATTATAAGTGTGACTAGTTCTTTATCGTGGCTTCGCTCCTGTTACTTGTTCCACAGGGAACGCATTTTTAGGATGAAAAACTAAAAAAAAAAAGATACAACCGAATTTCTACTTTTTTATTTTTCACTTTTTTAGTAGGTTTGTCTGTGGTATCTAATAGGCAAGTTCTATGTAAGGTACCTATAGAGCCATAATAAATTACCCGATTAACATAAAACTTTAACATTACTTTTTAAGGTTAATTGAGAGAGATTACCAGGGTGAACTGTACACATCTGTGTACCCCTTTAGAGCGTACTTGCGCACACACCTTACGAGCGTGATGTTATGTTATGAAATGGCGTAAACAATAAACAGACATGCGATTGGGCGCAATCCCGAGTGACTCGCCGTTGTTTACTGAAGATTTCTGTTGTAATGAAGTTGTTGAAGTTCATCATCAGATTGTAATCAAATTTAAATAACTTTCAATTAAAAAATCAAAATCAATCAAAATCGGTTTACCTAGTAAAAAGTTTTGAGGTAACAAACATTAAAAAAACCGGCCTAGTGCGAGTCGAATTCACACACGAAGGGTTCCGTACCATCATCGCAAAAAACAAGAAAAATCACGTTTGTTTTTGCATGGGAGCCCCACTTAAATATTTATTTCATTCAATTTTTTGTATTTGTTGTTATAGCGGCAACAGATGTTTTTTTTTGTCTAGCTATCACGGTTCATGAGATACAGCCTGGTGACAGACAGACAGTCGGACAGTGGAGTCTTAGTAATAGAGTCCCGTTTTTACCTTTTGGATACGGAACCCTAAAAACAGTCGAATTGAGAACCTACTCCTTTTTGAAGTCGGTCAAAAAAAGTTTTTTTTTTATTCGTGTTGATTGACTTCTCGTTCGGTACACTCTAGGAACAGCGGTCCTGGTCATCATGTTAAGTAAACCTCCACGCTGATACGTTTCGCCGAAAGATGCCACGCCATTTCTCTCTATCGGTTGATACTCGTGTCCACTCATGCAATGGGCCGCCTACTGCAGACTTGATCTGGTCGGTCCATCGCATGATGGTTGAACTAATTAAAGTTTAAGTTGTGAGACCAGTATGTGGTCAGTTTTTTTTTTTTTTTTATTTGTTTATTCAATGATATTTTAATACAGAGGTGTTACTTAATTCTAAACTCGCCAAAATTTTACGTTTGATGGCGAGAGGCGCTCTTTTACATCACAAATGCACCACTTACATACCTACTACTTATATATTAATAGTATACTGTTATGGTTAATTATTACGTACCTATTTAGTTCAGTTTGCTATCCTGTATAATGTTTTTTAATTTTGTTTTAAGTGATCCTTTACTAATTTTTACATTTTCTCTTAATAAATCTATTTTGTTAAACACGGTACCAAATACTTAGATGTTCTCTTACCGTAATAATTTGTTATCTGTGGTTGAACCAGTTTGTTCTCTCTAGCCCTACGTGTGTTGTACTTGTTTTTAACATTTACTTTATAATCATCACTATAATAATATTCCAGACCTATCAAATATTCTACTTTTTTATCTATGGGTATAATATTACAGATGGGAAATAATTTATCATACTCTTTGTTGCACTTATCTTTAACATTTTTACTAACTAGAAACTTTATCAGTCTTATTTGTATATCTTTAATATCTCTTAAATATGTAATAAAGGTTCGCCCATACACAAGGAGTCCGTAGCTTATTAGCGAATCGGCAAGTGCAAAATACACCATTCTTAACGTATGTTTGTTTAATACATTTTTTAAGTGGTAAAACTTACTTAGCACTGATCGTAGCCTATTGCAAATATCATTTACATGTAATCTCCAATTAAAGTTCTTATCTATTGTTAGACCTAAATATTTAAATTTGTCTACGTAATCCAATTTTACACAGTTACAGTTAAATTTATTTCTATGCAAACATTCATATGTATATCACTGTGAGATATTCATTATTTATAGATTTAGCATTCCGATTATATGGCGAGTATATATGCATACATTTAGTTTTTGTAAGATTTAATATAATTCCATTGTCGTGTGCCCATTTGCATACATTTTCAAAGTCACCTTGAATACAATTTTGTGCCTCAGCTATATCTTTGGAAGCATAAACAAGACACATATCGTCAGCTTACATGAATACCTCACATTTTCCTACGACATTTGACACACTGTTCACATGCATTATATATCCTACAGGTCCATACACCGATCCAGTAGGAACACCCAAATCGACATCTACCTCTTTCCCAGCCACACGGCCGATAATTGTGCTTATTTTTCTATTAGTGAGGTAGTTTTTAAACCAATTATTTGTGGGACCCCGTATTCCGCATTCGTCCATAGCCTGTAATAAGATGTCATGGTCTAAAGTATCGAACGCTTTTTTATAGTCTATGAATAGTGCTATAATTTGTTTACCAGAATCTAAGCAATCATTAATATAGTCTGAAAATCCTAACAAGGCAGAGACAGTGTTGCGCCCCGTCCGGAAACCGTGCTGTGTGTCACACAAAATGTTGTGCTGTTCTAAGAACGTGCTAATCTGTCCTACAATAATTTTCTCGATTATTTTATCTATAACAGATAATATCACGATAGGCCTATAGTTTCCATATTCTAAATGACTGCCTGATTTGTATATAGGACGTATAATTGCGTTTTTTAACTGGTCTGGGTAGATACCGTTAGATAAGGACATATTCACTAATGCAGCTATAATAGGGCTTATTTGCTTACACAAATATATAATGTCTTGCACTCGTATTCCATCTGAACCGGGTGCTTTTTCACAGGACAATGTTTTTATGACCTTTTCTACATCTGACGCGGTCACCTTATTGTATCTATAGCTTACCTCACTCGGTTTTACATATTTATTTCTATCTAAAAACTTCAAGTTACATACATGTTTAATACCCTTTATTTCCTCCGTAAATGTTTTAGAGAAGTTTGTACAAATCTGTTCTATACAATCTGTTTTTCCTAAGTACCTTATAATAACATCGTCCAAGCTAGTTTTGTTTCGGCCCAACCACATGTTTATATTTGTCCATATTTTCCTATAATCTCCATTACAATTTACAATTTGTGCCTGTCTATATTTATTTTTTGCCATATTTGTTAATTTATTTACTTTATTTCTATATTTTGTATATTCTAATCGCTTATTCATATTCTTTGGATCCGCTTTCCAAACTCTAAATAAATAATCCCTTCGCAATAACATTGTATATAAATACTTATCTATCCATGGCTGCCTTATCACTTTCTTACTATCTGTGCTAATTTTAATTGTACTTTCCTTGTAGATGCGATCAAATACACTAAATATCGTCTGATATAATAATATTGGACACGTGATTGTTATTAACTGAGCCCATTCATATTCATCTAGTTTTTGTTTAACAATTTTTTCACTTAACACTTCGCGCATACGATTGTTATTGCCACTCACACATTGTTTTTCGCTTCCACTCACATATAAGTTCAACATTAATCCGATTCCATGATGATCAGCGATTCGTGATTCAAGCACGTACGAGCATGCGTCATGATCGCTCCATCCCGCTCGCACCCAGATATGATCCAAGCACGACACCTCAAGCCGGCCGTCCGCGATCGCCTCGCGCGTAACCTCTTCGCTTGGTATTACACACATCAGGCCGCATTCACACAGGGCGTTTTTGTACCTTGTTACAGTAGGATTAACCGTGCCGCTTAATATGTTTATGTTGGTATCGCCAATCACTATAACATTGTCAGATGCTGGTACAGATTTTACTAGCGTCTGTAATTGCTGAATAAATATCAATTTATTTTTGGCAGGTGGTTTGCCACGTTCAGGTCTTGGAAGGTACGAAAGGAGTTGGGACATACTCTTCGAGAAACTCCATACTGATACCACAAAGTACGTAAGCGGCGGCGCGCCGCAGACAGAGGGGCCACTACGAACAAAGTGTCATTTTGCGCACACACATTGACATTGCGGTTTTATAGGGAATATTGGGCAATATTGGACCGAGCTCAGTCGCGGCTGTCATGAGTGCTTTGTGTGGGTGTTTGTCACGTCATTCATACATTAAGTACTGTGACGAGGTTTGTTGCATTGGATGGGTTACCTTTATTACTTTTTACAGACTGAATTTAGTTTTTAATTTTTAATTCTTTCTTTCAATATTTTTTAAGTTAAAAAGGTCATTAAATCTTTCAAGATGACAAATTAGAAATTCTCATCTAGGATTTTAATAAATTATTTTAAGTCCATAGACGAAATTGGGAACTTGTCATAATAATAAGGTTCAAGTCACACAGTTTATAAATATGTTTCCTCCGACTGCACAGCATAATTTTCTTCTTGTTTACGTCTTTTAAGTTCGCTTTTTAAGCAGTCGGGTTTTTTGTTTTTAATTCACAGTGGATATATGATGGCAAATGTTCGCGAGCTGGCTGACCAAAACCAGATGTATCCTCCGACTGTACAGCATGATTTTCATCTTGTTTACGTCTTTTAACTTCGCTTCTTAAGCAGTCGAGTTTTTTGTTTAATTAATTAACTTTTTTCATTTATAACTTTTTTTTTTTTTTTGGAACGAAGTTCCTTATCGCGCGTTGCGAAAGGGGGCTAGACGGAAAAATTAAGATCAAAAGTTGTAACGACACTTTTTGCTTTAGTTGTAAGCCGTGCGGCGTGCGCGAAATAAACAATAAAATAATAACAATAATGAATACTGACAGTGTTTAAAAAATATCCATATAAAAATAATTGTACATATACATACCTACACATACACATATATATATACCAAACCAAACATTATATATATATATGTGTGTGTATGTACAATATTTTTTTTGCTTTTTTTATTTCAATAGCGAATCAATTAAAACTTCGTTCCATCCGGGTGTCCCTTGACACCTCTCAAGTTTTTATTTTTAGAATTATGTACATTTAAACATACAAGTGTTATATATTTTTGAAATCACCTCTTCAAACCCTTTATTTTGATACCACACACGAAGAGATTGGAAGAAAAAAACATTGGTACCTTACAATATGGTGCCCAAAAGACGCCATTTTTTTATTATCCAATTTTAATGTAGACAGCGACACTTGCTGTTTTATGACGAAACGATTGACGTTAGAATCATCAAAATCGTCCAACGCGTTTGGTCTCTAGAACGCCACATAGGAACAAACATCATACATACATAGACTAATAAACACATTACCCTCCTTCGTCAGTCGTGTAAAAAGGGATAGTTCTTTTCATCACAGAGGATCCATGACAGTTGTGATGCGTCAGAATAAGACCCCAGGGACTGCAATTTGATTAGAGGTTGCCAGATTGGCTACTTCAGTTCGTATTCAGGGGTGAATGCTCTGCTAGAGTCATGAAGAGTGAAAGGGT